>CAJFCP010000089.1:1882726-2089409 GCA_904066005.1 Synergus itoensis
AATGTTGGCATATTGGCAACACTGTGACGGCAGTCAATAATTGGAGCAGACGATCAATGGAGCCCTGTACTCTACTGCGCATGCGTTGCACTCGGTATCTGATTGGTTGCTATTCGCGCGTAATTTGAAATGTATAATATTTTTTAGCATTTCAAATTGCGCGCGAATAGTAACCAATCAGGTACCAAGTGCGACGCATGCGCAGTAGAGTACGGGGCTCGAGTTGGGGCCACTGCAACGATAAAAATAATTCATTGTGATTGTTTTATGTAGATTCTAAAAATTAAATTCTTCATTAAAAATATTAAGAATGTCGAAGTTAAAAGTATCTTTAGAATGGAGAAAACGCGTAAGATCAGAATATATGCGTCTGAGACAAATGAAGCGTTACAAACGTGCAGATGAGGTGAAAGTAGCTTGGAATAAAAATAGAAAGGTTATGTCAGGTCAGTAATTGCATTGCAGTTTTCTTTTTTCTTTTTCAATATAAAATACTATGAATATTTTAATAAAATACTTTGGTATTTCCTTTAGAATTCTTTCTATTAACTGTGGATTTTTTCTTTCTTTTTTTCACCAAAATTATTACTAAAATTTGTATACAGACTATTTTGGATTAATCTTTTGGAACAAATAAAATAAAATATGTGTGATTTTACTGCATTAAAAAGTTTTTTATAGCAGGAAAAAATTATAACATTTTTGAGAATTAACCTCCACCTTTTACTCTTTTTTATATATTAAATTCTTTTAAATAACATAACAGAATGAATTAGTATCTTACGAGCAGAAGTTTTCCAATTATTTTATTTTAAAGTCATTAAGTAACAATCTTAGTGGATAAAAATTACAGAATTACTAGAAGCTGAAAACAAATATTGGGCAGATGGGAAAGCCATGTGGTTTGCAATGCAGGAGATCCCATCTCATGTTTCTTGCATGAAAAAAGCTGAGGTGACGAGTTTTGAAGAAGAAGTTCAAACTTGTGCAATTAAAGTTGTAAATTCAGTTGCACCCGTGCCGACAATGTATACATGGGCACCAATATCGCAAAACTTTATGGTAGAAGACGAAACCGTTTTGCACAATATTCCCTATATGGGAGATGAAATTCTAGATCAAGACGGGACATTCATTGAGGAGTTGATCAAGAATTATGATGGCAAGGTGAAAATCAAAATCGTACACTCTTTAAATTAATTAAATTGTTTACCTAGTCGAATTTAATAGCCATTTACGAATACATTTTTTCCAGGTTCATGGTGACAAAGAATCCGGTTTCATGGACGATTCCATCTTCGTAGATTTAGTAACTGCTCTCGCCACTAACGAGAAAGAAGAAAAAGATAAGGAAAAAGAGAAAGAGCCTCTCAAAAAAGGAAAAGAGTCGGTGAAGGAGAAAGAGAATAAAACTGAAGATAATGACAAAAAGGAGGATTGTTCAGATAAAAATGATGAGAATGATCCTTTTCCATCCATGCAAATATTTAACGTAAGTTTAATAAACATTTTATAATATAAACAAAAACATTTTAAAGCTTTTAAGTTTTAATTTTTAAAATTAAAATATTTTTTTCTTATAGGCAATTTCCAGTATGTTTCCCGACAAAGGTAAACCAGAAGAGCTCAAGGAGAAATATATAGAATTAACCGAGAGATCAGATCCGAATGCTTTGCCACCAGAATGTACACCGAACATCGATGGCGTGAATGCAAAAAGTGTACCTAGAGAACAAGTTATGCATTCTTTTCACACTCTATTCTGCCGTCGATGCTTCAAATACGACTGTTTCTTGCATCGTAAGTGTTTTCATGAATAATACTACTCTTTTAAAATCTAACTCAGATTCTAAATATACCAATTCACTTTATATATATATGACTTTTGATAAGTTGGAAAAAGTATATACAATCTGAGTTAATCTAGATTTGAAAAGTAATTAATTAGAATTTGTGTTATTCTTTAATTAATGTGGCAATCCAGGGAATTCTCAAGGTAAAGATCTCCATTTTGTCGAGCGCTTTTTTTTTGTTTAGCACACAGAGGTCGTGAGGGAGTCATCCGCAATCATTCATCGTCCATCTTTATTCATTGAAGTGTAGTAACCAGGGCTTAAAATAATTTATAGCGCCGCAGTATACCGTGTGCAATACATTTTCTAATCTTTTATCAATTTTTAAGTTTGCAGAAGATTTTAATTACTTTAAGCCCTGTTAGCAACCATATAAATACGATTCTTGTCTTATTTCTATTATTATTTGAATTGTTCTCTTGTTATTTTTAGGGCTCCAAGCTTCTCATCCAGGTCCAAATTTACAAAAGCGCAAGGGGCCTGACTTGAAAACATTCTCTGAACCTTGCGGACCTGATTGTTATATACATTTGGTATGTTGTACCATTTCTATTATACTTATTTTATCTCAACTATTTAAAGAACGAAAGATGGAATAAATTTGTAATTAATTTGTATTTCAGGAAGGAATGAAAGAAAAACTCGCAGCACAAGCAGCCGATGTAAAAGACGATGACGGAGAAGAAAAAAGAGGCGCGCCGAGGAAAGTAAGAAAGCAAACGAGTGTGGATTCAGGAAATGAAGCCAGTAGTGAAGATAGTAATGACAGCAACAAATATAGTCAAGGCGGCAGTTGTCAAGGTTATTAAAATTTTATTTTATCAGTTGATGACAAACGATACTTAAAATTAAACTTCTAAGACTATTTTATTTCCAGATTTCTCACAAAATGTAAACGAGGATTCAAAATCGGAAGAATTACCAAGCCAATCGCAACCAGAGAATCAAACACCCTTTTCTCTTTTGAAAATAAACTCCCCGGTGGTAGCGGAGACCAAATTTTCCTGGACTGGATCAGAACAAAGCCTCTTCAGAGCTTTACATAAAGCTTTCCCTGGAAATCCATGTGCTTTAGCTCAAATTATGTTGACGAAAACTTGTCAAGAGGTTTACAAATTTGCTCAAAAGGAAGAGTCTGATATTCCTGCTGTTGAAAATTTAAAAGACATGACACCTCCAAGGAAGAAGAAGAAAAAGCATCGTCTTTGGTCTATGCATTGCAGGAAAATACAACTAAAAAAAGATTCTGGTAATTATAAAGTCAACTGAAAATTGGAAACTCTATTTTCTGAAATTTATTTAACTTTATAATCATTTTCTTTTTCAGGAGCAAATCACGTTCACAATTACTCTCCCTGTGATCATCCAAATCGACCTTGCGACAATTCATGTCCCTGTATTCAAGCCCAAAATTTCTGTGAAAAGTTTTGCCAATGTAGCAGTGAGTGCCAAAATCGATTCCCAGGGTGTAGATGCAAAGCTCAGTGCAATACGAAACAGTGTCCTTGTTACTTGGCTGTTCGAGAATGCGATCCTGACTTGTGTCAGACTTGTGGAGCTGATCAATTCCATATTACTAAAATATCCTGTAAAAATGTTAGCGTTCAGCGCGGTCTTAGTAAGGATTATTTTCAATTTTGGTCTAGAATTTAAAGTTATTTGAAATAAACTAATTTGCAAACGCTAAGAATTTATTTTTGTCTTCAGATAAACATTTACTTATGGCTCCATCCGACGTTGCGGGCTGGGGAATTTTCCTCAAGGAATCTGCAGGTAAAAACGAATTCATCTCGGAATATTGCGGGGAAATTATAAGCCAAGATGAAGCCGACAGACGAGGAAAAGTTTATGACAAATATATGTGCAGCTTTTTATTTAATTTAAATAACGGTGAGTTAAAGTTTTTATTTACTCTTTTAATATCACAATTCTTGACAATTTCAATATATTAATTAAATGAAAATGTCATTTTTCACAGACTTCGTCGTTGACGCCACTAGAAAAGGAAATAAAATAAGATTTGCAAACCATTCCATTAATCCAAATTGTTATGCCAAAGTTATGATGGTTAATGGCGATCATCGAATCGGAATTTTCGCGAAGAGAGCAATTCAACCTGGTGAAGAATTGTTCTTCGATTACAGGTAAAAATCATTAATATAATAAAATAATTCAGAGTGGCTTTTAAAGTTATTATAATTTCAAAGAGGTTTTAATATTAACTTTTCTTTTCAGATACGGACCAACAGAGCAACTAAAATTCGTCGGTATTGAACGTGAAATGGAATTTTTATAATTTTTAAGTAAGTACATAGCTTTTATGTACAGTGTATTAATCTATTGATACTTTATCAAAATTTTAAATATAAAATTTAACGCTTATCTCTGCTTTTATACAAAAATATTCAATACCTTTAAAAACTATTATTATTTTTTTTAATATAGACAACTTTTAAATAGAGAAAGTACTTTAATTCTTAACATATACAAAACTTATGGGTGTGGAATCATATTCGGAATAACGCACATACGACTTGAAAATTAATTAATTAATTAAAGTACCCCCTTAGTAATTACAGTTCTAATGAGTTATCACATGAAATTCAACGATTAAAAAAAAACTTCTCTATTAGTCAATTCACTTTGGATTAAATTTACCTAATGAGTAGGAATCTTTGCGTAGGAACGTTGCGTGCTTGCAAAAGTTATTTTGAACACACTATAGAAAGCTCAGAGGTAGGGTCTCAAACAGAGCAGCCACCAGTTGCAGACGTCGCGACCGCGAAAGCGGGCCGACGGGATTTCATACAACCCCGTCTCTGAAATTGATTCTCAAATCCATGAATTGAAATTTAATTAAAATATCTTTTTCTGTATCTTAAAAATCCTTTTTTGAACGAAAATATCTCGAGAACAACTTTAAAAGTTAATTTCATAATTTAAAACTACTTTTCGTTACAGTTAATGACAATCGCTTGTGTAACTTTTCAAAATGTTTACTGTGTGAACGACATTTTTTTGTGTTAGAGAATCTAGAGAAAAACTGTGATCTGTGAAAAGTTGACAAAAAGCCAGAATGGAACAGGACATTATTGAGGATGAAGGTAAAAAAATGACTACATTCTTTAAAATCTCTGCAATTGTTACATTAATATTATTATTTAGTTTAGAAGTGAAAAAAACTCATTTTTCATTAGGAAATGTGTTTAAACGTCGGATGCAGGATAAAATGATTTCTTAATTAAATGCGACCTTGCATCTTCTACTGAAACATTAATGCATTAAAAAGATATTATTTTTACATCAGTATTTAAGAATTATTCCTTTAGCAATCAAAAAAACTTTTAATTAGACTAATAAAGTACTTATTTTTAAATCTTCTCAAATACTTGGAAATTATTGAATAATTTTGGATCAAAGCTTTTTATTTGGAAATTTAATTGAAGGGAATAATAAATGAGAAAATTATGGAATTCATATCAAGACCGCAAATAGTCAAAAGTAGATCGGCATGGAATTCACATTGCACCGAATATCCCTGATAATTTCCAAGCCTTGAAATTCCGTAAGATCATTATATACTGCAATATATGAAATCCAACATATTCTCAACATAATTTCCTTAAGTTATTTATTTTAGATTCGGTGTGATTATTTTTTTGTTCGATATAAAATGGATAATAATATACAGGCAGTTTTAGAATTTGATCTTATAGCCGAAGTGAATTTTCTTTAAAACTTCCTAAGTGGGCATTGCTTTCTTTTTTCGTAATAAAAAATGTTTAGCACAGTTTGATTTCCTACTTCTCTGTTTCCCGTTGTGAAAAAGATTTCTACTTCCTTTGACCAATTTGAACCTTATACGTTTTAAGAAAAAATATTAGATTCCGATCATTTTTTGTTTTGTTCAGTTGAATTTTTGTATTTTTTTTTTTTTTTAATGAAAAGAGGAAATGAAGTTTCACAATCTATATTTAAATTAACTATATTTGTAAGAAGAACTTCTACAAATAGAAGAATGTACTATATATTTAATTTAGAAAGCTTTACCAACTTGATTACGCCCCAGGTTATCATTTACTAAATTACCGTGAAAGTTGCAAACTGCAAACTGAAAGATTCAGAAAGTTCTCAAACACCTATGTAAATGTTTCACATGCTTCCACATTCTGTTTAATTTACGAACTGCGCACAGAAATCATTTAATTTTTACATAATAACGAACTGCTACTTTAAGATAAAAAAACGTAATTTTCATTCTCTGAATTCTGATTTATGAAGAGAATATATTACATCTTGTCTAGACTAAAAGATTTTCGCAAATGAACTATTCTTTCATAAAATAACAAATAAAATTATATTACATTTTCTTATTATCATATTTCCAGTTGTGACTCTATTAATTAATACTCTTAGTTGATTTTTATTAGGTTGAGAATTTAAAGCCTGTACTTTAAGAATACGTTATTCATCATCAATCCTTCTAAGGAAATAGAAACAGTATTTAAAAAAAGTGTTCGTGTAGAAATAACATAACAGGACAGACAGGTGACTACTACCTGTCGATACCAGGTACGACTGGCACACTTCTCTCCCATCAACTCGAACAACGTCACCTTTTAAGATCTATTAAATCTGAAAATCGATCAATTTTTTCGAATTTAATTTTTTCCGAAAATTATACTTTTACATTTAACGACAGCTTCCTCCTTTAGCGAATTTATTTAATCACTTTTATGTCAATAAAAACAATATTTAAAAATGTTCAAGTTCCATAATAATTCTCTAACAATTAAAAAATAAAATACCAAAATAAATGCAAATTAATTTTTATTATATCACTTTTTATTATATTACTTTTTATTATATTACTCAATTCGATGTAAGTCGAAATAGGTTTACAACTTTTAATTAAAGCTCGTGACTTGTTGACTCCAACAACGTGTAGTTAAAATATACAAAGTTATGTGGCTTGACAAAAGGACAATGTTACAATTCTTTCTGATGTACTTTGTTCACAGACAACAATTTTCTGCAATCAATGGTTCAATTTCAAATACAATTTATTTGAAAAAATCAATATAAAAAAATCATAATTTTGCGGACTACAGAATAATCGAGTGAACTTGAACCATACTTAGAAACAATTGAGACACTGACCTTCGTTAGAACTGACTATGCGTCAATTATCAGTGGCAGAATCGTCAGTCATGATATTTGTCATTTATAGAACGTCCAAAGGAAATAGATAAAGATATCATTAGTATTGATAAAATTTCGTGACTGAAACGAATGAGGAAGTTCGAGGTTGTTTACCAGAAAGACAAACTTGTGAAATTTAATTAATATTATCATAATTACATAGCCACATTTATTATTATTTAATCTTAATGATCGTATCAATTATTTTAATTAAAACTTAAATAAGAATTTGATTATAAATCATAATTAGTATTAAAAGTATTATAAAAAAGTAGCTTCTAAATATTCTGCTTCCAGCTTTTTTAAATTAAATCTCTCAAGCGCCATTCTTTGCGAGTCATAAAGAAGCAGTTCAAAGCGTTCAAAGTCCCTACTAATTGGAAGGCGACTGCAATATATTTCAACTCTTCTCTTTACTTTCACAGGATATCGTATGAGCATTGTCTGCTAATGCTATAATTCCGTTAATTTAAATATGACGACGGAGTTATAATCTTCGGATGCACTAACTAATTTGAGAAAGAAGCAAGGGCAAAAGGAAACAAGAAAATCTTTTTCTCTTTTCAGGCGATTTGAAAATAGTTTACTTTGGCTTTTTGCCAGAGATGCTCAGCTACAGATCTGCGACTTCTCAGTGCGAAAATGTCTGGAGTTTCTCTATCATTTCAAAAAGGGCAAAATTGGACAAATATTGTTTCTCCTTTTCTATTATAAAATTCAAATGCAAATTTATCTAGAGAGCGAAAAAGAAAAAATAATATTTTTGTGCTGATATAACTATTAAACTCCCAGGTATAAATGTATTAGATTTTTGTAAAATTTGACCCCCTCCTCCCGTTTTTTAAATTATAAACACGCGTCCTTCGTATATAATTTATAGAAAATTGCAATAATTTAAAAATTAATATCATTGAACCAAATCAGTCTCCAGCATTAATTTTGCTTAATTATTATAGTTGAATGTCTTATATGAGTAATGAAATCAGTACAATTTTAGCTTTAATTATCTTTTATTCTATTATTCTTCTTCGACCATGTTCTTTTACTTTTCCTGTGTAAGTCACTATTTTTCTAGTAGCTTTCATTCTATCCCCTATTTTTTCTGCAATGCAAACTATTCTCGTATTTGGTACCAGAATACTGAGTTACTCTCCCCAAAATTATATAAAATAGATCACTATGTTTTTTCTATTCTTAATTAATTGTTAAGATAAGGTCGTGGATCTTTGTAATGTTTTTGACGATTCTCAAAATAAAATGAGACTCTATTTTATTTTTGATTCTCTCGGCTATTAATAAGACGGTAGTGCGTGTCTTGGTACTCTTGAGTACAATGAGATTCTCAAACATTGATTTACTCACAAGCTTTCAGCACGCATCAACATTCGACCTTATTTCGTTAAATGGGAGAATATCGCACAAACGTCTCTATATAATAGGCTCAAAAGATATTAATTAGACAAACAGTAGGTTTTTAATAAACAATCATACTTCAATATCATTAAATTATATATGAATGTTTAGGTTTCATAATAATTTGAAGAACTTCGAATTTTTTAAATATGGAAAAGCTATATATATTCTTCAATTTATTGAAGTTATTTTTAAAGTGATTAAAGTTTCAAAATGATGTAAACCGTCACATGAAATTTGATAGTTTATAGTTTTGATAGTCTCGAAACTTTTATTTTAAGAAATGAAGAAAATTTTATTTTTGGAAAGGTCTCTCTAGCTAAAAATTAATTTTTCAAGTTGAAAAGAAAATTCTTGATTAAATTTCCTATATTTTTTTTTTTATTGTAGATCTTTGATAAAGTTCTAGTGAGTTTTGATTAATTTATTTGATGCTTCTGGGACTGTACACTCTTTATAAATTAGTTACCGAGAATAAATGTGTACAGAGTGTCAAGCGCGTTTAATGAAACCGCGTAATGAAAGCAATTTTGTTCGAGGCGCCTACATAAAGCCCGCAACATTCTAATATACCAAACGAGTGTAATGTAATAATACTAACTACATCAAAAGTACTTTTAAAGTGGCATTTTATTTTTAATGACTTTTTTATTTTATACACGTATTTTAATAAACTGCTATTGAATCAAATTTAATATATTTCTCTTTTGATTTCCCAATTTTATATTTATGAAACTTCAAGGTGAAGAAATTAATGTTCAACTTTTGACCATAATTCAATCTTTTTGTATTTTATATTTTTTTTTTACCAACTAAAATTAGTTTTCGTTGAAAATTTATATAAAAAATATAATTTTTTAAAAGTTGAAATGTATCTTTAGGTGAGTAATAACTAGCAGCTGTTCACCTGAAGCAGTGCCAAATATTATATTATAGGAGTGATCTTGCAGTACCAACATCTTTCCAGAAATAGGTGACTCCAAAAAAAAGTTTGATCCAGTATACGAGTTTTAACTCCAAATACCATTAAAATTGATCCTTTTATAAACAAAGCATTTATTCTTAGGTGAAATATACTTTCGGTAACCTTTTGATCTTTGTTTAGTTAAGGACATTGGACCCAAGTGTTAAGCTCAAAATTCCATTCTCCATTTTACTGAACGAAAATTATAAATAAATATTTTTTCGCTCTGCAGCGCTAATCTTTTTTCAAATATAAGACTGCATACAGAGCGAAAAAATATTTAATTTCGATACTTTTTGCATAAAACGAAGAATTCAAAATCTAACTTCAAAATTGAATATTTTCATTTTACTTAAAAAATATTTCAACTAGATATTTTTTCGCTCTGTATGCATAATTCTAGTTAAAAATTGATTAATTATACAGAGGGAAAAGATTCCAAATTTAATATTTGTTGAGTAAAATGAAGAAATCGAATTTTTAGATTGGAACTTGGCTCCAACACCCTTAATTACAATTCAGATTATGTTTATGTGTTTCTTTAAGATCCATTTATATAATGGCACTACTCTCTAAAAATTTGCATAATGGGGGCAATTTTAATCCCAGCAGATTAGACAATTAAGTTAAAAAAATTTTGTAGCGATTCACTTCGTTGATTTCGCAAATAAGAAAAGCTTTCATGTTTCCTTGACTCTTAAAGGAAGCTTCAAGTGAACTTTTATTGGTCAAGAGTCTCAGGGTAGTTCTGTAACCGAAACTGCTTTTTATTGCTAAAGCTCGTCCTTAAATGTTTTTTTTTTAACTAAGAGCTTTGTAACTTTTTCTATGTGAAGTTAAATTTAACGACTGACGGAAGGATATCTTAAAGTAGAATTTCTACCAAATGCTCACGTCACAATGAAATAAAAAAAACTTGATACGGAAAACTAAAGAGAAAATACAATCAATGTGATTGTTTAAAAATTTATTTATTATTTAAAATATAAGTTATGTATTTAATGAAGAGTTGTTGAAACTAAATAAAAGCTAAAAACTAAAAAAAATCTTCAAAAGTATTTCAAGAATTAAAGTAAGACTTAAATTCCTTAAATTCCTTAAAATTGCTATAAATCTCTTGAAATCCTTTTATAACTTTTGAAATCTTATAAAATCTCTTGAAATTCCTTAAAATTATTTAAAATCTTTTACAAATTCCTCTAAATTCTCAAAAATTACTCTTAGTAAATAAAAAAAAATTATGAGTTTTGGGAACAGGTGAAACTTTTTTTTTGTTATTATTTCAATAAATGTAAAAAAATCGTCAGACTAGACGAAAAAATCTAAAATCTCTGGAACATTCTTTTGGTAACTCTAAAACTTTTATAAAAATCCCTTGAAATCTTGTGAAAACTATTAAAAATCCTTAAACTGTTTTGAATTCTTTTAAAAATCTGAAATTCCCTAAAATGAAAAATCACTTGAAATCTCTATAAAATCCCTTGAAATTTCTTAAAAACCTGGACAACGCCGGGTAAATTTCTACTAGTAAATAAATAAAATGATAAATAAAATGATTTTGGGAACTTTTTTGATATTCTTAATCCAAAAAATGCAAAAAAAATAATAAAATAAAAATTTTCGTCAGACTAGACGTCTGAGACTTTTAACCCAATCTTCTGTAGTTATACACCATTGTCCCATTTTCTAAATGTAAAGCACTATTCTCCATTTACTTAAGTCGAAATAACGCTCAGTTAGAAGACTTTGCTTTGCGGAAATAAACAATTAAGAAGGAGTAGAGTTACTCTTTTTCTCGTGGATCACTTTACCTCCGAGAAATAAAGAACTTCGTTATATTTATTTTTTTAGCAGAGCAATATATCACACCCTTCCGAAAGGGAGTGGTGTCCTCGGTGGGGTCGTAAAATTTTACGACCATGATAACGCAACTTTCGATAGGAAATGGGAAAAATCACTTTTTTTTAATTATTGAATTTGCACCTATTTTAACTTTTTATACTTTTTTAAATATCTTTTTTATTATATTTTATAACAGATTAATTGAAAATGCGCAACAGTACAAGAATACCTTTAATTTATATTTTCTCTGATTAAGATTAATTTATTGTTATGAATATATTAAATTAATTGCAGAGCAAAAGCTTTCAAAATAAATACAAAATATGATATTGTCAAAAAAGCAAGATATTTTTCGGTGAATCATTAATCAGTGTCCGCTAATGATTCACGAATAGTCGGTTAATATGTGGTCCACCAACAAATATCGATTTGTGCAATGTACCGGAAACTTTGGAAGGCAAAATCATGAATTTAGTGTGAGAATGGAAATGTGAGGCATAATACAAATAATTTCCTGCTGTTCCACTGTGACTTGTGATAAATCGTTTACTTTATATTTCATTTCAATGAAATGCGTATCAGTCCATTTGTTTTTCATATTTCTTCGTTTTAAATTTTTTTTATTCAACTCTTCGCATTTTAACCGGTAAAAACTGCAACTGCGAAAACGAAAAAGTAGAAAAAAAATGTCAAGTATTTCAAGCAAAGGTTTAATGCTAATTTGTTACCTATCTTGTTATTTTTCAGTTATTAAGTCTTTTTTTAGTGTCTCATTAACTGCAAATGTAAGCTTCAATTAATAATTTTGATATTCCTATAACTCGACAAGGGAAATTAATTTGAGGGTGTCTATGACACGATAGCAATTAAGTTACTCCTTAATTCTTGTTATTAGTTCCAAGTGAAGTCGTATCAAAGACGAAGTTAAATATATTCTCCAACTTACATATAATTTGATATATTCGTGTCTGAACATCACTGGAAGTTGACGTTCGAATAATTACATTAATTTCAAGTTGTTTGAGATCCAGAATACTCGAAAACTAATCTTGCTTCTATGGAAACTGCATAAACGGACATCCAAGTTTCACACTTTGATTTTGATAATATCTGCAACATATTAAAATAAATTCAAGAAGTTTTCCGTTTTACTCAATCAAATTCTATCCATTTTAAAAAAATAAGCCCACGCCCTTTACTAAATACGATTCGTCTATTAAGATATTGTCTGACCATTGCTACACATTATCCACTTAATTTCAGTAATATACCCAGTCGTGCCCTAAAGATAAAAACCTTTAGCTTAATTTATGATAAAGATTTGCTTTGTTAAGTGGAAATACTAAAACCTCAAACTCTACCAATCAAACTAAAGTTGAAGACAAACAAGAATAACTTTTTTTATTTAATCCAGATAAAAGAATTTTTTTGTTTGTAAGAGGTATCAAGGGATGTTTGAACGAGGAAGCTTTGTTTAAAGAGCTTAAAATTCACTCGCTATACACACTCGACACAGCAAAATTCTTCATTAAAATTTAACGTGAATATTATTATTAATATTATTTAACGTAAATATTACTATTATTGGTAATATTCACATCGTGAATATTATTTTACTTCAAAACCGGAAACGAAAAAATGTGATACATAAATGCCATGCTCTATGTAGGCAGAATGTAGGAAACTTTACTTGAAATTTATGGACATGCCATCCTGGTAAATATCCGCACAAATCAGAGCTAAACTACCAACTGGGGAAAAGATGAAAGCTTGCATATAAAATGTAATGGTTTATTTTGCTTTTTCCAGACGGCCCAGGCGAAGGCGTAGACGATGGCGGGAGTGTAAAAGAACTACAGGAACTTCGAGACAGATACGAAGGAAAGTTGACAGCAACTCTTTACACGGGACTTCTCACAGTCTCTGTCGTTGCCACTTTTTCAAGTCTCATCGTCTTGTCCATTTTTCCCTCCGATGTACGTTTTAAATTTCAAGATAATAGAATATTCATGTCCATTATTTATTCCATTGCTTTTTACACCATCGTCCATGTATTCAGAAACGTGACTGAATAATAATATGGGATATTAACGTTATCAGTAATGCTCGTAAAAAATGCCGAACTAGAATTTATGAGATTTCCAATAAAAATTATTATCACCATGAAAGCTCAGGTGAACTCTAAAATAAATTCTGTTTTACTTTACGATATTGAGAAAAAGGTAAAAAAATGTATAAGGATCAACAATGATAAGGGATGATTTTATTCGTTGGGTTATAAATGCAAAGTCTAGCGTATGTACTTGAATTTTATGACAAGAAAAACTCTCAGCAATCCTCCTATCTTAAAAAAGTGATGTTACCAATATATTGAACACATTTTTGTCGAAAATCTGATTGGTTTAGAAACTGCGCGAATTGTGTGATTAGGCCTAATTTGAAAACTATCTTCAGATTATTTTCGTTTTCAAAATAATTGCTATCAAAAAAGTTTCATTGGATTTTTAGATATTTTAAGAGATTTAATGAGATTTCATGTAATTTTGAATAATGTTAAAGAATTTAAAGGCATTTTAATGAATTTTATGAAACTTATGAAAATTCCTGAAATCAGATAAAGAATTACAAGATTTTATATTTCAAGAATTAAAAATTCTCAATTATTTTTTCTACTAGCAAAAGGTGTGCTAGTATTATGTTACTTTTGCAGAATTAACAATTTTTTAAAGACTAACTTCTTTTATTCAATTTTTTCTTGTTTTGATGAGACTGCAAATTGTGCTAAACACACGAAATTCCAAGGTGTCAAATTTTGATTCAAATGTGGATAAAAGCATTCCACAATTGAAAAAGAATTGAAAAATTACAACCACATTCACATATTCCTACGTGGATGTTGTTTTTCTATTGTGCAATGCTTATCTGCACTTTTGGATCAAAAATCGACACCTTGGGATTTAGTATGAAGCTGAAAGAATGTCTGCTTGAATCAAACAAATTGAAATGATCGGTTAAAGGAGATTTTCTTGAAAAGCAAGACATCAAAACTTTAACATCCCTCTAAATTTGTTTTAATCCCCTGTCAATATAATCCTTAGCTGAACGAATACCCTGAAGGCAATCTTGTCACAGGAACTTGCTAACCAGTTATTCGAAAATCGATAATAGAAGAGCCAGGGGGTATTAAGGTACCCCATATATATATACTGGTGCTACAAAGAATTCTTCAACAATTCGTAAACACCACAAATAATCTATATATCTACAAGAAAAATTGTTTTATTCGTTTAAAATAATGATATTTTACGAATAGAAACATAGTAATGTAACGCAAGCAAAGTTCGCATTGACATATCTCCCTATATATTGGGAAATTTACAATGTTCAATGCATGTCCTGAATTTCTACTTGAAACTCGTAGACAGTGCGAGTAGTGTTTTTATAATTTTTTTTATGTTAGACGCTGTTCTACTCTTCCTGTGAAACATTGTTAATTCTGCTGTGAGATATGATCAAATATTCAATCCTGCTATGGAGATGTGAGAAAAGAAAATCCATCACTGTCCATTTATTTAGTCTCCTCTCATTTTTCTCGTTTCCTTTTCTTTCTTTATTCGCATTAGAGAATTCATGAGACAATTATTTAATTATTACTGTAAATTATAGCAAAGCTCGATTTTCCTAAATTACTTCAAATCAAGGCTCAAGAGCTGACAACCGGAAATGCTTGTCATACAATCTAACATTTCCGATTTGTAGACTATAACAATTGAAATTTTGAAATGTATAAATTGAAATTTTCAATGTATACTAATGCTTTCTGAATACTATGGAAATTCAAAATTTGATCTCTTTTATAATTTACCTATAAAAACAATAATTATACAATAATATTTTTTTTCAAGGACAAGACAAACATGTTAAGCATATCAAGTCTTGCAACGATGCTGGTTTCATCCTTGATTCTTCTAATTATAACGCAATTTCCATCAACATTATCCTGCCCTCGTACGAGGCTCATCTTAGGATTAACATCGTCTGGAATTCTGGGATTAGGGGTTTTAATAATTGGAGGAGCAATACCCGTTTTTTGCAGTGTCATCGCTATTGTTGCTGCTCTTCCCAGAATCAGGAAACAACGACCATCGATTATTGGCTTTGTTCCAGTCGTACTTTACATAGGAAAAAGTTTTTTCGTTCTAAATCATGAAAACTATTATCAGGTTAATGAACTTTTAATTGCTTATTCATTTTCACTAGAATATAAAGAAGAATAAACTTTACAGGGTGGCCACAAGTCAGGGAAGTCAGAGGACGTCAGGGAAATGTCAGGGAAAAAAATTTGTCAGGGAAATGCCAGCAAATGCCAGGAATTTTAGTAGATTTCATAAATTTTATGACATTTTATAGGATTTTAAATATTATAGTGTAATTTTAAGGAATTTAAAGATGTTTCTAGAAATTTCAAAAGATTTTGAAGTTTTTTGAGGAATTTAAAGGACTTGAAATGATTTTGAGGAATTTTAAAACAATTAGTAAAAATGTAAGGGGTTTTATGAAATAATAACAAATTTTAAGGGATTTCTTCGAATTTTAAGATGTTTCTATAGAAATTTCAATGAATTTTAAGAGATCTCCAAGGTTGTCGTAAATTTGAGAGATTTTTACGAACTTCAAGTGTTGTGAAGTGATTTTAAATTTGAAAAGATTTAAAGCGATAGTATACGAAATTTTTGAAAAATTTCAATAGTATTTTTACTGAAAATTAGTTCGCATTTTTAATACTTTTCTGTCAGGGAAATTTGTCTGAAAGTCAGGGAAAAGTCTGGGAAATGTCAGGGAAATGAAAAAAATTGAATCTTGTGGCCATCTTGCTTTAGAATATTTGAAAATATTATAGTTAAGTATTTCATGAATTTAAATAATCACAAATAAAATCATTAGATAGTTATGAATAAACTATTTCTTGCAGATAGCTGGTGACACATTTTTGCTATTGGCAGCTTTGATAGCGGGAACTTATTACAGAATTCTCACAGCTAGGGCACAACGTCGAACCTTTGCTGGTACAAAAACTGTAATTGATTCTAGAATCAAACTCGAATGTGAAAGAGAACAACAAGAACAGTTATTGCTTAGTGTAATACCTGCATATATCGCTGCCGAGGTTAGTTGTAATAAACTCAAGACATAACGGAAATAACTTTTAATAACAGTATACACTATATATATATACACGCATATATTGTTAAGATTATACAGAAAACTATAAATCAAAACTTTTAATTTTTTTTACTTTTTTTCTCACATATTTTCCAAGAACATATACGACCCTTCCATATATTGAAATACGTTTACTTTTGAAGAGGAAAAAGCATTCTCGAGCAAAAAGAAACAAACTCATAAAAATTGTAAGACACATCAGAATTTATGATAAAAAGTAAAATTCGTAATTGAATTTATTTGCAAAACGAATGAACAAAAATAGAAAATAAAGAAATGTGTAAATAAAAAATTAACAAGTATAAATTTGAATGCCTCTGCTTAATTTGAAAAAATTCAAGTTCCTTTTTAACAATTATTTCTCACTTAAATTTTTTTTAAATCTAACTTCCAATACTCTGTTTCCTCTCATGTGCCATCCAAGCATGAAGCAGCGAATAAATTTCCTCTTTATGATCCACACAATCTGGTTAGTATCAAACGTGTTCTACCTTTAGCATACTAAAATTTCAGTAATTTCCTGATCACAGTAAGGTTCTTCCTTTCTCAAAGTGTAGTAAATTTCTTGAGTAAAATCCATTTAAAATTTAAATAAATATTATTCCTTAATTAATTATTAATCGAGAGGACACATGTTTCAGGTGAAGAGGAGTATAATGTTGAAGATGGCAGACGCCTGTCAAGAGGCTAGTAAGCACAAACAAACCAGATTTCACGAGATGTATGTTCAGCGTCACAATAATGTCAGGTGAGAATAATTTATTCAACAACGTTCATTAATTTAGAGTAAAGGCACAAAAGCGAGTGATGCATTTTGGCCTACTATATTGCACGTGCATATTATCCAATGATTCTCTAAAGTTCTAGTTTAACCACTTGCACGATCTTCCTCTAGAGATGCGTTAGCTTGTTAACTTTCACTCATTGAACAACTCAATAATTCCAAATTAACAGAGCTGGGTAAAATGGTTCCTAAAATGTATTTAAAATGGAAAATAGAAAATGGTTTTCTATCTTATATTTAAAATGAAAAATGCGAAATGCATATTTGAAATGGGATAGTAAAAAATGCAAAATGGATTTTTATTAACTTTACTTTCATTTCCAAAGTCAATTATAAATTATAATTACGTAAAATTTCATAAAGAATAATTATTATTCATAATAATGAATAATAATGATAATAATTTCATACATGCCTTCGAATTTACGCCGGTAAACACAAATTTTGGGTCTGGAGTTCTAAATATCAAATTTTGATTTCTTTTACGTAGCTATTATAATAAAGGGAACGATAGTTTTTTTTTTGTTAAATGTTTGCTTCTTTTTTGCTTCTTTTGCTTTGCTTTTTCATGTACCACAATTTTTTTTTGACCTGTGATTATCTAACTTGTCTAGGACAGAACCAAAAAAAATGGAAGATTGTATTTTAAGTGGAAAATAGGTTGAAAATTTATTTAAGATGGAAAATGCAAAATGGGTTTCTTCTTCTTATTTGAAATATAAAATAGAAAATGGAATTTTGCATTTCAAATCCCTATTTGAAATGAATTCATTTGAAATAGTTACCCAGCTCTGCAAATTATTCCACAATTATTATTCATTTCAAAGTATTTACTAAAATAAGATAATTTATCGAAAATTTTTCTCCGTTTCCTCGATAAGAATCTCTTTCTTCAAGAAGACTCTTCACGTTTTACTTTAAAAGGTAAAATACTCTAAAAAGGGTGCTCTAAAAACATTTGTGTACTATAGTGATTTTAAACTAACAACATTGGATTTTGTCCTTAATACGTTTTCTTGCGTACTTTATGTTCCTTTGCTCAGGCTTCAAACACTTAAAGGATAATAAGGTAGACATAATAAAGAGTCACACGTAATTTTAAAGGTAAATTAAAAGTAAACAATATGATTTCATCAATTCTCATTTCTCATCTCCAATAATTGAGAAAATGATTTATTATTTAAGAATTTTATGGCAACATTTTCAACAAATTCAAAATCTGAATATATATGTTGCAGTATTCTCTATGCGGATATCGTAAATTTTACGCCACTATCTGAGCAACTTTCCGCTTCAGATCTTGTGAAAACATTGAATGAGCTGTTTGGGAGGTTCGATCAAATCGCTCAGGTGAGAACTTTATGACTTTATGCATTTCATTTAAATTTATTTGATATATTCCACGTTTTATTTTTCTATCATTGCTTTAAATTATAAACATCAAAAGGAAAGTACAAATATGGAATTGAAGCTAAAAATGATTTGACCTCTCTATCAACCGTATACATATATTCTAGTCGATTCCAAATCTATTTCAAAAGGTCGTATGAAACATATTCTATATATCTAACAAATAATTTGTCTATCATAAAGCAGACGTGTGCAATATCCGTCCGCAATACTGTATATATAGCCATTCCCAATTTATCATGTTACCTGCGCCTTGATATGCGTTTTACGTTACAAAAAAAAAACAAATGTTTTTTCTAATGGGTTGACAGATAAAAATAAAAATTTATTTTCCTTATTGGCAAATTGTTGATTGGACCACTTCTCTCAATTTAACAGTCTAAATGAATTATTGCTTATCTATTATTCATTATTTCTTAAATGTATCTAAATACAACATAATATTTTTACAAAATTAAGCACTTTTTCATTTTAAAAATATACTCTTGAATCTTGCAGTTGGATCTTGGCTCCTTATCTACCAGAAAATTCCACAAATATTTTAGTTAGCAAATTCCGTAGTCTTTAGATTGCTAAATATTTTCCCCGAGATTTTCTCGTTTTTTCGCAACATTCTTCTGCATTCTTCTCTTTTTATTAAATTTACAGAAAAACTTTAAACAACTTTACTAAAAAATCCGAGTTTTGAAATATCATTATTATCTTTAACACCCCAAAGATTTTAATAGATTTTTTCTCCTTTAGATCAAATTGCAATTCAAAAAAAGAAAATAAAAAATTTCCCAGTTTGAACAAAACTCACACAAATTCTCATATTGTACCTTGATTTTTCCAATACTGTGAGGTATTTAGCAAATATTGATTCACCTTTATCGTTCAGGACAAAGTATTTCATTGTGTGGCTCGGTATAAGGCTTTACTTGCATCGTGATTTAATGTAGACACAAACTTCCTTGTGATAAGGAAATCTCTTAGAAATTAATTTCCTCCTTCTTTCTGTTCGTAAAAGATATTTACAAATAAGTCTCAAAATGAAAGATACTAATAATAAGAAAATTAATTTGCAATCTTCCATTTTGCTTTTATATTTCTTACATAATAATCATAATACACACATAATAATTATTTATTTATTTAATAGCTATAAATATATTGTCTTTTTCTAAAGTATTTATTTCATTTTCTTTAAACTGTAAATCGATATACTCTCTTTTGTATTCTTTTACGTCTCGAGACGAAATTCATGGTCTGGAAAGTAATGCAGTACATACTTTTTATATACCTATATGTTGCAGCAAAAGAGTGCTCTCTAGTTCGTAAGAGCTTGTCATGAATGTAGTATAAAGTTCTCCAGAAAATTTTGCACATAATCTCTTATAAAATAATGTCTTCAAAATTTATCTCAAAGCTATTAACCAGAATGATACAAAAGTCTTGCAGATTCAAAACATTAAAATTTCTTTTGCAGGATAATCAATGCATGAGGATTAAAATTCTCGGTGACTGTTACTATTGTGTCTCAGGCCTTCCGATTTCGAGGCCAAATCACGCATATAATTGCGTTAATATGGGACTGGAGATGATTGAAGCCATTAGGTAAAATGATCAAATTGAAACTCATATTTCCAAAGAATCTTTGACATAAACTAAAGGAATGTCCTTTATGCATCCTTATAAGATGTCTGCTGCATATTAGTAAAATTTCTTATCTTCGCGAGCACACACTTCTGTGAATTTAAATGAGGATATAAATTTTCATCCTTACTCGCTCCAAAGCTTTAAAAAAAGAAAAAAGTTGAATGAGGTACGAAAAATCTCCTATACGCAATTTCGAACGTGACCGTTTTATGAAATTAAAGGGAAAACGTGGAAAACGAGATGCAATTTTTGGAAATCTTAGGTATCCGGAGTTTGATGATGATTGGTTAGACATAAACAATCAAAGTTTAAGACACGAAGAAAGATTGGGATAAAGTAGGAATAAAATTAAAATAATATAATAAAATAATAAAATTAAAATTAAAATTCCTTGAAGTTCATTAAAATCTCTTGAAATAACTTGAAATCTGATAAAATCTCTTGAAATTCCTTAAAATTATTTTAAATCTTTTACAAATTTCTTTAAATTCTCTAAAATTGCTCCCAGTAAATAAATAAAAATTTTGGATTTTGGGAAGAGTAGAAACTATTTTTTTTTTGTTATAATTCCAATAAATGTCAAAAAATCGTCAGACTAAGTAGACGTTTGAAACTTCAACCCAATCAATTTTCCATTTTTATAAGAAAGCATTTCATGTAATAGATTTGTAAGAGACGCAACTGGTTTTAATGTGGACATGAGGATTGGCATCCACACTGGAAATGTTCTCTGCGGAGTACTTGGACTTCGAAAATGGCAATTCGACGTTTGGAGTGATGACGTGACTTTGGCTAATCACATGGAAAGTGGTGGCTTGCCAGGGTATAATCTTCTCCATTAAATTTTACCTCTTTTTAAAACATTTTGTAATATTAAAACGGAAAAGCTCTTTAAGGGTGTTGGAGCCAAGTTCCAATTTAAAAATTCGATTTCTTCATTTTACTCAACAAATATTAAATTTGGAATTTTTTCCCTCTTTAGAATTAATCAATTTTTAACTAGAATTATGCGTACAGCGCGAGAAAATATCTAATTCAAATATTTTTAAAGTAAAATGAAAATATTCAATTTTGAAGTTATATTTTGAATTCTTCGTTTTATGCAAAAAGTATCGAAATTAAATATTTTTTCGCTCTGTGTGCAATCTTATATTTGAAAAAATATTAGCGCTACAGAGCGAAAAAATATTTATCTGTAATTTTCGTTGAGTAAAATGAAAAATGGAATTTTGAGCTTAACACTTGGGTCCAACATCCTAAGAAGATCCTAAAATGGATCTTAGAAAAAGGGCTGAGAAAATTGTGTGGAATGTCTGTATATCTCATGAATTCTTGATTAATTCGATTGAAATACTTTTAAATAAAAAATCCAATTATTTAGGAGGGTTCATGTGACAAAAGCTACTTTGCTTCAACTGGGAGATCGTTTTGAAGTGGAACCAGGAGATGGAGGATCGCGAGAAGCGTACCTGGCAGATCACAAAGTTGAAACGTATCTTATTGTTCCACCAAAGGTATGCCAGATCGAAAATTGACTTGCATTCACTGACGCACTTCAGAGGATGTAGCACCCTCATAATCAGATTCCTTTCACCACCCAACAGAGTAATCTCGTGAATATTGGCTCGTCTTCTCACAAACTCGAAACAGCATCCCTATCTAGTAAAGAATCTCGAGTAAAATATTATCATATAAAAAAAGGATTTTAGAATCCATTAGGAATAAATTAATTTAAATTTCCAAGAAGCTTTTAAGTTATTTCAAAGCTTCAAAACGTGTTGAAGAAATGTTAAAGCAATAAAATGTTAAAGCAATATTAAAGCTTTAAATGTAATTTTGGTTTATGGATTACATAATTTTAATCTTAATGCAGAATAAAAAGTAATGTTCTATAATCAACAATGTAAGAAGAATGCCACCTGTTGCTCCATTGTCGCAAATGTACAATGTGACATAATGAGAATCAGGCAACATAGTGGATAGAATTTTAATCAACCTACGACAAAAACGTCTGGATAAGAAAATAATAATGCGGAAGAAGTAATTTTATTATTTTAATGCCTCTTCAAATTATTTTTACCATTGTTTGTTATTAAAACTTCTTATACGTGTAATTTAAAAATCAAAATTAAAAAAAAAACTCTCCTTGTTTGAAAAGTGTGAAAACAGTTTAAAATTATTTTATAAATAACTAAATTAATTTCTTTCACGTTTCAGAAAACAAAGGAAGAAAAGGATTTAAAAAACGGAGATGGTCATATGAGGGGACCTGGACCGATTCCTTCAAGGTGCTGATTTTTAAATTACTAAAATTAAGTTTATTAAAAAAAAATTTTTTCAATGATGTCTTTATTTATTGTTTGTTTTGAGAATTGGTTCCATGTACTAGATTTATAAATCTAACGTTTGTCTGAACAGATCGAGGCCAAGCAGTAAAATGACAAAGTACGTTGAATGTTGGGGTGCAGACAAGCCTTTTGCAAATATTACTGAAACTACTTTAGCAAAAAATATAGGTCTCACAGTAAGTTATCAATACGGTAAAACGTTCGATAAAAAAAAATTACTATTGATTTTTCCATATTTCTATTTTTATTTTCTACCTCTCCATTTTCCATGTACATTTTCCTTGATTGTTTATTTATTTACATATTTTAAATTACCATCAATCAGAAGATTGTAAAATTTGTAATAAATCTTGATTAATATTTCAGAGCATCGCGATGATTGAATCGAACCTTCTAACAAACCATGCTAATTGCCTCAATGTTAAGTAAGTTCCTAAATTGTTAATTTTATCAAAAGATTAAAAGTTTTTTATACATTGGGTAATTTCGATATTATTTCATCAGTAAAAATATGATTTAAGGGCGTTGGACCCAAGTGTTAAGCTCAAAATTCCATTCTCCATTTTACTCAACGAAAATTATAGATAAATATTTTTCCGCTCTGTATCGCTAATTTTTTTTCAAATATAAGACTGCATACAGAGCGAAAAAATATTTAATTTCGATACATTTTGCATAAAATGAAGAATTCAAAATCTAACTTCAAAATTAAATATTTTCATTTTACTTAAAAAATATTTGAATTAGATATTTTGTCGCTCTGCACGCATAATTCTAGTTAAAAATTGATTAATTCTACAGAAGGAAAAAATTCCAAATTTAATATTTGTTCAGTAAAATGAAGAAATTGAATTTTTAGTTTAGAACTTGGCTCCAACACCCTTAAGACTTACAAAAATATTTTTTTGTACATTGTACAAATGTACACTCAAGTTACTTGCAAATATTGATGACTCCGAGATCAGGAATGGAGAACTTGTCTAGAACCTTTAGAACTTGTCTACTTAGTGGTCAGGAAGAAAGTTTTGTTGTAAATGAGTTTAGACATAATGATAACTAATTTGGTGAGCCTTTAGTGGAATTTAAATAATACAATTACATTCTCATCTGCAGGCAGTGGTGTGGAGGAAGAGAAGGGATGTCAACCCTAACTTATTGGTTTAATGAATCTCATCAAGAGGACCAATATCGAGCACAAAATGATGAACAGTACCCCTGGTACGTTACAATATCTAATGTCATCTACTCAACGATGTTCTGTGTCCAAGTAATTTATTTACCAAAGTAAGTAAATGATCTTTTCAGTAATTTTATTAGGTATATAAAAATCATTACTTTTGAGAAACACATTTTTAATAATTGCAGATATGCTACAGTTTACGGTTGTTTTGGTGTGGGCATCGTAACACTCTCCATTTTCACTTC
This sequence comes from Synergus itoensis, assembly GCA_904066005.1. Taxonomy (NCBI): domain Eukaryota; kingdom Metazoa; phylum Arthropoda; class Insecta; order Hymenoptera; family Cynipidae; genus Synergus; species Synergus itoensis. Next base: position 1,906,829 of record CAJFCP010000089.1, read on the forward strand.
TATTTTTTGGTACATAGAAAAAAATGAAGGAGAAGAATCAGGTCCTAAAACCATTAATCGAGGAGTTAGAATATCTGTTTATTTATTTACTGCCACCTTAGCTCTAGCTTCTTCTGTAGCGAGCCTCAGTGACGCTAATGAAGTGGACACTAATTATAAAATTGTACCAGTAAGTACAAATGCATAAAATTCACATTCACTCTCATTTAAGAGAAAATTCCTTAATTGAATAATAATATTTTTCCATCTGGTAAAAACTTTCAGGTTTATATTCAATCAGGAGCCATTGCTCTACTCGTTGCCTGGACTCATTTGAGAGTAGGACATCTCTTAAAATTGGGCGTGATGCTCTTCTCAATTTTTATAATCCTGCTCATATTTTCTCAAACGGATCTCATCGAAATTTACTATAAAAATATTAGGAATGAGTAAGTGTAATTGAAGAAAAAATTAGTTTAACTAAAATTATATTAAGGGTGTTGGAGCCAAGTTCCAATCTAAATACTCGATTTCTTCATTTTACTCAACAAATATTAAAATTGGAATTTTTTCCCTCTGTAGAATTAATCAATTTTTAACTAGAATTATGCGTACAGAGAGAGATATCTAATTCAAGAAATAAAAAAATGAAAATGAAAGCAGGTAAAATGATAATATTGAATTTTGAAATTAGATTTTGAATTCTTCATTTTATCCAAAAAATATAGAAACTAAGTATTTTTTCGCTCTGTACGCAGTCTTATATTTGAAAAAAGATTAGCGCTACAGAGCGAAAAAATATTTGTCTATAATTTTCGTTGAGTAAATTGGAGAATAGAATTTTGAGCTTGACCCTTGGGTTCAACGTCCTTAAATCCATAAGTAAATAATTAAATTTTTAAGGTTTTCTGGGGTTCACTATACGATTCAAATCGGATTTCTGCTAGTGCTAGTAGCTCTAATTCTTCACGTCCTCGATAGAAGAGTTGAGTTTACTTCCAGAACAGATTATTTATGGAAAAACAAATTAAAAATAGAGCAAGACGAAGTTGAGACAATGAGAGGCATAAATAAAATTCTGCTTGAAAATATTCTACCGGCTCATGTAGCTCATCATTTTCTCGCATCAAGAACCGATCAGGTGAATTTTGGTTTTTATACAATTTTAGAAATGTATTTTAGAAAAAAAAAATATTAGGAATAATTAATTCTGATTACTTCCAGGATCTTTATCATGAGAGGTATGGCAGTATTGCTGTAATGTTTGCTTCTATTCCAAACTATAAAGAATTTTATGACGAGACAGATATTAACAAACAAGGTCTGGAATGTCTAAGATTATTAAATGAAATAATTTGCGACTTTGATAAGCTTTTGTTAAAGCCTAAGTTTTCTGGAATTGAAAAAATTAAAACGATTGGAAGCACGTATATGCTCGCTTCTGGATTGAGTCCTGGAAAGGAAAATGGCGATGTTAAGGTGATAATTGAACTTTTCTGAAATTTCATTCTGAAAATTTATAAAATATAAATATTATTATAAAGATGATGGAAAATTAAATTTATTCTTTTGCAATAATAAGGATATGACGAAACAGGAAGATCATAACGTGATAGTCCTTGTCGAATTTGCAATCGCTCTGATGACAATTCTAGACCAAATAAATAGGGAATCCTTCCAAAGGTTTAAATTAAGGATAGGTAAGTCCCTCTTATTGATTTACTTAAGGGTATTAGAGCCAAGTTCTGATCTAAAAATTCGATTTCTTCATTTTACTCAACGAATATTAAATTTGGAATTTTTTCCCTATGTAAAATTAATCAATTTTTAACTAGAATTATGCGTGCAGAGCGATAAAATATCTAATTCAAATATTTTTTAAGTAAAATGAAAATATTGAATTTTGAAGTTAGATTTTGATTTCTTCGTTTTATGCAAAAAATATCGAAATTAAATATTTTTTCGCTCTGTATGCAGTCTTATATTTGAAAAAAGATTAGCGATACAGAGCGAAAAAATATTTATCTATAATTTTCGTTGAGTAAAATGGAGAATGGAATTTTGAGCTTAACACTTAGGTCCAACACCCTTAAATTAACATTTTGAAAAAATAAGTTTTAAGTCTCTTAGATATAAAAACAGAGAGCCATATGATATTATTATCTTTTTAAATATTATTTCTAGGTCTGAATCATGGTCCAGTCATAGCTGGTGTGGTGGGTGCCCAAAAACCACAATACGATATTTGGAGTAATACAGTAAACGTTGCTTCAAGAATGGACAGCTGTGGTGAAATGGGAAAAATTCAAGTTACGGAAGCCACAGCAAAAATTTTGCAAAATGCCGGATATGAACTCATATGCCGAGGACCCACTTATGTAAAAGGCAAAGGCGAATTGACAACTTACTTTGTGAAAACTCCCTTCGATAACAAAGAGGATAACTATTAAGGGCGTTGGACCCAAGTGTTAAGCTGAAAATTCCATTCTCCATTTTACTCAATGAAAATTATAGATAAATATTTTTTCGCTCTGTAGCGCTAATCTCTTTTCAAATATAAGAACGCATACAGAGCGAAAAAATATTTAATTTCGATACTTTTTGCATAAAACGAAGAATTCAATATCTAACTTCAAAATTGAATATTTTCACTTTACTTAAAAAAATATTTAAACTAGATATTTTCTCGCTCTGTATGCATAATTCTAGTTAAAAATTGATTAATTGTACAGAGGGAAAAAATTTCAAATTTAATATTTGTTCAGTAAAATGAAGAAATCGAATATTTAGATTGGAATTTGGCTCCAACACCCTTAATTGAAGAAAATTCTGTACCTAAAACATCTCAATTAATATTAATAAATTCGAAGCAATGAATTGTGAATTTGTAAAAAAAATCTCAAGAAGTATTTACTCTCGATGATCATTCAATCAAATTGGTGTTAATGATAATTAATAAATTCTTAAAATCAGCTTCTAATTTGGAATAGTAATTGCTTAGAATTCTCTCAAAGAAACCCAAGTATAAAAATAACGTTGATTATAACTGTTTTCATCAAACCTTGTTCCTGAAATTAAATCAAATATGTAATTAAAAAAATGTTTTTTCGATATCGATATCATTACTACGTCCAGCCAAAGATTTAATTTAATTATAAATTAAATGTAAGATATTCTTAATTATTTTAGTGTAGTAAAAAAATATGAGATTGATTGAAAGGTAATTTAGTATTTAATATTTAATAAGTTAATGTATAAAAGTGAAGGTTTAGTTTTTTCGACACGAATGAAAGGAATGTGAACGTCTTAAGAAGTGAACGATTAGACATAATAAAATTTTTTTTACTAATTTATGATAGATATTTTGTATTTCTATTTAGAAAGAATTAGTTATTTTAGAGATTTTAGTTTAAATTGATTAGTTTTGCAATAATAAGATATTAGAAAATCATAAATGATTAAATAATATCATTTGCTGTATAATAGTGCATTTCATACTTTCATTTACTATGTACTCTGGATGTAATAAGGATATAAATGTATTCAACTTTAGGGTGGATTTCCTGTCTATCATGTGTAGATGATAAATAATAAATAATAAAATAAAAAAAAGAGAGTTAAACAAGAAAATATGCAAACTTTATTTATATTTTGGTTATTTAAAGATAATTGCACTTCCATCTAAAAATTCGATTTCTTCTTTTTACTCAACAAATATTAAATTTAATATTTTTTCGTTCTGTGTGCAGTTTTATATTTGAAAAAAAATTATTATGAATATTTAATTTTTGATTTTTGAAATATTTCCCGCTGGTCACGTGATAACTTTCCTGCGCAAGCGTAGTTCTTTTTTGCAACAAGGTGTCTAGCAGACGAGCCCCGTACTCTACTGCGCATGCGTCGCACTCGATACCTGATTGGTTGCTATTCGCGCGCAATTTGAAATACTAAAAAATATTATGCATTTCAAATTACGCGCGAATAGCAACCAATCAGATACCGAGTGCAACGCATGCGCAGTAGAGTACGGGGCTCCAGTTGGAGCCACTGTTAAGCAGACGACATTTTTACATAAACATAAAGCATATATAAATAAATCGTTATAAACAAAGCATAAACAAACTGAAAATAATTGATTATCTCTAATAAAAGGATTGATTATAGGATTTAAAAATGGCACTACGACACATCGTAATAGGTAAGTAAAAAATCATTAAAAAGTTCATTTTCATGAACGAAATTAGTAAATATTTTGAATATTGAATCGTTTAGGTTATGAGATTTTTCGCAGGAGGTGGAACCGGTTACATTGGGTCATGTCTTCAAAAGGCTTTTGCAGCTCAAGGTGCAAGGACTACGATTATTTCACGAATGCCCGGCCCAAATAGAATGACTTGGGTATTTAATTTCCAAAAATTGGAAATATGATCTTTTCAATCCTTATTTTATGCTATTTTCCCAACTTTCTAGCACGATTTAGGAAGCCAAGGACTTCCTCAAGGCGTAACGGATGTGATAAATGTAGCTGGGCAAAATATTCTGGATGTTAGAAAAAGATGGAGTCCAGGATTCAAACAAAATGTTTGCAACAGTAGAATTGAAACAACCAAAGCTTTAGCAAAAGCTGTGGCTTCTACTGATGTTAAAAGTTTCTCTACAATTTCGGGAGTTGCTTATTATCCACCAGATGGAAAAGAATATACTGAGGAAGACAAATGCGAACCCTATGATTTCTTATCAGGTCAGTTTTTAAGAACAAGGGGATTCAGGGTTTAAAATATCATATGGGCCTATTTTATTCCTTTATATAATTATAGAACTGTGCCATGATTGGGAAGCAGCAGCCCAACTTCCTGAGGATTGTAAAACCAGACAAGTAACAATAAGATCGGGTGTAGTATTAGGCAGAACTGGTGGTATGGTTGCACAACTTTTTATCCCTTTTTTAATGTGTGTTGGAGGCCCCATGGGAAATGGAAAACAATATATGCCTTGGATTCACATACATGATTTGGTACAGTTATTCGAACAAGCAATTTGCAACGATAATATGACAGGAGTGTACAATGGTGTCGCTCCTCAGGTAGTTAATTACCTCATATACTTGAAAATAAAGAGAAAAGAAAGATATTAGATTTCAATTTTTACCTTTTTCAGTTGGTAACGAACAAGGAATTCACAAATGAATTTGCATCCGCTTTGTGGAGACCAAATCTTCTCCCCTTACCAGCATTTATGGTAAATCTCCTTTTTGGCGAAGAACGTGCAAAGGTTAGTCAAAAATTAAATCCGAAAGAAATATGCATTTTTGCACAAAATAATTAAATTGATCTTGCAAAAAATGTAAAAAAAAAAACCTTTTTTTTTAGATTGTCCTTGAGGGTCAGAAAGTTATTCCAAAAAGGGTTCTCGAAATGAATTTCAATTACAAATTTCCTGACATAAAATCAGCTTGTGGTAACGTTACTCAATTAGTTTATTCAGAAAAATTTTAATCTTTTTGAAATATATTTTACATACATAGGATACTAGAAAACGTTGTTAAAATGTGGGACACAACTTGCGAATTTAATGCATTTTGTTATTTCCGTCGGTTGTTAATAAAAATACTTATTTCAAATTTAAGTCTACGTGAACTGACAAAACAATAATGAACTACAAAAAGATTAATGAATTTTAAATGATCTTTTTTGAACCCAGCTTCTATGTCTTGACTGTAATAAGGGAATATTTTGAAGAAAAATATTAGCACCGAAGGGTCGTTTCTTGAGAATTCTTTCAGGAAATTCAGAAATTTTTTCAGCTTTTTGTAATCCAAAAGAGGGAGTGCTTCTGTGTTGTTGAACTGATAAATCTCCCTTTTGTCCATTTGCCATAGATGTTGAAAATGGCACTTCTTGTAAAATTGAATGACGACTACATTTTTCAAGTAAGGATCGGAGATATTCATCAGAATCTGAAGTACTTAAAAAATTATCACCAAGATCTACGGAGTTACTATCCGCTGTATTGAGGAAGAAATTTATATCTCTTTTAATGTTTTGAACCTCGTCACGTTTTAAACCTTGAGTGCTAAAAGTAACGGCTTTTCCATTTCGGGGAAGCATAAAAAGTCCCATATTTTGCGAAACTCCAACATGTCGTATGTCACTTAATTTAATTTTAAGGGTATACTTTTCTGGACTTGAGGAAAATAATTTGTCACACCAAGAGTATTTTTTAAGTGTGACAAGATTCTGAGATTTATCCAAAAGAAGTTCTTCCCACTCACCAAAGGCGTCAAGGCCAAATACTATTTCTCCCAGGATGAAAATTGTTAGCATCACGACGCCGTTTGAGAGATAACGAAAAAGAGCCGTGAAGATTGTTATCGTCACTGAAATATTTTTATTTTTATATACTTTAAATTTCGATTACGATAACTTCATATCAAATGACTTTATAACCAATTAATATAAAACTGAATTCTTACGGAAAAATAACATCAATGATATAATTCCTGGTCTTCTTGAAACATATAATTTATCATGCATAACTTTCAGGTATGGTTTACCTATCGGAACCATTTTCACTTTAGAATTTTTGATGATAAATTGAAGAAAATTTGTCAACTTGAATGGTTATGAAGGAAGATTGAAATAAATTTTGACAAGAGTGAAGTCAGATATGAATCTGACAAAAGCAAATTACTAAATTTCATTTGTATGATCTAATTTAGAAATTATAATTTAATTCTTATTACAATGATTAGAATAATAAAAAGCGCGGTAAAAGTAAAAATTGAAACTGATACTAAAATGATATAAACAATACTTCCATAAACACACTTATTCACTTCGATAAGCTATGTAACTTATATTTTTAATTCAGCATATCAATAATTAACAAGCGCTAATAATAATAACGATAAAATGCACGAACTTGCCACGTGTTTCAAAGTTACAATTGGAAAATGATTTACCAAACAAAAAGTAGTTTGTTTTTAAAGAAAATTAAATGCTTTTACATTTAGAATAATCTATTAGATAGATTTTGTTTCTGCAAAATATTTTTATAAAATTATCACTTTCAACTTGTGAAAACATCAAAATTCAATGTTATATAATTTAAAATAAACAAATTTAATATCGAAAATGTTACACTGGGAAACTTTGTCGTTAGGTTGGTACACTTTTAACTATTTTTGGCGGGAGTTTTAAATTTTTTAAATCGACCAATCACTACCCATAGGCTTACATAGGTAAATGTGAACTGACCTTAAAAGTTTATTTACGCTTTGTTTACGCATGCAATTTGGTAGATAAAAAAGAAAAAGAACATTTTATAACACACAAGATAATACAAATAAATAGCACTAATTGTTCTTTTTCTTCTTTCTCTCAAAACTGCATTGACTACACTTGCGATTTCCAAAACAAACATCAATTCAAAATGGCGACAGATGCTACAGCTGGTGGTGCTGGTGTTTACAGACAAATGCGTGTCAAAGAATCATCGGAATCATCGCAGCGTTGGTGCGCGTGAACTTATGCGTTTTTCCACCCTGAAAAGTGGAAAGTGAAAATTGATGGAAATCGGAACAGTTTGTTAGATCATGGTTTGATGTGCGTTTGGGTCAGGGAAAGATGGAAACTCTGTGCGAAATTGAGCGGTAAAGTCAATAAAAAGAAAGGAAAGGACTAGTGTAAAAAAAGTGCTGTGCATTCAAGTGTATAAAAATATAAATGAGAAAGTAACACTTGAGATCTGATCATGGAGCAAGTTATGGGATTGTGTAGACTATGACGACTACCTGGAATTGAACAACGAATGTCAAATCTCATAAATGCAACATCAAGTCAAAAATTGAATTATTGGAACCCATTGAAAAGGTCACAGGACTAGAAAAAAAGTAAGTTCATAAAAATTGTCATAAAATAATACTCTCTCATTGAGCACTAGTCTATCCGACTCTTAATTCTTCAAAGCATTTTTCTTAATCTCAGCGTTACGTAAAACAAAAAAATCAAGGTCATTAGAAAAATCCTTGCTCATTTCGAATTCAGAAGAATCAGCATCAGAGTTGGTCAATATTCAATTTTGGAGTTCCTTTTTGAAGATTGATGTGCGTCTATTTTTATTGGCACATGCACATGGCATATGCACATATCATTAGAGCATATTTAACATCTCAAGATTTTAGAGAGGTGATGAAAATGTGTCGTCAGTGAGAAAAACTTATTTTAGTACGATTTCAAAGCATTTAATGACTAATAAGAGAATGTCTTTGTTCGACACGTGAAGGAAAATGCGTCTGTTTGTTTTTGGAGTAAGAGACCATTTGGAGGTTGGAATGATTTGACGAAAGTTTCTACAGCTTGTGTCCTTGTATTTCGTTTTTTTGGTAATGTTGTGAATGATTAGTGATTTTCTGAAGAATAAGGAAGTCATTTATTATTGGAGATAGCAGCTTAACCTCAATCTTAATCTATAACCTAGATTTCTAATCGAATCTATTATTGCTATTATACTATAATAAACTCTTAATACTTTTTCGTCTGCTTCAACGATGTAACAAATCAGCTGTTTAGTAAAAACAATAATCAGTACTCTCTGGTAGGTTAAAAATCTTATCTAGAATGCGGCTCTTTCCTTCAGTTATGAGACATAATAATTATTACAATTTTTTATTTTATTAATGCCTTATTTTTATTTTAAATATAAGATTGAAAGTCTCAAAAATTCAATGTTATTGATTTTTTCTTTTATTTTCCAGACATCATTATGAACGCGAGAACTCAGTTGTTTGAGCTCAGCATGGAAGGTCGTCAGGTGGACGAAGCAGTTGCCAGCATTTTTCACAGTGTCCTTTTCCATCGAAGCCTAGGAAAGTTTAGATACAAACATGAAGGTAGTTATTCCGTAGGTACTATTGGTTATCGTGACGTAGACTGTGACTTTATCGATTTCACGTACGTTTGCTGCTCTTCTTTGCACCTCGACCAAACCCTGAAACGAGAAATTTCTGGCTTCTCGGAAGCCCTTCGTTCCATAGACAGTCCTGGTTCCGGTCAGATTTCTCTCGAATTTTTCCAAAGGAAAAAAAACCGCTGGCCATTTCAACCCGAGTGCATTCCCTGGGAAGTGTGGACTGTGCGACTTGAACTTATAAAACTTGCAACTGAACACGAACGGCAAATTTGTAGAGAGAAAGTCGGAGATTTGCTTACGGATAAGATATTATATATCACCGAAGTTATGAATCGACATGATTATCTCCCAAAAATGCCGAATCAGGCAGAACTGGACTTAATTTTTGATACATCTTACGCTGATATTCAGCCTTATCTTTTTAAATTATCGTTTACGACGTCGGGACCTTCGGGCACGACGATGGGCAACACCATGAAAAAACTTATCAAAGAAACTCTGTCCATGTAGTTGTAATGCACGTACGGTTAGATCTCGAATTTTCTTTTGTACAAGGAAGTTTATTTTATTCCTCTAGGTTAAATTTAATTTCACTTATCCAATTTTTCTCGTATTTTTTAGAATGTAAACTTGATAAATTCTTTTCGTGATTCTATTTTATCATTTGCTTATAAATCTTTTTCGAAAGCATCTATAGTGTTTTGAGTTTGCTTTCAAGTATTACAAGAAAGCTGATTTATGGAAATTAGTGTATATAAGAAAATAAGCACTGATTAGATTAGGGTACCTTTCAAATAAATTTTTCATATAAAAAATTGTTTAATTTTAATTTGAAAACTTAGATTTTTAATCTTAAAGTAAGACTCTTTCTTAAAAAGTACAAAAGACAATAAGAGAACATATTTTCATTAGTGATTCTACTCTAACAATTATGGATCGGATTTTAATCATAAGAAAAAAATTTAAGTACCTGTTAAGAATTTGTAAATCGTACTAAATAGTTTGAAAAAATTCCGAACAGGGGACGCAAATGATAAAATATTGAATCCGATATCACAGAGATAATTTAGTTACACTTTTTCCTAGTAGAAATTAGATTTTGATTTTAAAAATTAGTTCCTAAGGAAAGTCTTTCTCATACCATTAAAATGACTTAAAGACTAATTCACTGATTCAGTGGTTTAAAAAATAATTATTTACAAGTTTTCGAAGGAACGTTCTTAGGATTTATTGGTGAAGGATTAAAGTATACACATTTTCAGAATTATATCGTCAGTTTTGTGTAATTTTGAATTGGTGATATTTTCGTCACAATTAACAATTTAATCTCATTAGTAAAGAATCCGAGCTTTCAATCAAATTTAGCACCTTTCGATTAATACCATTAGTGTAAATTCAAGAGTGAATAAAAGAATGACTTCGTATATTGCACTGTTGCAGCTACTTCCACGATACTTTAAATTGATTGATTGTATAGTACAAATGAATGTGAAGATTTCTGACACTCGTGAAAAAAATGTAAACCCGTTGTACAGTGAAAAGAAACATAGTCTTAATATTTACATTATTTGCTTCGACACTTGGACGATTTTTCTGTAATGAATTTAAAGAGAAGAATTAACAGTGACTTTTTTAAGTGAGATAACTAAATGTAACTAGGGTAATATCGATCAAATAGAAATGCACTCGTTTTTTCAAGACAACTTGCGAATCTTGCGAAACTGGTTCAAAGTAAAGTTTTTATAGTATTCGATCGTCGCGTAATTATTATAAACTTTATTGAATCACAGTCTTTCAGACAGCCCAATATAAGTGAATCTAGCATAATGATACATCATGATTAGTCTTTGACCGATAAGTCACGAAGAATTTGTCCAGTCTTTAGCATATATTAGCAAGAACACTTTGTAAACAAGTAACACAATTTTAACCACACACGCCTAACACAAGAGTACACAAACACCCGTTTTCTATCGTAGAGTGATTGTTATTTATTGGACGAGTGATGCTAAGTAATTATTAATCAATATTAATTATAGTTCATTTTTTTCTTAAGTAGCGAATTCATTTTTTACACTGTTCATTTTTTTTACAAATGAATTATGTCGAATGATACAGTCCCCGTAGCTTGGTGATATACTTTAGGTGTCATTGTAGAATACATTGTAAATACTTTACAAGCATACTTCACTGATTTTAAAACTTTTTTTTTATGATATGTTGATGTCAGAGCAGGTTCATACAAACCAAGAGTTTTAATTTTTGAGAGTGTAAATGAGTGCAAGTCATTAATTAAATCAATCAACTTATTTAATAATCTTTACGTCTCACATTAAGTGTCATTCAGCAACCACAGCATAGAATTTGTAAAAAATAAATAATCTTGTGAAATATATTTACTATTGCTATATTGTGACAAAGAATGAAATCTATAAATACACACACAAGAAAGAATTAAAACGAATATATATATATATATATATTATATTGTATATTATATTGTGAATGAGAAGAAATCAAGATGTGTATAGGTGAATATGCGAGTGTGTACAAACATGTACTTGCAAGGTTCTTAGGGAGTTATGAAAAATTATATAAATAGTGAACAAAATGCAATCCTGTACATGAAGCTAAAACTAATGATTTTGCGAATCGGTAATTGATTACTCGTCGTTAATAAATTACTGTATTTTATAAATAAGAGCTTTCTTATTCACCAACCTCTACCTTTGGGTGATAATTATTAATTATTAAATTAAATTATATACGTATAGCAAACTGGTAGGAACTTAGAATATAATTTTATGAAAATAAAAATAGAATTTAGGACGCAATCATATGAACATGGCATCCCTTAAATGCAAAATTCCATGCGTTCCTTATCTATATAAGTTCGTGCGGCTGGTATTATTTTCTGAGAATGTAGATTCACTGGAATTTTTGTGCTTCCGCCGCCCTAATCATGGCTGAGAACTTCAGAAAGTGTGAAGCATAAGCACGTACGTTAGATCTAGGACATGCCAGTTGCCAATGTCTACTGCATTTTTTAAAAATAATCGAGCCTTGAGGAAGTGACATTAAGTCATAAATCCCGCCCTCTAAACTGATAAACAGAATTTTTAACATCTTATTCAATCTTATTAAGGGCGTTGGAGCCAAGTTCTAATCTAAAAATTCGATTTCTTCATTTTACTCAACAAATATTAAATTTGGAATTTTTTCCCTCTTTAGAATTAATCAATTTTTAACTAGAATTATGCGTACAGAGCGAGAAAATATCTAATTCAAATATTTTTTAAGTAAAATGAAAATATTCAATTCTGAAGTTAGATTTTGAATTCCTAGTTTTATGCAAAAAGTATTGAAATTAAATATTTTTTTGCTCTGTATGCAGTCTTATATTTGAAAAAAGATTAGCGCTACAGAGCGAAAAAATATTTATCTATAATTTTCGTTGAGTAAAATGGAGAATGGAATTTTCAGCTTAACACTTAAGTCCAACGCCCTTAAATCGCAATATAAGTTTATTTTATTAAGAACAGAAGTTTTAATATAAAAATAATTTGTGCATCCAATTGCGATACAAGAAATTTTTACATAGATAAACATAAATAAAAAATAAACAAGAGTTTACTTTATTTTTAGTAAAAGATCCTTAGCGCTTAAAATTTGATGCAAATCTGAGAAGAGTTAATAAAGAGAAATATTGATTGATGAGACTTGATTAATTGATTATTCAGGAATTTATATAAAACCAACTTAACTAAATGGAACGTCATTTACCAATGTTCTCAGGCATTTTTCTTTCCCCCTGAAATTCATTATGCAAAACTCCGTGGAATTTGTCTTCATTAGGAGTCCTGTATCTATCAGTCAGCTGAAGGGATGACGTGCGAATTAGGTATTGAGAAAAAAAAGTGTTTTTATAAAAGAAAAAAAGATCTGCTCACTGGGCGGGCACATTTTTATCACACGACGCGCTTCGTGTTGCGACCTTAGTGAGATTATATTCGCTTAGAAACCTTTATCACTACATATTATATGCTTTTGTTCGAATTACTTTAATTTTAAGTAAATATTAGAACTAATTCTCTTATTAAGGTTCGATCGATTTTAAGGAACACATTCTCACCAGGTCACTCGTATAATATATACAAATAAGTAGTTAAGGGACGATTTAGGAAAAAGGAAAAAAATATATACAAATAAGTAGTTAAGTCTGACGATTTTTTTACATTTATTGGAATAATAACAAAAAAAAAGTTTCCACTGTTCCCAAAATTCAAAATTTTTATTTATTTACTAGGAGCAATTTTAGAGAATTTAGAGGAATTTGTAATTTTAAGGAATTTCAAGGGATGCTAAGATATTTTGATTGATTTTAGGAATTTAAAGGGATTTGTAAAAGAGATGAAAAAAGTTATAAATAGATTTTTTCAGAGATTTCACAAAAATTTCAAGACATTTTAACTGATTTTAACGAATTTTAAGGGATTTTTAAAAGATTTAGGAATAAGGAACATAAAAGGCATTCTATTATTTTATATAATAATAATAGACCTTTATTGATTGCAGCCTGATTTCAATTTTCCAAAAAGTATACTTTTAGCCGCAAAGCAGTTATAAAAATCATTATCTCAAGTTAAAATTCATGGGGAAATTATGAGAGATGATTGGAAATTTCTGAATGGATGACATTTACCGAAGAGTACGCTTGAATCAATAGTGTAAATTAGATTTTGCCGTGATTCAAGACTATATATGATATTCGATATAAAGTACTCCTCTCTCTCTCTCCCTCTCTTTATCCTCTCATCACTTTTATACGACGCTCTGAGAATGAGAAACAAGTCAGATGATGCTCCTGAATCGTTAGAAACGGGTGAGGGTAACGACAGGACCTAATCGTATAATACGCTAGAGTTTAAAATAGAATAACTCGATGCAATTTGAATTTATACGCGAATTTGATTAAAATCTCATTAAAAGAAGTCGATACACCTTCAATCGCCTCTAAGAATCCTCAGATTTTCTAGATTCAGATATTTTTTACTTTATTTGATACTTTATTTGACTTTAGTAAAAATTTGACAAATAGTTGCTTTCCACTTTACAAAATTTAATTATTTAAATTACCTACTTTATTCGACTTTAATAAAAATGTGACAAATAGTTTGTTTTCCACTTTACAAAATTTAATTTTGCAAAATAAATTGTACAGGAATATTTTACATTTATAAATGTGCCTATAAAAAACGTGAGATGAAAACCGAAAGATGAAAGTCTCGACAAAAATAAGCAAGATTTCCTCCCTAAAATAAATTTTACCTCCTTGACATAATGTTCCGGAAAGTATTAGGGGAAGAGATTGCAGAGAGGTCATTTCAACCAGCAGTCACGTACATTCTACAATATCTTGCAAATTTGTGCCACTAAAAAAAAATTATTTTATAATTAATTCTATTTCAAAAAGAGAACATGCTAAAGCTTCTAATATGGAAAATAGTTCAACCTTCATTCAGATTTACTGTGAATGAAATTCTTCATTTGTATATTATCGTATAGGATACATGTGAGCTTAAAAAATTAATCCGTTTTTCCTTTAAAACCAACACCTTTGTGTCAAATATTTGCTTTAGGATTGACCTTAATTCAAGAAACCGTTTCATCATTATCAGTTCTTATACGTCTTTAATTTTTCTCCTATATAAATCTCTTTAAAATTTTCTTCTTTAAAACTGTTAAAAAACATTTTAAATTTATTTTAAAATAATTAATTTAATTTTTTAATTTTAACATTTTTAAATCACGTGTTTATAAGAATATTATTGAGAGAAATACAAAAAATCGGATAATTCTGAGTGATAAGAAACGATCTCAGAGTCCAAGACAAAAATATAATATGAAACGGATCTCAGTCCATCTCAGGTCAAAAAATACTTTTCTGAAATGGGTATTTTCTGCGAAATAAAGTTGGAATAATGACGGTACAATAGTAGAATTCCTCTTTTGGGTTTATGTGCCGTATATGGGAAAATATGAAATAGGGTACTAAGAGAGAACATATTCCAAAACCTTCATTTCTTCAAAACATTTTAGAAGGAATCCTCCATCACGCGCATTTACTTTCCTATATGAGATTCAAATTCGTTTTCAGGATATTGGAAAAGTTTTCTTCAACGCGTTATATTTTTTTCATATCTTTAGTAGCGAATGTAATTACTTTTTTTAAAGTCAAATGTCGCAGATGTATCATTAAAAACTTTTATAACAAATTACTTGCTCTTTAAATTTAATTCAAAAATTTTAAAGTTTTCACTTTTTTCACTTCTTTAGGACACTAAATCATATATATTTTTTCCACTCAGCGACAATGATCCTATAAATTTTAGCATTTGCACCCCACCCTATAAAGATACTGCCTAACAAAAGCAGCAATTTTTCAAACTGAAAGGAAGTTCTCTCTACTATTGCGAATTCACTCTAGGCTTTTTTAAAACATTTTTTACGCTTCTGTATGAGAAAATATTGGACATTTTAGAGCACTATTACTTTCAAAATTGGGACAGTTTATTAGAGACGTTAGCTCGTAATTTTTTACTAATCCAGATAAAAGAGGACGTAAAAGGCGGGAATGCTTTGGAATGTGTTGAGTGCGACTTTTCCGGACGTAATCCTGGAAGCGACAGATGAGTAGAGTACAATAATGGACACCCATGGAAATATTCTCGAATTATTATTGATTTTTTTGTCTTTTTTTTTCCTTCAAAGCTTAGCTTTGTATATTATACTTCCGGTTGAATAATTTCTCCAGAATCAATCGAATCCACGCTTTACATATTTAATCCCATTAACTAATTTTCTATTCAGCTGCAAAATTATTTTCAGAGGTAAAATTTGTAGTATATTTATTAATTAATGATTTTAATTTTTCGCAAAATATTTATCCGCAGTATTTAATTAATGATATTTATTTGCACATAAACTGAATTATGGAAGCATGATGAAAACCTTTGATGGAAAAATGCCTCGTTAAATTTTTAATTAAAACTTGCGTAGTACGAGAAATATTATACGGTTTTCGAAAAGCTTTCTTCACATTTATTTGTGCAAAATTCACGAGATGGTAGAGAAAATTTTTTTTAATTATTAAGAAAATTCACCAAGCTTTGTTTAATAAAGTAACAGAAAGTAATTCGTTTTAACATTGAAGCTAAACCTGATTCTGAACTTATTGGATTGAAGTTTCAGACGTCTAGTCTGACGAAGATTTTTTATTTTTTTATTTTTCATATTTATTAGATCAAGAATATCAAAGAGTTCCAAAAAGTATTTGTTATTTTTATTTATTTACTAGCAGAAGTTTATCCGGAGTTGCCCGGGATTTTAAGAGATTTCAATTGATGACAAGAGGATGTAAGGAATTTCAATTGATTTCAAAAGAATTTAAGAGAGTTCAGGGATTTTCAAGAGATTTCGAGGTATTTTAAGTGATTTTAATAACTTTCAAGAAATTGATTCTAATTTAGACGAAATCAAATGAAATCCCTTAAAGTATTTTAAAATTATTTGAAATTCTTTAAAATCTTTAACATCTTCTGTAAATGTCTTAAAACAGTTTGAAATGTTTCAAAATTCCACAGAGTTCACCAATATCTCTTGAAATATTCTTGAAATCTCCTGAAAACCCTTGAAAGCTCTTAAAATACTTAAAAATTACTTAATGTTCAATAAAACATTGTTAAATCCCTTAAAATTACTTAAAATCACACGAAATCTCATAGGACCCTTAATATTTCTGGGAACTCTAATTTTTTAAAATTCTTTGAAATCCTGAAAAAGTCTTTAAAATCATTTAAATCTTTTGCAATGATCATTTAAATTTCTGCCAGTAAATAAATAAATAAATGTGCTTATTTATAATAGAAAACTGTTCAAACGATTTCAGGTTCTTTTCTTTTATCCTCAGAGAGAAATTTCCTTGCAAATGGAAAGATCCGTTTCATTATATTTTTGTCTAACAAACGTTAAAGTTAATTAAAGTATCTTGCGAGTCAAATCAACTCGAGAAAACATAAAAGAAAAGTTTTGAACAGTTCATCAAAAGAGCACATGGATATATATATATGTATATATGCCTATTATATATACAATGAAGAATTCTTGAAGTTGCATTTATACTTTATAAATTCTACGAGAAAAAGTTAATAAAACTTTTGAGATAAATAGGATATCTATATTCCCAATTTATGGATACTTGAACATACAAATAAAATGATTTTTAAAGTTTGATTCTTTTGTAACACAACACCTTCACGAGAGCGTCAAGTTGGAAAATAACTTTTCAGAATATAGTGGCGAGCATCTGCAAGAACCCGAATATTATATTGGCTATTCTGAGAATAAGCTAAAAATAATTTATTTAAGAAAATTTTTTACAGATTTTAATATAAATACTATTTAATAGCTCATATAAAGACTGTATTATATTTTATTATTAAAATTTCTGTTACAGGTTTTTTCTATTACGGATTTTCTCATTAAAATCTAATGCAGAGATTTATGTAAGTAGTTGTTAATTAAATTAAAGTCACGTTTCTGCTCGGCTCTTCGGTCGACCATCGAAGGTTAACCTTTTAGCTGAAATTTCCTTTCAATCAGACCCATTTGAACCTAAGGTTCCAAAATTGCAAATGTTACAGAAATTCGTTTTTTATCCGATTGATCTTAAAAATCCAAATCCAATCTAACGTTCTTCCCTTTCTTTTTTTTTTTTTTTACTTGTATCCTTTTTTTTTTAATTTGCCAATTTTAACGTTTAATCAATTAATTTTCCTTTCCTTCTGGTAATAAAATTTCATTGATCCGGGAAATAAATTTTCTAAGAGTCCCTTTGTAAGAAGAAACTTACTAGAAAAAAGGTCACGTAAAAAGTTCAATAATGTAACCAATCAGGCTATAAATCTCCGACTCTTAATCTTATTTTCGATCTCCAAATGATTTCTTTTACAAAAGCACGTAGAAAGTTTTTTCATTTTTGTACGGTACGTGTTCTCGGAAAACGAAAATCCAGGAAGATAGTGAAAACTTTAATAATCAAGGAAACATATTGTGATCAAAATTTGCCCGATAAAAAATAATCGATTCGTTAAATTACTTACCAATCTATATAAATATTCTATTGAATTAATCTGAACCCGATATTTCTTTCCTGCAAATAGAATATTAGATTTTCTGTTTTGAGTTTTATTAAATAATTTATTTCTTATACTATTTGATTCTTGTAGATTATATTTCTTATACTATTTGATTCTTGTAGATTATAAGGTAAAGCTAAAGCAAAAAATTATTACAAAAAATAAATTTTTTCATTAATTAATTTTTTATAGTACGTACCTCGCATTAAATTGCATATAATTATAGCTGCTGAAGAACGCTGCAAATAAAATATAAAAAACTATACTTGAACCCGAGTAGGAATTTTGCTGTGGCCCCGATCGGGGGATTTTAGACCGGGGATGAAACACACAGCCCGACCAGGCCCAGACCTGGCCAAACCTGGCCCGATCGGGCCGAGCGTTTCATCACCGATTTGGGCCAGGTTTGGAAATTTCTACACGGGAAAGGAAATCTATGAAAAGAAAAATTAATGAATGAGTTAAAAAAATTACTTTATTGAAGGGGAATTTAAATTAGAAGTATGTAATTCACATTTATTGCAATTTATTTATTTTATTTACAGTAAACAGCAAATTAAACATTGTTACTGGTCTATGCAGATATAAAAAACGCATTTTAAATTACATTGGCACAGGAACAATTTTTATTATTTATATACAAATATTTGAGTAGCTCTAAACTTTTTATATTTTGATTGAGACGCTCGAATTTAAAAAATAGATCCGGGCGTTAGTAAATAAACAGAAAACAAATATAAATGTGTTCTTCCTGTGATATAGTAACATACTACAACAACTTTCTTTATATTATATTACAAAATTAAAAATGTACGTATCGTATTTATAAACTTTACAATCATAAAAAATATCGCCATTTTGTTTATATAAATAAAATACTCGATTATAAATTACTGCTACATTTCTTCTAGTTTTGAAATTCATTTCTAGCGTACTTTTTACAAGATTTCCATGTACGCTGAGAATTTTTAGGCTGTAACAAATAAATCGTATAACTAATTTACATCTATCGTAACATACAACATCTCTTGAAATAATTTTTTTTTCATTTTGATGATTGCTTTCCTTCTTGGTTGATGGTATTTATCTGAAATCAATTAAAAAATATTTAGCATTATTAATCATTACTGAAGTGTAATATTGTAATAATAATGAAATTAAATAAGCATAAAAAATTGATATTTTTTAAAATACGAATTTCTCCTGCAATAAATTCATTGAATTTCCTGAATGTTAAATGGCACTTCGTGAATATTCTCTCTAAATTAAAATTCTCTTTACTTTTTTTGTTCATGAAGCAGTACAAATTATAAATCACTATATGGTAATGGTTCGTTAATTTGCTTCATTTATTCTAGTTTTTTTCTTCAAGGTTTCGTATTGTTATGAATATTGCTTACAACAGAGTTGAGAAATATTTATCCAGAAAGTGGAACTAGAGAAAATCGACAATTGGGAATTGGCCAACAAAGAATAGCTCCACTGAGTTCAAACTTATAACAAGCATTTATATATTTGTACGTATTAAGTACATCTCAATGAATCAAGAGAGCCTCTTGAAAAAGAAAAGTTTCCAGTAACATCTGCGAGGCATTGCAAATGATAAATTAGATAGTATAAGGCTTAAAAAAGTTGTTTGTGGAAGAATCCGGTAGAGATAAAAATAAACTTTTATTTAAATTAAATTAATTAAATTTCATTAGTAACTTTTTACTACTTTAAATAAAAAATATATGTATATATAAATTAAAATATGTTCAAATTTAGATACATCGATTAAGATTATGAAATTTTAGTATCTTTTCAATATATTTCTATATGAAATTCATAAACTCTTAGTATATTAAATTCCAAACCCGGAATTGAAATATTTAAGCTTCATAATGAAGTTTTCTCTAATATTCTAACACTAGGCGGTATAACTTCCAGGAATACTGAACCAAAAAGGAAGTTACGACTATTTATCCTCAAATTAAACTAGTCTTTAATTATAAAAGCAAATTAATCCCAAGAGAAAATTCATTTCCTCTTATGTAATTGTGTAGAGAGGTCTAAATATCGTTAAAATCAACAGCTCGATCGGGAGTCATTTATGGGTTTATGACACACTAAACCAGCAAAGAAAACGATTATGATAGTCAAGCATATTGAAGAATATTGCGGGGTCAACCTTGACTATAATTCTTCCTCCTGGCATTAGAAGGACGAGACCAGAGGGACTATAGATTTTCATGACAATGAATCCTATTGGGATAGATACACCCTGAGTTATGAGTCTCGAATTTAAGCCTCTGTATTACCTCAAACCTACCCCCCACCTTCTCATACTGAACATAACATTTTTCCCTTTCGATCGATATTCAATTTCCCATTTTCCATCCGCTTTTATTTCCTCTTCTGTGTTTCAAGAAATTGATCTAGTCACCGGATGCTGGGCATGGATGTCGGAAACGTTCTTCTATTTACTATTTCCGTTAAATAATAATAATTTTCTTGATCGCGACATATTTTTGAAAGGACCTCGGAAAGGACGATTGTCACATCTTACCAAAAAACAAAGAGAAACTACCATTTCACAAGTATTTTTGCTTTTCCAAGGACTTGAATCAAAAGCTCCCCAAGGCCTTGTAACTATAACAGATTATCTAGGGAATCAACAACAACTTTGTATGGTCTTTTTATTATTCTCATAATTCTTAAGAGACCATTTATACTTTCATCGTTTGATATTTCATGTAATCATAACTCAAAACTTTGTGATCTTATCGGTAATTTATCAGGGAAGCGGTAATAATTAGAATAATTATTCACATTTAACACAGATTACATGATACATGATTTCCCCATTAGATTAATGTCATAATATGTATGTAATTAAATATTAATTCACTAATCTTATTAATTATTATTATTGTTTCTTAAACAAATTCAGTTTTCATATCGGAACAATATGTGTTGAATTTCCTGCAAGAAGTTGCAATAAACTTTCAAAGGAGGAGTCTCCCTACAGACACATATATTCAAATGAGTTTTTGTATACAAAAACTCATTTGAATTATTTTCCACTCAAATCATTAATTATGAAAGAAACGGAAGTCTAGTTATTGCAAGTAATTTCAATTCATATTGTTTTTCAAAAAGTAATTGCTGTCTTTGAAGGAAATGCTAATTTATTGAAAAGAATTTCCCGAATTATAAAAACTTGAAACAATAAAACTTCATAAAAAAGTACTAATACATTATATTCTTGCCAAAAACCTCGTTTCCCTCGTTCTTTTAAGCTAAAGTACCTTCCCGAGTCGATAAATGTCTGAGACGCGCTTCACAGCTTCGCTTCTTTCTGCTGCATGAATATTTTAAACGATATAAATTCAAAGACCGGAAAACATCCGCTAAAAGTTTAAAGTTACGGTTTATTATTTTCGCATTAGATGCACATTGCAAGCACATCTGTTTCTCAAATGTTCTTCATGAAGTTTAAATTCCCGAAAAGTTGTGTTGAAATTCCTTCATGCAATTTTTATGAGAATCTGATTCAGAAACTTCAGGAAAAGATGAACTCAAACAACTCTTGTAGAATTGGGGAAGTGAAATAATCAAAGTATGAATGAAAATTGGAACGCTTTGTAATTTCGAGTGTTCGAGAGTGGTAAAGCCGGATTTCAGTAAACTTTTCTGTACTGCTAAAATAAGAAAGAAAGGAGTGAGCAAAACTCCGAAGTATTTTTCTCTTTTTATCTTAACTGCAAATTGAATACGAGAGATGAAATTGACTGAGGAGTGTTCTGATACTGATTTCCGCCCTGAAGTAAGTGGTTGCAAAATGCAACGGTCAGACGACGAAGTACTTCATTTCCAGAACGGGAAAAAGAAAATACTGCAAGGAAAATATGAAATATATGATAATATGAAATTGAAATATAAGTGGTTTCGTGAAATACACGACATACTATTTTTTAAATATATCTGCAATTTAACGTTTCTGATTATATGATTCAGAATTGATTGCATATTCAAGAAGACTTATGACCATTTCGAGAAATCAAACAAAACTCTAATTGAGTTAGCCCTTGAACTCTGGTAAAGGGACGTGACTGAAATAGAAATTAGAACATAAATTGGAATATTTCCGAGTAAATCAAGTGCTTTGAAACATTGAGTTTATCAAAGGAGTAAATTTTGAGAAATGAGCAGTTGGGCACCTTTAAGAGTGCACTCGAGCTTGTGTTTAAATAAAACTAGTATGTTGAAGTTTCGAATTTTCTCGTTCTTTTTAAGCTAGGCTTCTCCAAATAGGTCGTAGAAATTTAATGGATCTTGAAGATCGTTGCGTTTCAGCAAGAAGCTATTGGACGAGGTATTTATACTAAACACAGGGGCAGATGGTCGTCAAGTCCTACATGAAACCACTATAAAGGCATCGTTATATATGAGTAGCTGATCTTGGTTCATGACCTTAGGTTCCAAAGGTTGACTACTCCAACCCTTCTGACCTTGAACAAGATGGAGTATTAAGATCCTTTCAATGATAAGATGCTAAATGGCAAAATCGATATAATCGCCTTCATTCTAATCTGATAGCCTTATTCCTTCTTAATAATCGTTTTTATTTTTCATATTTTTCTTGCGGTTGAGTCTAATCGTGCAGATATTACGCAAATTTAGTCCTAACTTTGTGAGTGGAGGGGGGCTATAATCTTTCGAAAAAAAAAATTATTTCTCGATATTTTTATATTTTAAATTAAATTAATAGAATGGTAACTCTGGACATGACATGTATTTTTTTCTACTCTTGTAATAGGGAACTAAAGAGAAAAAGTAAACTTCAGGAAAAGGCCGCATTACAAGGGGTTCAGGGTGCATAGAAGAAAAGTCAATATTCACTTTGCAAACGAAGAATGCATTTATCACTTTGACAGCCGACGAGAATTTATTCCTGTAATTGTGCCCATCGACTTGGATGATTACAGGGAATAAACGTGTTGGGTCTGTCACTCTTTACCTTTATCGATTATTCTTATAGGAGGCAGAAACGACATGGAATTAAAATGAAATCTGAATCAATAAAGTAAGCCCTTAAAATATAGGACTCATATTTCACATTTCAATCATAAACTTAAAAAAAATGATTATTGAGTCGAGGGTAGATCTATGTTTTTATACACATCAAATATTAATAATCAAATATTTATAATTAATACCTAGTCCTGTTAAATTAAACATTACTGTTTTTAGACCTTTATCAAAGATAAACGAATGGATGCAAGTACAATTCAATATTATAATGGTCCACTTGTTACATTAATCACTTCTGATTGGTTCCTAAATTAATTATACAAAACCATAGTGCAATTCAGGGTCTAATTTGTTTTGTTCATTCATCATCACCAATTGGTAATTATACCATCGAATACTAATTTTCGTATTTGTATGCATTGCACATTTTAGAGTATAAAATTATGTTTTTAAATTTGATGGATGAGAATTTTCTCGTCAAAGTTTTTTAGGAATATTTTCTTGCAAAGTCGGAGACAGGAATAGAGATTCTGATTCAATATTTCACTTCGAGAAAAACGTTAATGAGATAAATTCGCTGATTCTAAGACGGACGTGAATACTTTGCTTCGAAGTTTGCTTATATTTCTTACTTAAAGCATTTCCTGGTATACCTAGTTTACGTTGTATATAATTAACCCGAAATAATTTTCGACTCATGGTCCAAGGTTAATTTTCCCTCAATAGTAACCTACACTCCTTACCACTTTAAAATATCCTACCAAAATTGATTCCACCCTCTTTGAAATCTTTCAATCTAAAAATATTTGCAACCTCTGCTATTTTTCATCTATTTCAATTGTAAAACTCTTCGAATTTTATAGTGTTGTTTTCATCTCAAAATATTATTTCCCATTTTTACCAATGAAACAGTCTTCTCGGATCAACAAACGGAATATTGTCGAACATTTTGTGGAAATTCGCACAGATTTTATATGGCATTTACAGAATAATTGATATAGCCAGGCATAAAAGCCAAAAGGTGATTTTACGATTTTTTCTCTTTACAACCTATTATCTCATTTTATATAGAACATTAATTGATTTATATTTTCATAAATCTTTTTAAGAGAAAAAAATTCTTTGATATTACATTGTCATTATGCAATTTTTGTTATTCTATTACCAGTTACTTATTATTTTTAGCTTATGTTTACCATCCTGATTTATATTCTCAAATTACGTATTCTACTCTTGCAAAGAGGACTGATGGGTGACGTGTCTGAAGTCGAAAACGATCGGCTTGCACTGCAGGGGTGTGAACTTTAAGACAAGAAATAATAAATTACAGTCTTGTCTTATATTGGAAGAAAGGAATATAAATAAGTATTTTGAGTAAGGCGACCTTCGACAGGAATATTAAACCATAAATAGAAGCTTTCGCTAGGGAATTTGTTAACATTGAAATTATAATTAATTCTGCGTCATTTCCGGTGAATTTTTGCGAAATTTAAAGGAATTTCATAAGATTTCATAGGATTTTAAGTAATTTTAAGAGTTTTAACGATAAGTTGTGGAATTTTAAGGAATTTTATGTAACATCAAGGAATATCAAGGAGTATTAAGTGATTTTATGAAATTTAAAGGAAATACACCAGATTTTAAATTATGTTAAAAGCATTTGACTGAAAAAATTTGCCAACAGACGCTTGGTGACAATAATAGCATAAGAATAATAATTAGATGCAAAAAATCCGATGATTAATGAATTAATCTACCACTTTCGATAAGAAAACGTGGCACCTAACATGACTTTATCAACTAGTGAAACATGACACGATAATGGATCAGAAAAACACCTCTTTTGTATTTATTTTCTCAATGCACATAGCAATATGTACACTCACAGTAGTGTGAGTAGTAATTGACGTTAAGAGGACTTAAAATTAATTCTGAAATTAAAATGCATAATGCACAGTCAATTTTAATATGTAATAATCTTTAGAAATACTTTCAATTTTTATCATACACCGATATTTAAAATTTAAATCGCTTTGAATTGTAAAATTAATTGTTAAAAATAATTTTGAAAAATAGTAGATTAAAGTACTAGATTAAAGTTGAACAATATTATTTTTCTCTAACTTTCAAATGTCAATGTTAATTGTGATAAATATAAATCTATCCTCTATAAAATTGGAAAAAAGTTTCCCACAGTTATATTTTAACGTAATAATCGAATATCATAATACATCCTTTGGAGATGACCCTAAATTGTTCCTTCCAGTGATAAATGATGCCCTCACTCTTCAAGATTTGGGGAAGAACGCAAAGGCCGCAGATATCAATTCTTTTTGTGTGAACTTAATAAAAAAAAATAGGGAGAGACGAAAAAATTTAACATTAAAATTCGTTATGTAGTTTCATGTACTTTTTTATGGAATCATTTTACAGAAATTTGTAATAAATCAATCTCTCACTTTAGTAAGCATTTTTTCTATCAATTAGTTAAAAACTACTAAATGTTAGTGAAAATGCTTACTAAAAAGTATTAGTAAACAAATCGGCACTATTTCATTAGTAACTTCTTAATAATTCAGAATGAGAGGTTATAGCTCACTTTTAAAAGGAAATTAATATTGTGTTCTAGAAAACGTTAAATTGAGATACCAAGAATGGAATTGAAATAAGAAAGGGGTCTAGCAAAAATCATAATATAGTAAACGGAAGTGTTGGTGTTGTGGAAGCGCTATAAAAAATTCATGAGTCAGCAACCCTCCTCTGGGTGATTTTTAAACGTGGTAGATCTTTAGCACTAGGGATGCTGACTGGTCGAAAAGGAAGAAACAGAAAAAATTTCATGATGTCTACATCTAGCAACCTGAAAAAGTTTCATTGATCGATTTTTTTTAAATTACACATTTGAAATATCAAACTTCGGTTTATTCAACTATTGCATTATTCAAAGTTATTATTCAAGTTGAATTAAAGAAGTTAACTTGAATTTGAAGCATTTTTTGAAAGACACATTGATAAAATATTTTAAAATATATATAATTCTTTTTTCTCGAAACGAAGAATCTTTCGACCTCAACTTTGATTGTTTTTAATGAAATTTATTTATATTAGATTACTTAATTTTATACGATGCAAAAAACCTTTTACTTTCTTACTTAAGCTTTGAATTTTGATTATTTGAGAAGTTATAGTCGAAGAATCAATTTTACAAAAATTCTAAATGTACATAAAAAAATTGTAAAATTCAATATTTTGAAAAATTCTTTGGCACGTTTAGAGATATTGGTGGTGCCTTTATGAAGAAGCAAAAAACATCCTGTCTTTTGATACGGAACACATTCACATCACGTTCTCCTCTTTCCTGTTTCAAAAGCGTGAAAGAGACATTTATTTAAATGGAAGTTTGCTCCCAGAGGTTTAATCATACTAACCACAATATGCGTGATTCTATAATGAAGAAATAATTAAAAATATAGGGTCCAAATCCCCAGAAATGTATATCTCTGGGCATATCGACATTTGGCTGATGCGGGACAAGAAGTCTCTGCATCCTTGAAGCAATGGGAGTTATCTGGAAAGCTCTAAGATCGATTGGCATTAAAATATTTCCCAGACTTCCGTACAAATATTCGCATACGTCGCCGTTGAATTTCCATCCAATAGAAGATCTTGCGGATGCACCATTCCTGGGGTTAACTCGGGTCTCGCAATTCCCGTTTCAGAGAACTCACCTCGATTCGATTCGATTCGGCGAACCGGAAACTTTATTTAGAATTCATATCTCAAACTCAATTTTTTATACTTTGCGTGACGGGGCCAATGCTCGCGAAACGAAGTTGATCAGTAAAGTGTGGAATTGATCCAAAAAACGCGGTCACCAGATTTGTGTTTGTTTTATAGCAAACCAGATCTGGAATTGATAGCCCGGTCGAAGCCTTATTTGATGTATGAATGGCCGGCATGGCGTTGATTCATAGCTTTGTGAATAGTCGATATTATCCACCGTCTGCCTTTACCAATAAACTAGTCACTCACTCTTGAGTTCTGAAGTACATATGCATTAATATGTTACACAACAACCTGTCAAATGTAGTCTGGCGTCTAATCGTCTGCATGAGTTTCACTTTGAACCCTTACAATATTGCAACACTGCTAATTTTAATAATTTTTAGGATTTTAAAAATATTTCGTATAATTTTAAGGGATTTTAGGAAATTTCGTGAAATTGTAAAGGAATTCGTGCAATTTTAAGAGACTTTTAATACGGGATTCTAAATGTTTTGAAATTTTGAGGAATCTTAAGAGGTTTCTAAGAATTTTAAAAGATTTCAACGAATTTAAGCGATTTCTAAGGTTTTCGTGAAATTTTAAGGAATTTCAAAATGTTTGTAAGAGTTTTCTGGGGCTTTAAAGGAATTTTAGATGTTATCCTGGAATTCTAAGAAATTTTAAGATATTTTAAAAGATTTTTAAGAATTGCGAGGGTTTTAAAGGAAATAAAAGAGATTTTAATTGTTATCGTAGGATTTTAAAAAATTTGAAGAAATTTCTGGGAATTTTAAGAAATTTTCACGAATTTAAAGCGATTTCGAAGGTTTTCGTGAAATTTTATGGGATTTCAAATCTTGTCGTAGAATTTCGAAATTTTGAAAGATTTCTGATAATTTTAAAGGATTTAAAGGGATTTAAAATTTTACCATGGAATTTCCAGAAATTTTAAGAGAATTCAAGAGATTTTTCTGATTTTTAAAAGATTTTATGGAATTCTTAAGGATTTCATGGAATTTGACGAGATCTCTAATACTTTTAATGGATTTTAAAAGATATAAAGGGATTTTAAATGTTATCGTAGAATTTTAAAAAATTTCAAGAAGTTTCTGGGTATTTTAAGAGGTTTTCACGACTTTTCTCAGATTTCAATCGAATTTCAAGGGATTTTTATGACTTTTAAAATATTTTATGGGATTCAAAGAATTTTAAAATTTGTCAGGGAATTTTATTGAGGAATTTCAAAATATGTTTATGATTTTTAATAGATTATGCAGATTTTACAAGGATGTCGAAGGTTTTTGTAAAATTTAAAAAGGGGGTCTGTTTAATTTTTCCCAGTTCAACAATTAACGTGACACCTACCTTCCATAGTTCGAGCAGTAATTAATTATCAATCAGAACTAAGTAAATAAAATTACTAACACAATAAATGGAAATAAGTCTTGTTATTTCATTCTGTTTTGAAAAAGTTGCATCTTTGTCAAAGTTGGCGTAAACACATCAAGAAAGTTTGAAAAGCTCTTCCCTGTTGAGCGTGTTCAGACTATTTTGGAAAAATAAAGTGGCCTGAAATAATTCGGACAGTTATAGAAACATCTAAATTTTAAGCTCTGTTTATAACAACTTTGAACTATCTTTATAATAATTTAAATTTAGCCCCTATCAATTTCGAATCAAACTCGATTTGTTCTTGCTTATTTTATTAATTTGTGTGCAAATTATAGATTTCCTCGATGCTAAATTTTTGAACTCTATTAAATATTTTTGAGTTGAAATTGAAATACTAAAATATATGTATATATAGGTACATAATTTCGTAATAGGAAAAGAGATAAATTCATTCTTTTGGGATTATGTTGGCAATAAAATTGGACACTCATTGGCCATAGCCGGATGATGTCACCTTGTTAATAAAACTACTGCTGACATATTTTTAAATTAGGCCTATAGCTCTTCTCCCTATATTGCCAGAAGTCATTTTCATTTAGAATTATTTGGAATTATTTGGATCAACACGTAAATCCTATTTTCGTATCGGGATCACTATTCTATCCACGTCTTGGTAACTTTCTTAGACAACCTTCTCGAACCCGTGTAGGTATATATCTAAGTTTCCATGTATTCAGGACAGGGCATTTTCTCTGACGCCATAAACATCGACTTTTCCCTAAGACACTTTGATGGCAACAGATATTTTGTCGTCTTCCAACCTTTCAACCTTCCTGCTGTGAGGACAACGGATCGTAATTCCTATTGTATAGAAAAATAAAATGCAGATGGAGTACAGAGAAGACGAATTTATGCTGAGATTCAGAGTTTCTTTATATAAGACAGGATCGAGCAGAAAATGTAAAAATTCCCATAAGTATAAGCATAAACCTAAGCTTTTTTTATAAAAGTACGTCAGAATTTAAGATATTTTATTTTTAAGGTGAAATCTGAGGGTGTTAACTTGACTATAACTAACTATATGCATCCTTTGTACGAGATGAGGAATTTCATCAACTATAGGACTGGAAAAGTATATAAATCCAAGGCTGATTGGAGAACTCTTAACACTAGCTTAGCTGAAATTATTCAGCGGTCAGGATTTACAGATTTGAAGAAATACAAAGCCTTAATTTCCTCCTGCTTCTTAAAGATGTACTATATCATTGTATAAAAAAATAATATTTTTTAGATAGATTAGATAAACCTTCTTGCTGTCTCATAAATCATGAAAGTTTGAATTTTCTTCTTAGATCTAATTCTAGAATCGATGATCGGAAACTTATAGACTCCAAATCTGGGTCAAAGTTCAAGTTTGAAATTTATGAACCTCGAATATCTAAAGCAAAAGGAGTCTATCTAAAACAAAGGGAATCGCATATCCTACTATATAAATTCATTATTCTTCATCGATTTACTATATTTAATTTCCTTTCTCCATTTCATATTTTCTTTTTTTATTTTCAATTCCCTTTTTCAATTTCTACTTCTCTTTTAATACAGTCGGTAAACGAAAATGGAAAAAGTGAAAAAATAAGTTCATCAGCGGAGTAATTAACTTTCTACAAATGAAGTCACAAATTCTCGCAACAGCTTTTGTGTTTCTCTTTAATCCGTCGATTAACGAGATTGCTGTATCGTAATTTAACTTTCAATCACGAAACGAAACGCAAGAAAAAGAAACAAAGAGATTTGCTTGTTTTTCCTTCTTTAGGGAAATACGTTTTTTATGACCATTCTATTACACTTTGTTTTCCATTCGGTGCACCAGATACATATCGGCTTTATTTTTAAATCGAATCTATGCGTGTAAGAGGATTGTAAAGAATATGTCTACTAGATTTGTTTCTCGCTTTCATGTCTAATAAAATGATGATAAAATCGATTTGTGAGGACAGTTTCCTGAGAAAACAAACTTGTGTTGCATACAATCCATGCATCTCTTATAATATTGCAGTTACTGGAAAAATCCTCTTGCTGATGCAACAAAAGCCCTCTGTACATATATTTGACTATGTATTCTTAAATTTTAATTGAGGTAAATTTTCCCTGAAAAGTTTCAAATATATATTCCCTATGAAACAATACAAATCGAAAACAATCGAATCTCTTTAATTTTTTTTTTCATATTTGGGCTACCCAGTTGGGCGCACATTGACGCCCAATATTATAGTATGGGCTAATCTGGGCACATTTACACACGGGAAAATTTAATTCAAATGATTTAATTCAATGTGAGAGCTTTTCAGTTTTACACCATCATAAATTACTACCTACGGATGTAATCTGCGTTTTTTATATGACTGTCGTTTCTCGTACATTTCCGACAGTCAAGGGAATCTTTTTACATCACACTGAGCGGAAAGTATCCCCGACAGTTAGTAAAAGTGATAAATGTCAGGAGACAGAAAACAGTGAAATGTTTCTTAGCTTCAGAATTAAAGATATAGGAT
Source organism: Synergus itoensis (assembly GCA_904066005.1). Classification (NCBI taxonomy): domain Eukaryota; kingdom Metazoa; phylum Arthropoda; class Insecta; order Hymenoptera; family Cynipidae; genus Synergus; species Synergus itoensis. The sequence continues at coordinate 1,937,640 of CAJFCP010000089.1, forward strand.
TGGAAAGAGAAATCCACTCTATAAAAACATTTTACAACCTTGAAGAGATTTTTTCTGTTGCAATAATAATAAAACTTGTAATAAGATTGAAAGAAAAAAAGTTTTGAATCAATCTGAATTGCTTTTTTTTTTATTAAATCATCTTCTGTTTCCAGATTGGATCTGTAGATATTATCCTTTTTTTCTAGAAAAATTAAGAATCTCTGCATCCCTTGACGCTTATCTGAAATCCCAAAAGGAACATCCTCTATACGTGATCGTGTTACAATATCTCCAACATTAGTGCTTTGACATGGGCAGTCATTTTCTGTAAGGGCTGACAATGGATATCGCATTATTGTTTCGACAGGTTCCTGCAAATTACATGTAGGCCCCCTTTTCTCTACCCACAAAGTGACAGAACCACATGACGACCTAATATCGTCAAGCGTTATGACTTATTGCGTATTTTCACGAGAATAATAACAATTTTTTAATAAAGATATCTCTTTTGATTTACTATTTACGAAAATTTTAATAAACTAGTAAACCAACACGCGCGCTGAATACGCGATTATTTTGTTTTCCTTCTTACAATTTTAAGTCATTCAAAAGCCAATCAGGTTTGCAACAAGAATGTATGCCAGATTTTCGAAATATATTTTGTGACAACACTTTTTTTTAGAGAGGAAGTTCAAAATGTTTCTAAGAATTTTAAGGGATTTTGACGATTTTCAAGCGATTTTTACTAAATTCAAAAGAATTTTAGGGTTTTTAAAAGGTTTCATAGAATTTTAAGGGATTCTAAATGTTTTGAAATTTTGAGGAATTTTAAGAGGTGTCAAAGAATTTTAAAAGATTATTTCAACGAATTTAAACGATTTATAAGGTTTTCGTAAAATTTTAAGGGATATAAAAAGGTTTATAAGAGTTTTATGTAGTTTTAAGGAATTTAAAATGTTTTCCTGGAATTCCAAGGAATTTTAAGACATTTTAAAAGATTTCTAAGAATTTTGCGAGGGATTTTGGGGAATTTTATGAGATTTCTAATAATTTTAAGTGATTTTAAGAGATTTTTCTGATCTTTATGAAGAGATTTCAAAAGAATTTTACGATTTTTAAAAGATTTAGAAGAATTAAAAATTTTTCGATTTTTAAAAGATATTGTGGAATTTTTATGGATTTTTATGAGATTTTTATTAATTTATTTATTTTATTAATTTATTTCAAGAGATTCTTCCAATTTTTAATAGATTTTGTAGAATTTTTAAAGATTTCATGGAATTTGACGAGATTTCTAATGATTTTAAGGGATTTTAAATTTTGTCATGGAATTTCCGGAAATTTTAAGAGAATTCAAGGGATTTTAATCTTTTTTAAAAGACTTTATTGCATTTTTAGGGGTTTTATTAAATTTTATGAAATTTCTAATCATTTAAAGGATTTTTTAAGATAGGAAACTTTTAGATACGAATAGATTTTCAAGTATTTAAAGCTTACCATCTATATTTTTGGGCTTCTAGTTTTGGCAGTATTGAATTTTAGAATTGGTCGTCATTTCGAAGTTTTTCAAAATTGAAAAAATTGAAAAAAACTGAAAAAATAAGATAAGAATACATGAATTTCGAAGATAGAAAATCGAACTCTCATTAATAATTCCAGAGCCGTATTTTAAAATTATCATGGTCTTTCAGTACCTTTTCTCCTCGAATTTGCATGAAGGAAAAGTGCCCGTAAGGATAATTAGGCGGTGATTGCAATTCTAGTTACACTTCATGTATTATTCAAGTCATTACCTTCAAGTAATATTCAAAATTGGATTTCATAGCCTCAAACACTCTAAAGTCGATGATATTGCATCAGGGGAGTGGAAATTCTATTCTCATGCTTTGCACATGCTTAAAGCGTGAGCAGTGAACACATATCATCCATGGGACGTGTAACAGGATTGTTCGCTCGTCGCATTGTTGGAGAATATTATTATCAATTGTGCGATATTATGTTAGATGCATGTATCCGCAATTAAATTGGTTCGAAGAGCAATATGCTACGTTTTGCATTGACATCCTTTTATATAATTCGAAAATCATTATAGTGGATTCTAAAGTGCACATGAATCAAATTTATAATGAATTTTCATTTATTAAATTTCGATAACTCAAATAGTCTTCAATTCTACTGTAATAATGCAAAAGATAAGTGGAATTACGTAATAATTCATAATCGAAAACAAACTTTCTCTGCCTATATAAGCTAGCTGTTCTTCCCCTTTAATGTAATAAAAATTGATTCACGTTTTCAATTTATTTCATGGGCTTTTAGGCAAAGTAGAATCCTTATTGAATGTAGATAGCCTTGGACACAATAAAGGTACTTTAATTCGAGATATTAACAACAGAGCATTGTAGAACTTCATTTTCTAAACAATAGAATCTTTAAAGCCAGGAGGGATTGGAGTGAAATGAGAGTGATATCATATTCACTGTTTGCTTTAATTTAATTAATGCAAAATCCTACGGATTATGTACAATTAGTTTCTGAAATTTCGAACCAGGGATTGAAATTACGTGAATTCGGAGTTTCAATTCACTTTTTCGGTTTTAATTTAATGTAGAAATCGCACTTCAGAAAGTGCGAATGATTTCAAGCGTTTTAGTATAGGGAGGAAAATAACATTGACTTGCTATCCCATCCCATGGGAAATCGTAAAACGGTCTGTGGAAAAATTTTCTTTTTAGTACATAGAGACACTCTAAAAAAATTACTTTTAAGCCCAAACAAATAAAGATGTGATTATAAGGAAAATCGAAAAATCGACCGAAAATCGAAAGGTGGTTTGTAGTTATATATTTTTATTGTTTATCAGCTAAACGTTTTCTTTATTAGAACAACATTCCAATTATAATTAGATATATTTAAAAAGACTCAATTTAAAAAGAAAATTGAAAACACGATTTAAAATTGTAAATTATCTTGACACGGTATTTTAAAAAAGTACCCAATTCTTTCTTAAAATAGTACATCCTCCACTTTACAAATACAAATTCCTATAACTGGCGAGTTATAATTTCTGAGGAAAATAAACATGAATATAAAGTTGTATTTTCCCACAAAACAATTTGGCATCAATTTCCTCACAATTTTCATTTTTCAGGGAAAATATTCTCAACGTGAGAACACTTCACGTAGTATGTAATAATGGAACTAAAGGGCAGCAAGTGAGTTTGAAGTTTCGTCTCTCGAAAATGTTAAAACGTCAGCATTTTCTTCCAGAAGCGATTTAACGACTCCACTTACAACTGCTGAGTTCCAAAAATAATTTCCCTCCGTTCGTTAGTAAATAAATTAAGAGCTAAAATTAAAGTCATCCTTGAATCGATATAATAATCATAAGTGTGCATGTTAATACGTAATACCATTTACGGGGACAAAAATCAAATTCAGTGCCACGTTTACTCGTGAAAACTGATACGTAATAAATCAATGTACATCTCTTATCGACATTATACTTTTCACAATGCGAAAAATAAATGTGGAAAAGAGTAGATAAATCATGAGAGTGGAATAAATGATAAATCATTGAAATTGCCATTTGAACAAACCTCTGTATATATATGTATATCATGACTGACACGCATTCTTTAAATTGTAGCCAAGAACATGATTCGAGGTATTTTCGGCACCACAAGTAGAAGTCTGTGCTAGGAATAAAGTTTTCCCTTCCTTCTTCAAACTTGGATATGAATTCGTTGTTTTTTCAATTTAGAGTAGTTTACAAAGAGTTTTTCTTCTTAGATTTCATATTTTTTTTCTACTTATCTGAAATACTAAGATATATTAAATGAGATTAAATGAGTTTTAGTTGGGAAGATTTAATGAATTCCCAGTAACAAATAGTAGTCTACAAAAAGAGCAATTCACGTTCTGTCATTGTTTTTATGAATAACTTCAGAGGTTCTTTTTCACTGTTTTTTATATGGTGTAAAATAATTGTATAAAATTAAAAATTTTTTAAATTAAGACAAAAATTGAGTATAAAGTTAAATTTATATAAAGTTAAATTTCCAAAATAGATTAAAAATAAGCAATTATTTATAGATTTTACTTGATACAATTTGTTACATAAAAGAAAACATAAATGAAAGAATTTTTGATTTCAAACAAACTCATATTGGGTCAAGGATTATTCTTCATCTCGATAAATTTTATCGTTACTCAGAAAGTAGTGTCTCGATAAGAGACTTTTAATTTTATTGTTCATTCTACACGTGTAGAACAAGTATCGATGTGTAGTATTGAGCTAGAAACTTGCAACTTGCCAATCTATAGAAGCATTTGTTCCTGTGAACTTTATGCTCATGAAACAGCATGAGAATATTGAAGGAAGAATTTCCCCCGTGGCAGTGTGCAGTAAGAATTTTGTTACTGAATATAAATTCGAAACAGTTTCTCCATATTGCACAAAATTTGAAAATCCAATCCAATCATTATATCTGTCTTATTTTCTCAGACATAAAATATTTTCCAATTTCTAAAGATTAAAATAATAAACAAGAAATATCTCCATTAAAAAATTTGCAGATTTAAATATCAAAGTTAAAATATTTTTTTCGGTTCTTATCGTGAATTTGTGGTTCTTTGAAAAATGATATACATATACCCTGAAGGTAACTTATTCGAAGGTTCGATAATAAAAGGTTCAATATAAAACATAATAACACAGCAATACCAGAAAAATGAGTGTCGAAAAAAAAACACCACAAGGCTTTTAGTTGAGCCCCCAGGGGTTTATAAGAGGAATATCAATTTGGTTTAGAATAAAACGCCAGTCTCAATATTTTTGGATGGATATTCTTTACTCTAGACGCTGTGTTTCAAAATTTATTTTTATTTAAAAAACTCGTTTCTAATCTTCCCTTTATTGAAATCCCATAGGGATGATTTTTGCCTTCACCCTTGGAGCTTTTCTCATTTTTGTTCCCCTATCTTAATTTGGAACGTATGTTTTTATTTCATTGATTGACCGCATGTCTTTCTTCTTTCATTCGTAGGAAAATCGATCACGATGAGTCGCACTCGATATATTGAGTTGGTGGCAGACCCGGGGGAAATAATTCAACCACAAAGATCTTGGTTTTATAGAAATATCAGTATAATTTAGATACATATCTATTCAAAAATTTATCCCCTTTTGATTTCACAGTTCTTTGATAAATAAATTACTTCTCTCTAGATTGCAAGTTCTCACTATGAGGAAGTTTATTTCCACAAAATATTTTCTTGTACTCGATTTCGAATTCATGCATTACACTTTAATTTTTACAAAATATCCACGTTTCAAAACCTTGCGAAATTTTAGTAATTAAGTAACTCTTAAGACAAGGACTCGTGCGGTGCTGGTCTATAGTCTGGCAGCTAATGAAATATCGAAAATGTCAACCTTTCTAGCATTGTTCCATGAGGAGAAATGGGAGCTGCTTTTCCCTTTTCCTTTTGTTAAAGGACGATATAGTCAAGCAGAAAGCGAGGGAATAAGTACGCTCATGGGAAACGTGAATATTCTACTTGAATCTGAGAAGACTTGTTCTGTACGTTCCTCTAGTCTCTAAATAGTTGAACCGATTCAAACAAATCCAAAAAGATTCAAATTTCTCATTTATATTCCACCGTGATGAATTGTATTTTAAGCTTCCAACTATAACAGTTCGCCAAACTAAAATCGCAGTGTAATCAGCGTTTCAGATTTTTTTTCTTTTCTTCTACCAACTTTCTCACATTTCCTGATAGTTTCCAATCTGAAATCCTCTCAAGAGAATACGAATTAAATTTCTGTAAAAAAGTATTCAGCAGAACAGAAAGTATTGGATTGAAGTTTCAGACGTCTCTAGTCTGACAATTTATATTTTTGTATTCATTGGAATAAAAATATTAAAAAAAAATGTTTTCACAGTTTCGAAAGCCCAAAATTTTTATTTATTTACTGGCAGAAATTTACCCAGCATTTTCCGGGATTTTAAGAGCTTTCTTAAAATTTACAGGAATTTGAAAGAGACTTTAAAGGATTGCAAAAGATTTTAAGTAATTTTGAGGACTTTTTCAGGATTTCAAGGATTTTTTTCCAGAAATATTGAAGGATCTTGTGAGATTTCGTGTAATTTTCAAGAATTTAAGAAACTTTAAAATCTTTCAAGGGATTTTACGAGATTTCAAGATATTTCAAGAGATTTTAATGAACTCCATGAAATTTTGAAATATTTCAAACGATTTTAAGAAATTTAAGGAAGATTTTAAAAATTTCAAATAACTAAAATATTTTATGGGATTTCATTTGATTTCGTCTATATTAGAATCAATTCCTTGAAATAAAAATATTTTTAAAAAATGTTTCCACACTTTCCAAAGTCCAAAATTTTTATTTATTTACTGGCAGAAATTTACCCAGCATTGTCCGGAATTTTAAGAGATTTCCTAAAATTTAAAGGAATTTTGAAGACACTTTAAGTATTTAAGTATTTAAGTAACTTGTTGTTACGTAGTAGTAAGTTGTTAAGTAGTAAGTATATTTAAGTATTTAAGTAACTTCAAGAAATTTGAAGTTATGTATTTCAAAATAGTTAATCATGAATATTTTAGTTAACTTTAAATATAATATAATATTATATAAATATATAATATTTTAATTAACTTTAACTTTGTTGAAAATCCTTTGAAGTTCCTTAGAATTCAATGAAATTCCTTTGTCACTTAAAATTTCTTAAAATCCCAGGCAATTCCGGATAAATTTCTGCTAGTAAATCAATAAAAATAAAAAATATTTTTTGGAATTCTTTTACTTTGATATTCTTAATCTAATAAATATAAAAAATAAAAAAAATAAAAAAACTTCGTTACACTAGACGTCTGAAACTTCAACCTAATACAGAAAATTCTTTTCATAGAGTTGAGATTAGAAAAATTGAAAAAATTCTTCTCTCTGTGCCAAATGTATATGTACAATTTCTAGATTACTTGAAATATAGAACAAATATTTTATTTAATGTAATTTGAACTAGCTCTGAAATTGAATCCGTCTTAGAATTGATGTGAATCGTTGAACCCAAAGCAATAGCTGGGAATGATTTGTCTGAAGGCAGAGGGCAAGGGGATTTCCACTTGACAAGCTTTGAGGAGGTTTAATTAAATTGAAAGTACAGCAATAGCGTAAAACGAGGAGCATAATGTTATTTATGCATTCTTATCGAACCTCTGAGACGTATTGACATAGATACATCCGTTGCAGACCTTCAAACCTTCACTTACCTCCCTCGATAATTGAATCGCCCTTATCATCATAGGAAGGCCCTTTACGGTGCTCAGTCACTTATATACATGTACAATGTACATAGCAATTTCCATCCGAAACAGATATTCTAATATCTTATAGATCGCCATCCAATATGTTTGAATCTTCATAAATAAAATTCTACCAATCCCATTTCTTTCGATCAGTGTGTTCAATATTGAAGACGCTTTAAGGTAAATAGAGGCGCAGCTGATATATTGTGAACCAAATAAAGGGGTGATCTTGGATATAAAGGGGTGAGGGGTGCGACCATATTCAGCGAAATATAAACCTTGCATGAAATAAATATTCACCCCCTGCTATATGTTATTCAGGACATTGAATATCGTTAAAGAATAAAGCTCAAGCTTACGGCATAAAGGGTATAGAACCCTGGTATACTCCTCACACTATTAATCCTATATAATATAGCCCTTGAAAATAATTTTGCAATTCGCACGTGGAATATCCTCTCTCGATAAAAAACCAGCTGAGGATGAATTTTTACACATCGCTCACAAAGGATAATTTAACTTCTTTGGTAGAGAACATAAAGTGTGTCAGATGAAACGTTCATAAGTTATTCCGGTGGTCTGAATTAATATTCCACCCCATCCGCCCCTCTCTCACCCGGTATAACACATTTTAATTGATGGATTTGAGAAGAGTCCCCGCTGATTGAAATTCCTTTGAAACGAGAAAGAAAATCTTTTTAGTCACAAGTCTGCATTTTATATCCACTCAAAAAAGTTTAAGGATTTTCAAGACTTTTCACAAGATTTCAAGGGATTTTTATAAAACTTCTAGAAATTTTTTAGAAATTTCTAAAGATTGCACAAGATTTCATCAAATTTTAAGAGACTTTAAGGAATTTCAAAGGACTTCAAGAGATTTTTAGTAATAAGTGATTGTAAGGAGTTTCAATAGATTTCAAAAGAATTCAAGATAGTCTAAACATTTTCAAAAGATTTCAAAAGAAATAAATAAAAAATAATTAAATAAAAAATAAAAATAATAAATATTTAAAAACTTTTAAATCTTCTATAAATGTCTTAAAATTGTTTAAAATATATAAAAATTCCTTGAAGTTCGTTAAAATCTCTTGAAATTCCTTAAAATTATTTAAAATCTGTTGCAAAATCCTCTAAATTCTCTAAAATTTCTCCTTGTAAGTAAATAAAAATTTTGGGTTTTGGGAACAGTGGAAACTTTTTTTTTATTATTAATCCAATAAATGTAAAAAAATCGTCAGACTAGACGTCTAAAACTTCAACCCAATAATTATTTTAATGTATTTTGGCTACTTTTTAAAGATGCTTTTTCAAATAAAATTCCCGTTTATATCAAAATATATATAAAATTCCTGTTTATATTAAAATATATAAAATTCCCAAAATAATATTTAATTGTACAAAATGAAAAAAAAAAACACTTTCTAATTTTCTTTAACGTATATATCTGTCACTGACTAATGCATTGCGTTTTCCACTTTACAAACACACGAACACAAGAGACAAGCGAGTTTCATGGAGACATAGTATTCAAATTCGATTCTACATATGGATGAAGAGCCCTGAGTATCCAGCCATTCCAATTTTATGCCACATTCTACAACAATGTAATCTCAAAATTACACCTACCAAATGAATTGGTTTAAACCACACGATTTAATGAGAAATAATAATAAATTAGCCTTCTTTGCTATTTCATGTATTGAAGAGTAAAATACCGACATCTTAACTATAAAGGTTTCTGTTACAAGCTCAATTTCCTTTGAAATATAAACGGCATAGAGATAATAGGACAAAAATCGATAATTGAGACATAAAAAACATTTATTGACCAATTCGTGGAAACTTTCTCGTAAAAACAAAGATTGGCTATATTGGCTTGTTAACCTGCATGCAACAACTCTTTTTTTTCTCTTTACTTAGGTAAACCTACAGTAAACTTAAGTTATAAAAACAATATTTTCTTTTTCAAATTTATCAAATTTATACCCTATACTTTCGTTAAAAAATTCATCGGACTGTTAAAACGAGAACTCGGTCTAAATTCCTAATTTTTTTCACCATATATAACAGAGAAATTCGTTTCTGGTTTTGACAGGCTGAACATCTCTTTCCACTTACTGAAACCATTTCGGTTTGTGGTTGGCTATCAATGACCTTTCAGAAATAAATTTTTTATTCTATACTACATTTAATACAGTTCTTTAAAAATTGAATACCAACTTAATTTTGAAATTTGATTTAGTCCTTTAAAAATCTCCTTTATTTGAATCAAATTCAGAAACAGGTAAACATCTCATTGAAAGGATTGATCTTTCAAGTGGTAATTTAATCCTGTGTCAGACACACTACTCCATTACGTCTGACTATGGAGGCTCTGTTCTACTGCAGAGTAGTAACTTGCTAAATCTGAATTGCTAAAGTTTTACCTAATAACCAACTCTCGGTGATCTTCATTAGTCTCTTCATTAGTCTCACACGTTTCTATCATAATGTCTATTTTATCAATCTTTTTGTAGACAATCCTTCCCTAATTATTATAAATTAATTTGAATTATCTTTCAAAAAACACGGAAAAAAAATGGCTGAATTTACCATTTAAAATAGTTAACATGCGCTCTGAACGCAATTTTCCTGGAATTTAGTAACTTTTACTATTTCAAATTGTAACTTTTGCAATGAAAAAACAGGGTTTGCAATTTTCTTAGCAAAAATTACAATTTTAAATAGTAAAACTTACTAAATTCCTGGAAAAATGCGTTCAGAGCGCATGTTGACTATTTTAAATGGTAAATTCAGCCATTTTCTTTTTTCCGTGAATAATTCAAATGATTATGTTCTTCAATGTATTTTTTTCCTCCTTGATTAATGTTGAAAATATTTAAGCTCAAAAGAGTTGTAATTAATGCGCGAAAATTTATTATTGGTTTAGCAAACTTCTGATGATTTACGGGCGAATTTATTTCTCTGAGAGATAATACAATTCTTAATTATATTTGGTGTCCGTTCTCTTCCAGGATTCACTCTTCCACAATTTCTGCTAGCTTCTTCTATTCATTATTTTATCAGGATGAAATTTTCCGCTTGAGAAAAGTAAGCAAAAGTCTTGCCAGATGGCAAGCATTCGTGAAGTATCTCAACGAAACTTTGCGCTTTTCACTTAATTCCCTGATTCGCAAGCATGCTAGCATTATATATTAATACATGATTTGTGGTCCCTTTGTAGCTTGAACAATCAGACGAAAAGCTGTTACTTTCGAAACAAAAGATGAAACTATATTTTCATCTGTATAAGGTATATGATACGAATAAGAAACTTAATTTTCTGCAACTTGCTTTTCCTACCAACGCTGTTTAGAATATTCTGAAAGATTAATAATTATGCGAGGTATTCAACTTTCGGTCTAACAAGCGCATGCAGACAAGCTTTATGCTTTCATTTTTCATGCAAAAACCAGTCTTAAGAAAGTGAAACAAGTTTGTGATGAAAAAGGAATTTGTGTAATTAAAATTTGTGTTATTAAACTTGAAACACTATGAGAAAAAAGTCCTTGGTAAGCATGGAATGTACGGAAATTAAAAATTTTTTAAAGTTTCAAAAGAAAAGAAATGTTTGAGGAAAGAATGTTAAATTAAACTAGAATAAACATTTATGAAATTTTTAATTTCCTGACCTTCGTTGTGAAAAATGAAAACTTTGCTTCGAAAGGAATATTTTTTGATACCTTTATTTTCTTGCCTTTCTTACATTAATCAAAAACAAAGTGAAATTATTATTATTACTGATATATAGTTGAAATATTTTCCTTGTAATCTATTTTTTAGAGAAGATAAGTTTTCGATTGTAAAGTAAGTTTGAGAACAGAACAATGTAAAGTGTTATCGATTATACTGTAGATAGGGAAGGATTCAGAAACAGTTTCTCTTCATTTACCAAAGTACCTACTACTGATATATCACTTCAAAGAGAGAATTCCTCTACGTGTTACAGAAGCAGAACAACTGGAATGGACATCATAACTCTATTCACAGAGACAAAGTGCTTCCATATACATAAATATAACTACTGAACTATAGCCAAACTGAAATGACCAATAGTTTTTTAATTCACGATTTGTTTCGTCCTATTATAAATATATTATAACTAGCAAACCAACACGCGCGCGATTATTTTGATTTTCTTCTTTTTATGAGATTTCTAATAATTTTAAAAGATTTCAAAAGATTTTTAGGATTTTAAAAATATTTCGTAGAATTTCAAGGAATTTTAGAAAATTTATCCCCTCCAAATCCACTATTTTAGCGAAAAAAGCAATTTTTCAAGTATAATTTGGCAAAATTTTGAAATTATTACTCTTTTTAAGTGTTTTCTTGAATTATATAAATAAAATTTCCCACATTATATATAATAAATTACTTTTTTTTCGATAAATTGTAAATGTAGAGGGGGTAAATTTCTAGCTCGATCTGAGAACACTGATTAGGTTTACAACAACAATGTATGCGAGATTTTCGAGACATTTCGTGACACCACTTTTTTAAGATAGGAATATTTATAAAATCTGTATAAGAACTTTGAAACAAGACCCACAACTGCTTCAAAGCACTAAAAAAATCAGAACAATTAATTCAATGATCTTAATTGTATCCACAAATTTATGATTAACCGAATTCAAATGATAGTCTCAACTAACCATCAAATCATAAAAAATGATAAATATTTCAAGTGAAAATTTGAAGTTGAAACAATCAACTGACTTTAAAAACTCCGTTCTTTTAAAAATAGCCTCCTTTTGTGTACTCATAATGCTTATTTCGGGAACCGAACACGTGGTGTAAATAAAGCCACTCCCAAATATTGTTAAAGTTTGGCGCGAACTCATCAAGCTTTTGTATATCGTGAAGGGTAATTGAGGGAAATTGTCGGCTTCCACTGGCTTTTGCTTGGTAATATTATGTGCATGTGTGACCATGTTTTGTCGCTTCAATAGAGTTGAATATACAGATTTTACCCTAGATTATACTAAAGTTGCAAATCTAAATACCTGCCGAATTTCTAGACCTGATAGAATAACCATAGCTTCAAAATTAAATTATATACAAGCTAGCAGATGGTCAAAGGAATTTCACACTCAAGGATTTGTCGAGCTTACACGCATGCTCCTGAAATTGAATTAAATTTGTCAGGGTAATTGAAATGAAAACTCGAGATTTTCTGGGTCTTAAGTCACTTTAAGTCAGGAAGAAAATACAGTTTGCCGCGTATTTTCTTTCTCATATCTTTCTTCTCTTTACCTTTTATTATTTTATTTTAATTTATACGATCAAGTTTCCGAGTAAAAATATTTAAGTCGTTTTGTCAAATAATTTTCCAGTCGCCCATATATACATATATATATATATATATATATATATATATATATAGAATTCCGATTAAATTTAAGTACTTTTTATCGAACTTGGACCCTAAAGTTTCCACATATAATACTGAGAAAAATCCTACTAAAATTCTCATAAATTTTTATCGGTCGCCTTTAATCTTTCAGTTTCTTAGAGGTCTACCTTTGCCTCTCATTATCGCGCTTCGGGCAACTACATCGATCACGAATGGCTTCCATAAAGCATGAAATTTTATCCCCATGCTTGAGAGAAAAGGCATTTGAAACTCTTCTGAAGCCATAAGTCGAAACGAGGTGTGAGATATCCCTATAAATAAATTTTTGAAAATTGCATTATCGAAATTGATGGACTAATTCTTGATGGACTAAATTCTTGATGACGAATCAAATTACATTTGAAATGATAAATTATAATTGAAATGATAATTCTAATTGTGCTCTGTGATAAATCATAGAATTATATGACAAAATCGACAATCATGTGGCTTGGTTAGAATACATATGGTGTTTTGAGACATAAATAAACAAAGAAGAGTGTATGTTGCTAATGACACGTTTGTTTGCACACGTCAGCTCTGAACACAGCGATCACAGCTTTTAATTAATATCCTACACACCAAGAGGCTTTGCCGAGCTTCTGGTTCTCTTTCCTTTTTTCCTATTATTTTTTTATTTTATTTTAAGCTCGATAACGTATAAGTTTCGAGAACTCCATCCAGAAAGGTGAAGTATCAAACACTTTTTCTTCCTCGCCTCCTTTCTTCAACTTCCTTCTTTATCTTCTTTTATTTCTCAAGCAAACTGTTAATCCATCAAAGGAAATACAAGAACTAAGAGAGGATTTACGAAAAGAAATACATTTACTAAAAATCTATTGCAGCATAATTTTTTACTTCAAAAACCTTTAAAGGATTATAATTTTAGTCTAGAAAAATGGAAATAAATGAAGGGTATGATTAAATTTCTCCTTTGAAGCTTTTATCAGTGTTTATAAGATTATTTTGGATAATTTCTTTTGAAATTTTGTTTTAGCTCTGTGGTATTCAAAGAGTTTTTAATACAGTTATTTATTTCAAAAAATTGTTCCATTTCATAAAGCTTTATAAAAACATTAAAAAGTTTAACTCTGTGTATATGGTACAGTAAAGGAACTATGTACATTTTAAATTGAGTTTCAGACCCACTAAATATCGTATTTATTGACACTGCAATTAATTTTGAAATACCAAAGAGTAATTTCACTCTACATTTTATCTTTATTTTTCTTTTTAGAATTTGCCCTATCATTTCTATTTGATAATGATAATAATAACTTTGTTAATGACTCTTCATTCAGAGATTCAGTGACCTATGTAATCTCCGAAGCTTACGATATGTCATAAAATTTTACAAGGTATCTACCCATACCAAATCCATGGCAGGGTAGTTTCTCTTCACACAATGAATAATGTTCACGCAATATATCTGCAAGAGTCTCTTGAAAGCTAATCTTTCTTTTCCTTTCGTATTTTATATAATAATAAAAGACAAATAAAAAAAAATACGAGTTCAATTTTCTTCAAATGAGAAATTTATTATTTCCAACCATGTTTTCTAAAATAAAGGAAACGAAATCTTTTATTATCAGTCTGCTCTCTAAACTTGAATCAGTCAAATTTCACTGATTCTCAGTGGATTGTTAAGAAAGTAAAATATTTATTTGCAAACATTATTCTTAAAAAACGAATTAACCGATGAAAATGTTCTATAAAATTTCCTCGATGCTTTGCCTCCTAAAATGGTTTAGTCGGATTTTATTATTTTCATGCTAAAATTCAAGTTCTTACAGAATACATTTTCTTTTTCGTACCTAGCACGGCTTGATAAAAAAAACTTGTATTCGTAAAGTTGAACTGTTCTTTTATCCAAGTCAGTAATCCATTGATTCCGTTTGGAGAATCGGTTAAGCTTACAGTTGTTCAAGTCACGTCACGTCCTACGGATCGAATTGAGTATTTTCAGACATGCTTAGTCGATTAAGGATTTCAAATATTTGAAGTATAAAGATAAAAGAGAATGAGTTCAAACCCTTATTGAATTTAAGTAGTTTACTTATATTATTATATTTTCCAATATGCCCTCGCTTTTACTTTTAATCCTGTTATTGTTATTGTTATTTTTAAGAAAGGAAAAGAATGATACTATCATTCAAAACTCACATATCACAAAATGGAACCAGCTATGTGAGCTTAAGTTTTGAAAGATAAAACTCTTTTGCAAACCGCAGACTTTTACTGCAATCGATCATAAAATTTGCAACTGACACTAGATTTTTAGGATTACCTCACTAAATTGCTATGAATAGAAAACAGTACTAGTCTCTAGGGTAAAATGCATTTGTGTTGGAGAAACGTTTCGTCTCTGACAAAGCAGTAATTTCGCTTGCAGTTCGCCTTGAAGAGGCAAGATTGACTCTTCTATAAACAATGACATTCTTCGCTTCCTCTTCAAAGTTGCCTAAACAAAGAAGAGGCGAGCATCTTTCCCTCAAGTCGAGAAAAGTGTTTCACTGCACGTGAGCAACTAAACTTGCACAAAAACAAGAGAATAAAATTCCACATAAAATGAAAACTCCATCCTATTAATATATCTTAAAAAAATTATTATCCTATCTTAAAAAAGTGGTCACGAAATGTCTCGAAAATCTCGCATTCATTGTTGTTGCAAACCTGATTGGCTTTTGTATGACTTGAAGTTGAAAGAAGAAAAACAAACTAATGGCGCAAAAAAGTTTCAGGAAAACCTTCGAAATACTTTAAAATTCATTAAGATTTCTTAAAACTCTCAGAAATTAAAAAAAAATCATAACTAGAAAGAATTTAATTGCAATAAAGAACAATAAAAAATATTTGTGACACTGATATTTAAATTGCTCAACAGATGTTACGAAATATTAAACATACATTGTTTCTCCTAAAGTTCTCTTGGAGTTTTAAAGTTGGAAGCTACAGAGAAAACTGGTCAGAAACTTCAATTCGGGTAATACTGAACGTAAAAGGTACTTTCCTCAAACTATCTATATAAAGTGATCCGATACAAAGTTTACTTTGGTGGTAAAAGCTTTGTTAAACTCTAAACTTAGCACAAAAGCTTGAAATATTATATAATACAAGATAGAAGAACAGGAAGCGAAAAGTTCCTTGTCTTAATCATGTTATAAGCAAGATTATGAAAATATTGCAAATATGCAAATAATAATGCATTGCAAATAGACAAACAAACTACATAAATGTTCTAGATAATATTGCTTGGAATTTACCGTCTGAGTTACATTTATAAGGCTACTAAGTTCTTAAGTAACTTATTATGAAGTATAAAACTCACTTTTACAACCTTCATACTATACATGTATCTATACTATTGAAGTTATTTGGTCATTTCCATCGGGTATACATTATTGAATCTAATGTTCTAAGATCCATAAGACTATATTCCTAAATCCCAAAATCACTAAAGTAATACCCTTTTTTTTATTCCAGTAATCACAGAAGTATAAGTCCAGAACTGAAATTTCTTGAGAAATTGTCTAGATCAGTTATAATCTGTTCCTGCATTGTTTTCAAGTTTTAATAGAATTTAGATGATACGTAATCTAAATTCAGGAGAATAGCTTAATAATAATGAAATTTAAAATAATAATAAATTAGGGAATACAAACACAATACGAATCTGCGATGTATATTGTTTTTCGATGGAATGAGTTATTTATCGAATGTTTGTTTTGCTGATTGGCTGAAATCAATAATCAAACATAGGGAAACAGAAATTCAACTTTATCAATCATGTAACTGTAATTTATATATATCCTTTCTCACAATAAGCCATTTTGTTAACATTTCCATCACTGAGAAAAATCGATAACAGATCTATAATAATATTTGTTTTGTTCAGGAAATTGCAATATTTCTATAGATCAAATCAATTCTAAAGACAAACCAAAAACTGGAAATGTTAAAATTCAGGACTACATATGTTTAATAATTTCTAGAATGTTTCTGACAGAAATTAGAAAGGGTTAAACTCAAACGTCCTTCCCAGTTTCGTGAGTTAGAACAGAGAAGTCCTTAACTACATTCTGTATAGCATGTCAAACACAGTCTCGCCGTCTAAACATCAAATAATTGAATTATGTACCTCGTGACCACAACTCATTAATTTGGTTCCCGATTGAATGTTTTTAGACAATACAATTTCTCATATTATTGCAACTACAATAAGTCCATTTCAAATCTATAATTTAGTTCACTCTTCAATGAATAATTAAATAATTGATTAACAGCTATGACTCATAATTATCAAATGATAATTATATATACAATAATATTAGCTGTAATATGAAATCATAAAAATTCCTTTTTGTAAATTCTCGCCAAAAATATTAACATTAATAACGCACCAAATATTTACATAATTATATATACTGCATCATTAAAGCATTATCAATGGCAAGTAATTTAAAAATCCTTCCAATTAAATTGTGTAGAAAGAGGAACATTGGTCGAAATTCATTTGATATTTGATATAATTCTATGTGTGAATAATTCGTCTCAGGGAAATGCGGCAATAATTTTCGAATATAAAGCTTACCATTTAAAAATGGATCAGAGTATAAATTAATTTCATTTTCAATAAGCGAAACTGTAAATTGTAAAAGCAATCTCAGTATCCAATATCTGATCATTGTTTGTTATTTCTTTCACTACAACATTGTAGAAAAATCATTAGAGAAAATTTCGAGAAATGCGTGGAAAATATGAAATTATGAGATGTAATATCAGTATCTGTCAGCAGTAGCTCTGAAACTCTCGGAAACTACGCTCTATTTCAAAGAAGAAAATTTTCATTACTCTTTTATCACCTTTATCTAGTATTGCATCGTAAAAGTTTTTAATTTGATTTCTTTCATTTTAAACATTCAAAAGCTCAGTCTTGAAATCCATAAAATAAACGATATTTAATATCCGAGAGAATTTTTTTACAGAATTCTCTGCAGAGAATTTAAAATTCTGCACAGAAAATTAGTTTGAAAATTCAACACCAACAATTTCATTCCAAAAGCAGTGAAAGAATCAAATTTCCGTTTTCGAGGTATCGGTGAAGGAAAATGGTGTTGATGTGTAATGTTCTATCTAATCTTAAAGCATATATCGACCAGTTTTGGCGATGGGATGTATTACTCTTATCTTTGTATTAGCACTAAAATATTATCAATTTGGTTTAAGGGTGTTCTCAAATTACTGACACCAACCACTGATCTCTACTGCCTTTATCTGCACTCGCTATAAAACTTGAGAACGTCTATAAAATTCTTTCATTTGTCTTAATATCTTCAGCTCCAATGTGTTTAATCTCACTTTATTCCGCATAGTTAAACTTTGTAAGCACTCTTAAAATTTTTTGTTATCTTCCGAGATTAATGTGCCACTCACAATTGAATATTCAATCAAATACACAAAACATAAAAAATATTCAAACAGAAAAGAGGCGTATTTTTTAGTGACTCTAATTAAGTTTTGTCCTTCAGTATTTAAATTACAATTTTTTATACTCCCAGATTTTAACGGTCTTGTAAAAACTAAATATTTATAGATAACTAGCAATTATGATTTATTTCTCGTTTTTGCACACCTTTTGCTAGTAGACAAAATGATTAAGATTTTTTAATTCTTGAAATATAAAAACTTGTAATTCTTTATCTGATTTCAGGAATCTCCGTAAATTTCATAAAATTCCTTTATTATCCTTAAAAATGTGAAATTCCTTTCGTAAAATTACTTAATATTCCTCAAAATTACTCAAAGTCCCATTAAATCTGATTAAATCTCTTAAAATTCTTGAAAATCCATTGAAATTTCGTAAAATCCCTTGAATCCCTCAAAAGTCCTTAAAATTACTAAATATCCAATAAAATATCGTAAAATCCCTTGAAAGTCTTTAAATTAATTTCATGTCCCGTAAAATATCTTACAAGTATTTAAAATTCCATAAAATTCCATAAACCCTTGAATCCCGTAAAAGCTTTTAAAATTACTTAATATCCCATGCAATATCTTAAAATGCCTTTATTATCCCTCCAAAATGTCATTCAATTTCGTAAAATCCTTTAAAATTTCATAAAATTCCTCGAAATACCGTGAAATCAATATTTTTAAAATCTCAATAAATTTCGTAAAAGCGTTTTAAATTCCTTAATATTATTCAAGTTTCTATGAAATTTCATTAAATCTATTAAAATACCTTAAAATCCAATGAAACTTCGTAAAATGCCTAGAAATCTCTTAAAAGTTTCTTAAATTACTTAAAATTCCACAAAATATATAGTCAAATCCCTTAAAATTACTTTATAATCCCATTATAAAATCTCATAATGCTGATAGTAACTGATCTGTAAATATACGAATACATATATATTAAAAACTGATATAAAAAACGCATGAAATGTTTACTACAAGTAATCTTCTTAATTTCTCGAATATTATAACCTTTTTAACAGTAATTTTTTTGACAACGAAAATAGTCTGAAGATAGTTTTAAAATTCAATGCATTCACACAAATTTGCGCAATTTCCAAAGAACCAATCAGGTTTTCGATAACAATGTGTTCGATATATTGGTAGCATCACATTTTTAATATAGGATTATTATTATTTAGGTCATAAAATCATAAAAAGACACTCAAACATTTCAATATTTGACTTTCATTATTCCTTTCACGAGCTGATTTTGCTTTAAAAAATCTTGTTTGTATGCTGCCATAAAAAAGAAGTAGCAATTTCTTTTGAAAGTTAGTATATCTTCAAGACTAGTAAAAAAACTGCGTAAAAAACGTAATAGATGTAATAGATAGAAAACAAATATTTTGAGCAAACACACCACTTTTTGTTGTGTGTTTGCTCATTTGATTGTTTGCCTCCAAATAATTGGTGGTTTAAGGGGCTCTAGAGACTTTCGAAATTTTCAAAATTAATCAAGATTTTCTGGGGAATTTACTTCAAGAAGAGAATTTCAAGTTCTCATCTACTTTGAGATCTCTATTCGTTAGTGAGAAGTACACTCGTTTGAGTCCTGAAACCGGAGAATGTACATTCAAGTCTCGTTCTCTAATAAACGACCCTAATAGACTCCTCGGTTCGTCAGCGTAAATTGTTGTTCTAGACTTCCATTCTCTTCTCTTGTGTACCGAACTTAAATTCATAAAGAGTGTTTTATACTCAGTTTTATATAAAACTCAATGCAATTGTGGGCTACATTTGCTACAGTGGGCTACATTAATTTAAATGAAAACAAACATCAAACAAAATCAAATTAAATCAAGTCTTTTACTAATAATCTAAAGTTTCTGGCTAACTAGTAAAGCCAACCATATTATCGAGATTGGGCTCAGAAGAAACAAAAAGGTTGATAAAAGTTTGAGGACTCTTTTGGTACGAAAGAAGTTGGTAAAGACTTATCCTTCGCCCTTGTCACAGATAGGCAGGTAGAAAATTCTATATAGTTGACGAGAATTCTACGTAATCCGAGAAAGTTACACGAAGAAAAAAGACTGGAGAGAAAAAGCTTGCTATGGGATTAAAGGTTTCACTTTCAGGCGTTCAATCAAATCAGAATGCCTGAAGCCTCCCAACGATCACATTACGAAAGAAATATATTTGCAGAATCATGATGATGTTGCAAGTTATTGTCTTTTTTTCAATTTTCCTTTAATCCTTCATTTAAAGTGACGAGTTACTAATTTACACGTATATTTTTAAAAGTCTTAACAAACAAAATCATTGGTAAACAGAAGTGAGACTTATTATATTGAAATAGGAAAAATTTCTTATCAAGAAGACTTATATTTTTATTTATAACTTATATTCAGGTCTGCCTTTATATAAAAGAGATGAAAGCTTTTGTTAGTAACAATAAGCGCTTTTAAAAGGCTTGCAGTCGTCTATATGCATCTACTTCGATTGAATGTAAGCAAAAGTTTTTTGCTCCTTCAATTTCACCCTATTCTTGCTCGTTTCTTTCTTATGCTTTCCAATCGAGCGAGTCTGTCAAATGGCCAAGAAACAGAATGTGATAAAGAAGTTACAGCAATATAGAAGGTTTCATCGACGACTATTGCAACGATCAGCGATTACTAACGACCCATAAAGCAATAAAGGCCTGCAAGTGTTTCAATGGTTTCAAACTAAGCAAAGTTTTAAATGGGACTTAAGGTACAAGCTCAAGTAAATTAATGGTATTCTGTTTACTGGAATATATGCTATAGTGTATCATTTGGTTGAAACTAGGTAATAATGTTTAATGACAGTGATAGTAATGCTCACCAACAAGCTTGGTTAATGCAGCATATATGGTCTAGTAGTTTGGATCGATATAGTTAGTGATATTAGTGTGGCTTCTAGTCAGCCAGACCTTATCGTACTTTATTACACATGGACTTCTCTCCTAAGCCTATCATAAATTTTCAGCAACAAGACGAATGTTGAGATTATCCAGCCCAAAAAATCATGCAGAGTTACAACTTTTCTCATAAGGAAATAGCCAATAAAATTGTCGTAACTAGCTATATAGAGATTTTTTTATATTCTCCAGAAATTATTTCCAACTAATGAATTATTTAATACTTATTAAATTATTTAAGAATTGGCCAACAGTAATAGTTATATTGTCGAGTATTTGTTACAAGATATATGAGAAAAGGAAACACAGGCATCAAGGTGAAATGGACTGAATCAGAGGTAATGTGAGAAAATCATTTATTTGCTGGATAAGAATACTTGGCATGGACACAGTCCTCGTAATATTTCCGAGGTATGTCCAGGTCTGCCAATCAGTGCCTTGTTTCTGTCGAGAACGTGACGAAGCTCTTTTAGAAGCTCACTAGTGGTAGCTCAGAGCTTTTGCGAAATCAAATGCTCACAGATACCGGTAATGAACGAACATACTACGAGAAAAATGTGATTTATCTACTCAATTGTTTTACCAAACGGGAGTTACTGGATATAAAATAAATAATAACATACAAAATTCATCCACGTGTTTCAAATACGTAATATAGAAGGAAGAATTGAAGCGAGAGGATAGAGATTCAATATCCATATCCACTTCATTAAATTTTTGCCAACATTTGCATCAACAAACAAAAACTAGCTGTGAAGTTGTATCAACTTGTGCTCATTCAATGAACACTTTGCTTCCTGGAAGTATATATGATTTGCTACCTCATAAAGGAAACATTAATTAGTTAATCAAATGTATTAATATTAGGTCACCTGATTCGTGTCAACATAAAAAAAGTTTATTTTCCTTACATCAGCTTTAAATTTTTATTATTTGAGAAGTTATTGTTGAAAAATTAATTTTTGAAAATACAATTAACCATAAATATATAATGTATAATGTATAATTATAATTAATTAATGTATAATTAATTAATTAATATATAATTATATGCATTTTACCTAAATAAACCAGCATTACCTGTATTTTATAAAAAAAATTCT
Organism: Synergus itoensis; assembly: GCA_904066005.1. Taxonomy (NCBI): domain Eukaryota; kingdom Metazoa; phylum Arthropoda; class Insecta; order Hymenoptera; family Cynipidae; genus Synergus; species Synergus itoensis. Next base: position 1,959,883 of record CAJFCP010000089.1, read on the forward strand.
TGAAAATAGGCCTTTTTTGTAGAATTAACCTCCCCCCCCCCCCCCATAAAAATATTTTGTGCTGCGAAGCCTGTTATTTGTAACGTGAAACCTCCCTCTTTAATTTGAACTTGTGGATTAAGAATTTCTAAATTTCCCAAAAAGAAAAAGAATGAAGGGTGAGTTAAGACTGAGAAGACTGATTAAGATTCCTACGAATGAAACTTGATAGCTTTTTTTGTACGGTTTACGAAAACAGATTTTATTCCATATATTTGGATTACATGCGGATCTTCTGGGAAGAGAGGGGAATAATAATGGGAGATTGAGAAACGTCTTTTACTCCGTAATTACGACCTTCTAGTGACATTCGTCCTAATTTTATTCATGATGGGGTTCATCAGCGTAATCATCTTAACTATAATTCCTCTATTCACCCTAATGCCATCCCAGATTTAAGATTAATTCGCAAACGAGCATAATATTAGAGAAAATCGTGGCTAAGATCCTTAGCAAATAAATCTCGCTTTAGTTGAATATCGATATTCGCCTCCCTACTTTTTAATCAGAACCCAGTGGGCAAAAAGACATTGTCGTCTTGAGGACGAGCTAAAGACATCCTTAGGATGTCCATGTCAGCAGAGGCGGCGCAGACAGTATGGATGCCATGGATAAATCCATACATGAAAATTTTCATGTATGAAAATTCCATACATGAAAAACTGTCTGGATAGTTAATAATTTTTGTTTCAAAGTGTTAAACGAATTTATATCTAGAAATTATGTTCGAAGGAAAACATTTTCTTTCAAATCAAGAAAAAACAAAGAAAAAAATTTCGGTCTACCCCCCCCCCCCCTCTCGGGGTTATATCATAAATCCATACATGGAAAAAATGGGCTGCGGCGGCCCTGCATGTCAGTCCAACTGATGACCTCAGGATGTCAATGTATTTTTGTCCACTGGGAAGGCTCGAAAATACCATTAAGATGAGTAAATGACTTTTTATTGGTAATATTTTCTACCCCTATTTACTTTCAAATTCAGACGTAAATATACCTTGCTTATTCAAAGTGGAATATTTTATGGAATTTTAGTATAATAATAGGGAAGAACTCATACATAAATAAAAAGACAATTAAGATAATGTTTCGAGCTTCAGCGAATGGAACATTTATCAGATTATCGGTTTGCGAACCGACAGTATTGACAAGGCAATTACATTAAAAGAATAAGAAATATTTTATTTTATTTGTATGTATTCGTCATTGTTTATCATTTCGCAGTTTAGGAAAAGAGAAAAATTTGATTTATTATCAAAAACATTTTCTCTATGTACTGTGAAGAGAAGATGCAAACTTTTTATGTGGTCAACATAATTTTGTCCATTCACGAGTTCAGAGGATGAAAAAAACCTTCATGCATTTTGTGAAATGTATATTTAAATTAAGCTTATATGAGTATAACTCTTTTCCATCTTGTCTCATGTGACCCACTTAGTTTTTTTTCCATATATGTATCAGCGAAACCGGAATCTCGAATCTCGTAATTTTTACATAATACGTTAATGAACTACCAGCTAATTGCAAACTTGATTTGTAAAGCATTTACTCTCGTTACCAATTTCGTGCAATTGTTGCAACAGTTTTTAGGCGATTTCCAAATGTGAATGTTTAATTCGTCCGTGTTTAGTTCAGTCCAATTTACAGGTGCAGTAAAATTATTTTATCGGCCATAAATTAGAGAATGTGACGTTACCAACTGCATTCGACCAGCATTAAACGTTCATAAGCCCGTTATTCTTATCAAAATCTCATAATTTTTGATTTCTCACAATTGCTTGTTGACTGTTATTGTTAACATAACTAATATTATAATTATTATATTATTATTAACTTCAAGATTCTATTTACTTGGACAAAATCATTTTTAATCGTATGATCTTGAGTCAAAATGATGCAAGTATTTCCCTTGCACGAGTTACCGTGTTTTATGCCAGAGAGAATATCTCGCTTATTTGCTATTTTTCCATTCCTGGCACGTTTATAAGCCATGGAGGGAATATATACGGATTGTCAGCTTCACGAATGTTACTTATGTAAGATACCCAGTCACGTGAAATAGCCTCAAAGGTAACGACATATAAAAATAAGAATAATAAAAAGAAAATGAAAAACGAACTAAAAACTTATCATCTGCCTTTAACATTTGTGAATATCTCTATTCAAATAATTTATTCTCTGATTTTTTGGCGAGTGTATGTTGATTGCCTCCATAAAAAGGATTACTGGTATTACAAATTTCCGTACGAGGAAATATATAAAATATTCATTCCTCGAGTAAAATTGCTTATAAAACCACTATCGAGAACTAACTAGACCTAAATCGTTTACCAATAATTTTCCGTAGTGATTTAATTAGGTTCAAGTTTCAGACGTCTAGTGTGATGAAGTTTTTTTATTTTTTTATTTTTTATATTTATTAGATTAAGAATATCAAAATAAAAGAATTAAAAAAAATATTTTTTATTTTTATTTATTTACTAGCAAAAATTTACACGAAATTGCCTGGGATTTTAAAGGATTTTAAGAGACAAAAGAATTCCAAGATATTTTAAGGAATTTCATTTAATTCTAAGGAACTTCAAAGAATTTTAAGGGATTTCAAGAGATTTTAAGCAACTTCAAAGGATTTTCAAAAAAGTTTAAACTGATTTAAGGATATTCAAAATTTTTCGCAAGATTTCAAGACATTTTAATTTAAGGGATTTAATCAGATTTTAAGTGACTTTAAGGAATTTCAAGGAATTGATTCTAATATAGACGAAATTAAATGAAATCCCATTCAATATTTTAAACTTATTTAAAATTTTTTAAATCTTCTTTAAATTTCTCAAAATCGTTTGAAATATTTCAAAATTCCATTGAGTTCATTAAAATCGTTTGAAATATCTTGAAATCTCGTAAAATCCCTTAAGAGCTCTTAAAGTCCCTTCAAATTTCTTGAAGTTTCTTAAATTTCTGCAAACAACACGAAATCTCATAAGATCCTTCAATATTTCTGGAAATCCCAATTTGAAAAAAAATCCTTGAAATCCTGAAAAAGTCCTCAAAATTATTTAAAATCTTTTGCAATCCTTTAAAGTCTCTTTAAAATTCCTTTAAATTTTAGGAAATCTCTTAAAATTCCGGACAATGCTGGGTAAATTTCTGCCAGTAAATAAATAAAAATTTTGGGCTTTCGAAACTGTGAAAACATTTTTTTTTAAATATTTTTATTCCAATGAATATAAAAATAAAAAATCGTCAGTCTAGACGTCTGAAACTTCAATCCAATAGTGATTTAATCCGAGGAAGCTTTTCGGTAAAAAAACAAATTATCTGTTGTTGAGTAAATCATGGTGGTAAATAAAAAAATAGAATGTTAATTACTCACCTAAATTCTTAATTACACAATTCTTGTGTTGAAGTGTTATAAATCCCTGGACGGCTAATTCTCGTGATCCTTGGAAACTTCATTATTTATTGGCTCTAAGGAAATCATCTCTGGCTGTGATGCTGGAACCGGAAGCAAGCTTTCTTGGACGGTGTCGTTACCGTTATACATTCTCTCGCTTCTACAACCTTCAGTATTACGATGTGTCCCATCACTTCCATCGCTCGATGCTCGTGAAAAACAGGGAAGAACCTTTAAAAATAAAACGAATCATAAAAAAAATATATATATAATCCTCTATTAAAAAATAAGGGCTTATGGCAGTTTTTACACCTAGAGTAGTAAAAAATCGTCGAGAGCCTCTAATTTTTTTGCTATAGTTTTTATGAAGTTATGCCCTATTCATTTGATTTAATAATTGCACCAATAAAATCGGTAGTTAAATTCCAACAGACTATGATTTTTCCAACAATTTACTAAAAAAAGTTAGCCATAAAGTAGTACATAAAAAAAAAGTGACACATAAAAGAGAAAAACTCGGATACAATATCAAATGGAATCGTTTGTGGGTTAACATGACACTATCTTCACACGTTTGAGCTCGCAGGATAATCCCAATGGACCAAACGTAATGTTTAACAATCGATCCAAGCCTATTTCCAGGATACCTTTTGTGGTTTTTGCTTTTACTCCTGGGCACGTTTGGAAATGATTTTCCCTCAAGTGTCAAGAATGATAACCGAAAATTTTCCATTGCATGTAAAATCATGATCGAATCTCATCTCGATTTTAAATTCAATTTTCAAGATCACAATCAACTAATGGATGGAAATATACATCACCAAAATGTGGTACAGAAAAATATGGTCGGGAATATCTATACATTTTCTAGAGTTCATGATTTTTTACATTTTATTCTGCACATGATAAACATGCAAAAAATTGAAAGATGAATTATAAAATAGGATCTTTCAGAACATGTCAGAATCCGCTTAATCTTCAAAAGGTTCCAAAGCTGCTTTTAAAATCCTTGAAGTGGAGCACAATCCTCCTAATCTTTTGAGATGGAAATATTTATTTAAGTTTTATTCAAGATTTAAGTCCAGGAAAATTCCATCTGGATATTCTATTATTTGAATTCCATTTTGTAAAGCTAGGGAGAATATTTTACATGGTATTACGACGCATTAGAGAAGTCTTTTACAACTTTCAAGTTTTTTTTTTCACGTTTCCTTAAGCATCAAAAAACTGTGTTAGAAACTTTAAATGAAATTCTATTCCCACATCTTTTTATTCCCACGCCTTTTAGTCCTTGACTGTCTTTTTCGCATTCATCCTTTAGAATAAAAGCTCAAAAAATATAGAGTAGAAAAATCAAGAAAGTTTTATTTTCTGAATAAAATTTTTAGTTATCCCAGACATTATAAAAAGAAGATAAAAAGGAAGCCTTATTATATATTTTAAGGGAAATTTCAGTGTTTTTGCGAGTGCTCAATACCCATAAATTTTTGCCGGAACTCGCTTGTGACAAGCAAATCTTGAAAAAAGCGTGCTTGTGAATAATTCGTATTTTACAAGAGCTGACGAGGGATCTTTAAAATTTAACTTACAGAGGATTTTGAGAGAGAATAGAACGACCTATAAACTTTTGGAGAGACTTTGGTGTCTGCAGGATAGAATAAATCAGCATCTAGTGAGGATTCGGGTATCTTTTAGTAACGAAGACATACATGCATGAACTGTAAGAATCAAATGGTGGTCCAGTCTTCACTTTTCTGGGTAATATATATATATATATGTACGGTGTATACTGTATATATATGTATACTATGTACGATGTGAGATCATTTATGTTGAGAAAAGGGAGAACTAAACTTCCTTCGCTTACCCTCGGTGTGTTTATCGAGATAGGGGTTGACTCTGTTTTTGTTTATGACCCTCATAAATTTTTTAAGCCAGATTAAAATAAAAGAAGAGCATTATCTGATTTCCTTGTTAATTAGGACCTGGAATGGCTTTATTTTGTGAAGCAAGCGTTGGGACAGAGTATTAAAAGCGAAGAAAAAGCTAATTTTGTTTTTATATCCTCAAGAATTAATAAGAGTTTCTTGTATAAGATTTCTTTTCAGATAATGAAATTTTAACTAAATGTGAGAAGATATAAAGTAAACTACTAAACTTTTCTTCTTTCGGATGTTCTAAATTTCTGGGTTTGAAATTTTCAAGATATGGTCATTCATTTTTGTCAAAAATACAATAAAATAACATGTGGTTTGAATTCCTCTCAACCAGGCCGATTCATGTTACATTTCACAATACAGAATGAAAAACGAGGCGAGGTGGTTTCTCTCAGATAGAAATATTACAACTGGGACAGAGAAGTATCACTCATTATTTTACAAAGACTTTTGATGAAAATTGAGCATATTTGAGTGAATAATTAGTTTTAGGTGATACATTTTAATGCATTTACATTTTGTAGTCAGGAACGAATATAGAAAGCTTCATATTCTTTTCAAGTAATTATATAACAGAATTGTGGAAAACTGTACTGAAGAGAAGAAAATAAAATAAAAATTAAGAATTAAAGATGTGCAGTAATTGTTCGAATTTTCAGTGCTAATTTAGACTCGCTTGGAATATTGGATTTTACGAAATAGAAAAAAAATTTCCCTGTACATCAAGTCGCCTTGATTTCCCTAGTTTATTACAATTTTTAAAATAAAAATTGCTCTAGAGAGATTTTTATCAATTTGGAAAAATTCAATATACCAAGCGTTTCCAAATTTGCATTAAAAATGCGAATTAGTATCTGCACACCTCTACTTTAAAGTCTTCTTAATTTGGTTGAAAGTTTCCTTTTACGAGAAAAGAATGCAAAAAGTAATGGTTGAGAATATCCAGAGGTTAAGGGAGAGAAAATAAGTTTCTGAAAATTAGCAATGCAAGGCATCTGCGCTAGATCGCTATAAGGTTGCATGAATATTGTATATTGTTCAGAAAATCATATTTTAAATCCCAGAATTTAATTTCTCTCCACAGAGAAAAAGTCTGGTTTTTGTTACAGCTTGTTTTTGTTGCGTCTTATAATTAAAGTTCCTCTTTAGACTTAACGCTAGATTTAAGCCTATCTTTAGAATTAAAACAAGCCTTTACGATTTTGTTTTAAGACAAAGAACGGTTTAAATTTAGCGTTAATAAGTTTAAAGAAGAACTTAAGTAACAAAATCAAACTATAAAAAAGAACTAGACTTTTTTTTCTTTATCGGATGAAAAAATTCATGGGTCATGCAATGTCGACATTACGACGTGATCGAATGTTCGCACGGTTCTATCGTCAAGCGTCGAGCAGATAGTTAGATAATTAATTGCTACTAATTGGCGATCAACGGTGCCAACATGTGGGACATGGACAGTTAAACGAGGTGTGAAAATGCGAAAGCTGCTGTGCTTAATATTATCTAATCGTTCCACGATTTGTCCATGCTCTCTTATAAACATTTTTGTACACTTTTTTCTTAAATGCGCATGCAGCTCTGCAAATCCTATCTTAAAAAAGTGGTGTAGCGAAATGTCTCGAAAATCTCGCATACATTGTTGTATTAGAATATTAGAGATCTCGTCAAATTCCATGAAATCCTTAAATTCCATAAAATCTTTTAAAAATCAGAAAAATCTCTTGAATTCTTTTAAAAATTCTGGAAATTCCATGATAAAATTTAAAATCCATGATGGAATTTAAAATTCCACAATTTCTTTTAAAGGTCGAAAAATTTCTTGAAAACCCTTAAAAAATGTTCAGCCTTTAAAATCCTTTGAAATTCTACTAAATCTTTTAAAAATCGTAAAAATATTTTGAAATCTCTTTATAAAATTCCCTGACAAACTTTAAAATCTCTTAAAATTCCCAGAAAATTCTTGAAATTTTACATTTAAAATCCCTTTATATCATTAAAATCCGTTAAAATTATTAGAAATCTTATCAAATTCCACGAAATCCTTTAAAATTCTCACAAAATCTTTTAAGATCAGAAAATCTCATAAAATTGCATAAAATCCCTCGCAATTTTCAGTGACTCTTTTCTCACGATTTCAATTAGTGAAAAATGTACTGGAAATCAGTGAAAAGTCACTGATTAACTCTCACAATTAATCGATACGCTAATGTTGTGAAAAGTTGATTTTGCAGTGAAGAATTGCAAAAAAAATCTCGTATTTCATAATAGAAAGAAGAAATGATTAACTTTTATAGTGTTTTGAAAACTACATGAACTACTTATACAAGTTTTCACACTCACAAACGTCAAGATCCTTTTATTTGAGACATGGGTCCCCCTAATCTGTCAAAATTTGATCGTATAATATTGAAGATCAAATTTTGACGAATTATTCCTAGAATTTTATGCAAGGAAAAGGGGAATTTGCATTTGACTATATAGCCATTTGAATTGAAGAAAATGGAGTAAACAAGGGAGTAATAGGTACAATTTTATAAGATAAAATTAGAGTATTATTTACTTCATGTTTACTATAATTAAAATAATTATCAACGTGAATAAATAACTAAATTCATTAATGATTCAAATTTATTCAAATTAGATATTTAATCCCGACAAGAAGCAGAGGTAAATTGAGCCTTACAAATTACATTATCTGCATACGAGGTTAGTCTATAGGAATTAATTTACTAAGATTCCACTCCCAAATTATCGTTACTACGGATCCAATGTCATATATGTCATAAAATTACGTATTCTGTTTTGAACGTTGTCTTTTAAGTTATAGGTAGTGATAAAAAACATGTAAAGTTGTAAATTATGCATGGAAAAGACTGAAAACTCATAAAGTAACTTTACGATATTTGTTAGTAATTTTATAGGGATTTTCCGAGGCAAAATATGTGAGAGACTCATAAATCAAAGACCTTAGGTAAAAGTTTGGAAAATTTTATAGGAAAAATGGACTTGTTTTTTTTTTATTACTAACCATTCAAATGTTAAAAACGTTGTACATTTGCAACTATGCACATCACTTTTCCGATCCGTTATTTTTGAGTCAGAATCAACATTAGTCATTTCTTTCTTGTTTTTTTTTTTTACATGAAAAATGAATCAACATTCAAATGTTTTCACATTGAACTTTTTCTACGATACTTACATCAACAGGGTGGCCACAAGATTCAATTTTTTCATTTTCCTGACAGTCAGGAAAATGAAAAAATTGAATCTTGGCTGACATTTCTCTGACTTTTCCCTGACTTTCAGAAAAATTTCCCTGACAGAAAAGTATTAAAAAAGTAAACAAATTTTCAGTAAAAATACGATTGAAATTTTTCAAAAATTTCGTATAATATCACTTTAAATCTTTTGAAATTTAAAATCACTTCACAACACTTAAAACTCGTAAAAATCTCTAAAATTTATGACAACTCTGGAAATCTCTTAAAATTTATTGAAATTTCTTGAAATTCCTAGAAACATCTTTAAATTCCTTAAACTTTCACTATAATATTTAAAATCCTATAAAATGTCATAAATTCTTTAAAATCTATTAAAATTTCATGAAATCCTTTACAATTTCACAAAATCTTATACAATACATAAAAATCTTGCGAAATCCTTTAAAATTCAATGAGGAACTTTAAAATTCCTTAAAAAATTTTATAATTCCACAAAAAACTTTCAAATCTCTTAAAATACGTAAAAATCTTTTAAAATTTTTGAAAAATTTTCAAAATTCCATAAAATTCCACAAAATCTTTAAAAATCCATAAAAATCTCATGAATTCTTTTAAAATTCCATGAGGAATATTAAAATCCCTTTAAATTTTAAAATCACTTTAAAAAAATCAAAATTTCTTAAAACTCTTCCAAAAGTTTCTTAAAATTGTTTATAATTTCATGAAAAACTTTTAAATCCTTTAAAATACGTAAAAATCTCTTTAAATTTTGTAAAATTCCATAAAATCTTATAAAAATCGTAAAAAATTCATGAAATCCTTTAAAATTCCATGAGGAACATTAAAATCCTTTGGATTACTTTAAAAAAATAAAAAGTTCTTAAAATTCTACAAGGAACTTTAAAATTCCTTAAAATTTTTTGAATTCCCTAAACTTTCTTAACAATTTCTTAAAATTTCATGTTTTAAAATTCCACTAAATCTTTTAAATATTATACAAATCTCTTGTAATCTCATTTAAATTCCTAGAAACGTCTTAAAATCTTTTAATATTATTGAAAATCTCTTGAAATCATTCGAAATTCAAAACATTGAAAGATTGCCTGAAAATTCTTTATAATCGTTCGTAGAAAAGTAGCAGACAGCATTTAAATGTGGTTTGTAAAATTGTATATTATCAGATTATATTTCTACCAACTTGTTTGAATTCTTTCCGGAAGTTTTCATTCAGCCAGGCATAGAGAAACGGATTGTAGCAGGTGCTGCTCATGGCGATGCAGTGTGCAAGAAAAAAGCACACCCTGAAAGCTGGCCAGGTGTCAGCCCTTGGGTTGAAATCCGCCACCACATTGGCAATGTTCAAGGGAAGCCATGAGATGCCAAAAATTGCCACCATCGCAATAAGCATCCTATTAGTCCTTCTCTTCCTCTCCCTATCAGCTTCCTCTCTTCGACTAGTGTTGCAGCCTGGTCTCATTCTACTTCTCGAATTAAGTTTCAACGACACGAAAATGTAACAAATCGTAATAATTATAAACGGTATAATAAGTTGTAAAATCGTAGTAAGTGAGCTATAGCTTCTTCTAAAGCTCTCACTTGGAAAATTTTCTTCGCACAAGGTTTCATTTTTAAACGTCTGCGTGAAAAGTCCATATGGAAAAGAGAGCAAAAGAGCCACAAACCAAATACCCACAATTACAATCGAGCATACTTTAATCTTCATTCTCGGTCGAAATGGATACAAAATCACTAAAAATCGATCAATCGCTATGCTTGTTAGGGTGAACGTGCTGATATAAACACTCACCGCCTGGGCATATGATACCATCCAACACAACGTAGACCCAAAAACCCAGGCATTTAAAAAAGTGTACAAAGGTGTAAAGGGCACTCCCAAAACGCACAAGAGGATATCACTCAAAGCTAAATTTGTAATCAGTAAATTTGTCACTGTCTGCATTTGTTTATTTCGCACCACCACAAAACACACGAGTGCATTTCCGCAAAGTCCAAGGAGGAAGATCGACAAGTAGATGATGTAAAATGTAATCTGCACTTCTAATTTTGATGTGTAATCCTCCGTTTCATTCTGGCTTACATTATAAACATCTTGAACTTCCAGATAACTCATGATCAATTGAATCAGATGAAATTTAGTTGAGGAAGCCGAGTAATAATAGAAGCAAAATCCAGTGACGAACCATCTTGATTCTCAAAGACTAGGACAATATTGCTTTAAATTAATTTCAAGTCTGCGAGTGCTTTCTAATCAAAGAGCTTTTTTATTAGAGACCATCTTCATGTCAAGGTATTTCGAGAATTTTCAAGCCTTTCGAGGATCCGTAAATCATCGATCCGCTTGGCCACCTGTTGAAAAGCTCGACTTTTCATTCAAGAATTCATTCAAGAATACATTCTACGAGATATTTTTCTCTGGCTTTTCATCGTTTTTTACATTATTCAGAACTCGCTTGATTCGAGGCATTCTCAGTAGCACATTTCAATGAAAATTAAGAGTTTATAACACGGAGTTTTTTCTTCCTCTATAGTAATATATTCCCCAAATAAAAGCTTTTTAAATTTTATTTCATGAGAGGGGATGAGAGCTATTAAGGCAAAACTTCTAATCTCGGGAAAATGGCTTTAAAAGTACTTTGTGAAGTGAAGCGTATCAACCGGAAAAAATGAACAAAGTTTGAAACTGTAATCACACTTTTTTTTCTACCTAAGTTTTCTCGTTATTGTGATGTGTTTAAAGTTTCTTAAGAATGGTATATTTCGAGTAAAAGTTAATCGCCTGGAAAGTCGCTTTCGATGAAAAGGACTTGAAATTTTGCGTAGCCGAAGGAAGCTTTGATGCGCGCTGATTCCAGATCGCGACTGGTAACTGGTTTCGGGAAGTTATCAGAAAAGCGAACAGGTTTGGGCTTTCAACTCGCGCAGGCGTCGCGACGCCTCAGTTTTGTCTCACCAATCGCGTAACGTGAGTAAAACATCAATTCTGTCGATTCCCTCTCTCTGAGAGCTTTTTCCGCTTCTTGAAATCTATGTGAAATCATTTAATAGATCCCTGGATAACGCACTAGGTGGATATAAGGGAGGAAAAATAGGATAGGGCTTTTTGAAAAAGAGACGAAGTGTGATATCAAAGGATCTGTGATGTGGTAAGCATATATAGAGAATAGGTGTGAATTGAATATAAAGAGTGATACTAACGACGCAACAGTTGGAATTAAAGGGGGTTTCTATCTAATGGACACATCATTTTATCTTAGTTATTTAATTTTATTTCTTTCAGGGATGTAGGAGTCGAGAAAACCCCAATATTCCTGCAATGTATAAATGTCTGCTGCCGATCAATATTGCCATGAAATATTGTTGCAATGTTGCAGAAATATTACACAGAATTACTACAAAAATAAAATACTTTTTTTTTTAAATATTCATGATTTAAAAAATATTTATAATTTAATTTTAATTTATATTTAATTTAATTTACAATTTACTGTACTGCAATATTGCTGTTGGAGAAGAAGAGGAAGGGAAGATTTTGTTGATACTGGCTATAGATATAAATATAGTTTAATTGCAACTTTCTTGGTTAGTCCTAAACTGTTTTGAATTATTTTAAAATCGTTGGAATTCTTTGGAACTGTAACATTCCCTAAAATGTATTAAAATCTCGAAATAAAAATTCTTAGAAACAGAAACCTCACAAAATCTTTTAGAAATCAAACATATTTTTTGAATTTTTTTTTTATTTTCACAAGGAATATTCAAATTCTTTAAAATCATTTTAAAAATGTCAAAACTTCTTTAAATTTTTATAAACTTTTCATAAAGTCCTTTAAAATTCCACGAGAATATTTATAATCCCTTAAAATTTCTTAAAACTCTTCCAAATTTCTTAAAATCCTTTATAATTCCATGAAAAACTTTTAAATCCTTTCAAATACGTAAATGAATTTCATCAATTTTAATACATGAACAAAGATTATCAAACTCGAAAATGATATTTTTCAGAATAGTGAGATTAAAATTCTGTTCTACCTTTAAAAAAAAAATAAGTTTTAATGGCGTTGGACAAAAGCTTTAAGCTCAAAATTCCATTCTTCATTTTACTCAACGAAAATTACAGATAAATATTTTTTCGCGCTGTAGCGCTAATCTTTTTTCAAATATAAAACTGCATACAGAGCGAAAAAATATTTAATTTCAATACTTTTTGCATAAAATGAAGAATTCAAAATCTAATTTCAAAATCTAACATTTTCATTTTACTTAAAAAATATTTGAATTAGATATTTTCTCGCTCTGTACGTATAATTCTAGTTAAAAATTGATTAATTCTACAGAGGGAAAAAAGTCAAATTTTAATATTTTTTAAATAAAATGAAGAAATCGAATTTTTAGATTAGAACTTGGCTTCAAGACCCTTAAAATTTAAATTTCATTACAGCACCGTTAGGAGGGGTAAATTACGTTGTAAAGGTGAAATGTAGGCATTTGATAGATAAACGTGTGAAAGCAAAATAGAATTTACGTCACTGGTGTGCGTCCTGTTGTGTAAACAATAAATAGAGTTTCGCAGCAGGGATACACATTAATGAAGCCATCCCTATATTCAACGTTAGTGGGGAATTCACAGTGTCAAAGACATGCAAATCAATCGTAGTTTCCAGCGCTACAAATTGACTTTCATATGAGGTTAAACAACGTTTCTCCAAAAAATGCAATTCGAAAAATGTACGCCAAACTTTTTCAATTTAAATATCCGTTCAACGTAATCACTTTAAACTGTAATGTAGAACAGTATATATGGAAATTTATACCTTAAACATATTTAAACACAAATTCGAAAAAAAAAGATTGTCATTGGTTCCAAAAAATTATATTCTTTTTGAGCAAATTTAGTTAGTAACATATTCTTTATATTTTTTAATCAATCAACACGAAATTCTTTGTTTTTAACTCTCTTCCTTTAGAATGTTATCTGTATAAATCTTTAACAAAGCCTCTGTGAGAGAGCTTTATGACATACTCAAGTGTACATAAATCATGTTCCATTTTATCCAGAATACGTGCAAAATATGATATTTTATAGCTTCTAGATATTTTACACAAATGAAGTTTAGGCAATATAGCAAAATAATCAAACTATTAAAATTTTATAAAATAAAGAATCAATGAAAGAGGATTGTAGAAAAACATTTGAATTTCTGCGGGAAGATGAAAAAATAATTTGATTCAATTGAGAGAAAAAATTAGAATTAGGCGTATCAAGTCAAAAGAGTGGGGAATTAATAGAATCAGTAGAATCAGAAACAGTTATAGAATCCTGAAAAATCAATTTTTGGAGCAAACGGTCCCTCGCCCTTGCAAATTTCTTGATTTTTGTCACTTCTCAAAACCTTTCAAAATATCTTGAAGTAAATACGAAATTTCTTAAAATTTTTTGAGTTATCTTTTGAAACTCTTTTTAAATCCACAAATACTCCAAAATTTCTTCGAAATCGACATAATTAACACCATAGAATACCGCACCCGAAATGTGGTAAAAGAAAAAAGGTATCAAAACCAGAGAAAATAATTAAATCGCCCGATATTTAGAAGTACTCTACTCAAAAATATATATATATTTGTTTGGAAAAAAAGGTGAGATACTAACTTGTTTATTCGGAGCAGCAGCTACAATCCTTTTGGGAAACGATCCTTCCGATAATTGATCGATCCATCCTAATGGCCAGTAGACTCGCCCCTTCCAAAACATCAGAAGACACTTAGAAACACTGTCATTTTAATATTATTACGGATATTATCTCGAAAGATTTAGACTACGCGAATCGAGAGCGACTGAGCTCGGTTTCCTCACTCCTCTCCCCCAGAAGACCCGATTCCCGTTAATCAGCAAATGAGTCCTAAGACTCCTAAGAAGAATCCGAGTAATGAACTCGGGTGCGAATAAAGGCACTTCACAACACTGCACAACACTTCACAATACACTACCGGATTAATCGGGAGCGCGGCGCGCGCGGTTTTTGACTCTCACGATGTAGACTCCACGCGAGTCGGAGTGACTGAGCTCCTCAATTCTCCCACCCTGACCACCCGACTGCCACTAATCAGCAGATAAGTCCCAAGAAGGAGCCCAGTAATAAACTCGGATACGAATAAAAGCACTTCACAATAAACTACAGGATAAATCGCGAACGCGGCGCGCGCAGTTTTTGAGTCTTCTTGATACGAACTCCACGCGAGTCGGGAGCGAACTGAGCTACTCAAATTTCCCACTCGCTCGTGACCCCCTGCGGTTTCTGTTTTCCCCCTCTCCGCCTGACCCCCACCCACATCTTATGAGGCCCAATAGTAGTGACGGAGCGGAATGCAGCCTGCGCGCGCAGCACGCGTTGGAGAAATTTTGCAATTGGCTGTAATTTGGCGCGAGATTCAAAATTGAATTGCGTGCCTAAAATATTGACCAATGAGAGAATTTCTCCAGTGATTAGTCAAAATAATGCGTGCGCAGGCGTTTAAAAGCACGGAACGAAATATGTAACGAATTGTCATGGCCGTATGTGCAAAGCTTTCTAAACAAATTTAGTCTCCCTGAATTTGCACCGGAATCCCACTGCTGGTCAGAACTCCGATATTGGCAAATATTGGATCTGTTGTCAATGACAACGCTCAAACGCTGTTCAAAAAGAATATCAAAACAACTGCAACTGACGAACTGACTCTTTTTCTTACAAATTTGTGGCTAAAAGATCAAATTATAATTAAAAAATGAGCCTCCCAGAAGAAAGAACAGTTACTTTCAAACTTTTCGTTTTCAAGAACCAAAATCCAACTGAGATTCGCAAATTCAATTTGAAGTCTACCGAAATATTTTTTGAGAAAATAGAAGAGATTTTACTGGATATTTTCCCCAATTTGAAAGAGTTGAAGTACAAACTATTATGGAAAGGTGCGTATAAATGTACATTTGCGTAATTTTGACTGATTTATCGTACCATTTTTTTTCTGAATTTCCCTTCTGTTACATCGTGTCTAATATAATAAAAACAGGAAAAAATTACTATTTTTGTTCCAGATCAAGAGGATTTCATCACTTTCTCAACAGCAAAGGAATTTTCAGTCTTTAGGAATCACGTAACAAAAACCGAGGCAAACGAGGAAATGGAATTTTTTATAAACTTCGAAGATGAGTTGTTTGCTGCATCTAAGATGTTTGAGCAGTGCAGAATGGTTAACAAATTCACGTGCAACAAGTGCCACAATAACATACCTCTGACGTGTCTAAATTGCACTATGAGTAAATCGCAGCAGGAAGAAAAAATTGTAAATGTTACTAAGAATATTCCTGTTCAATCAACTTTTGCAGATGAAAATTGCGAAGCAAAAGCTTCCACTACATCCGATGGTTTCAATGAAATGAATTCCGCCCCAAATGCTCTTTCAGGAAAAATTGTCTGTAATACTCTCATTACAAAATCAAACACTTTTTCCGAAACTTCTTCTACGCCTGTACCTGCATCTTATGTAGTCGGTTCTTCATTATTCGGTACCACAGATTTCGGAAAAAACTACAATCAAATGCCGATTTTTGCTAAGAAGTGTTAGATTTTCTTGGTAACTATTTACTTCTCTTGTTTCTTATCGAAAGAAAAGAAAAATTATCAATGATCAGAGCTAAGCTAATTTTAAGTTTAAGTTTATTATGGTGATGCCATGGTGTCTATTGATTAGACCAATTAGACGTTAAAAATATCCTAATTTTTTATCACAAGAGTGATGAAAGAATCCTGATATAAATTTGTATTAACTTCGTTTCATACCGTAACTGAATAAAGTTTAAATTTTTCATAAATTGTATGTTTTTTAAACTTCTTCATAATATGATTAATTAAAACCAGACTCATCTCTGTTAAGGGCATGCTCTATGCTCCGAAAATGAAAAATTTTTCCATGGTCACCATATAGCCAAACGCAATGATCTGGCAATGATATATCTCAATCCGTGTGGACGTGGTGAGCTCGGAAAAAAATCATATAATTTTACATGTTTATTTTTTACAATAAAAACAATATAAACCACTTAGGAACGTTTATCTAGTCCCATATATAAATAATTTTAAAAAAAGCTTTTGCACAAAAATTATGAAATTTTATCATGCAAGAATTTATGACAGGTTTCTAAGGTTAAAAAAAATTTGAAAGATATTTTCTCGCTCTGTACGCATAATTCTAGTTAAAAATTGATTAATCCTACAGAGGGAAAAAATTCAAATTTTAATATTTGTTAAGTAAAATGAAGAAATCGAGTTTTTAGATTGGAACTTAGATCCAACACCATTAAAACTAATATCTTTGATACTAAAGACCCTAAGGCCTGAAGCAATAAAGACTATATTATTTATTATTATCAAAGATTTTGTTATTATTAACAGAGATGTTATTAATTATTATGTAGTATTTGAATTCAGCAAAATCTGCCATCTGGCGGGAAATAACCTACCCTAAAAAATCAGTGCTGTTGTGTGTTGTTGTGTGTTGTGTTGACTTTACACTTGACACGAGTTGTTTTTAGAGAATCAACTTTCCGAGAATTTGTGTTTTCAAAATGAGTTTGTGGGTGGATAAATATCGACCAACGAGTCTCGATAAATTGGATTTTCACACTCAGCAAGCAGAATATCTGAAAAATATGGTAATTACTAATTATTCTGATTTAGAAAAATACGAGGTTATGTTTTTAGCCCGCCATAAAATTGATGTTTTCGCGCCATTCCGAATTGTTTTGTTATTTATACATAAATTAGGGTATTCAAGATTCAAACGTTCGTATTTATACTATTTATACAGACATGTCCGAATTTTGTGAACAATATCCATATATCCTTATTTTTCATATTTTCGCTTAATTTCACCTAAAAACTTTGATTCGAAACCTTCAACAACTATTTTTACACTATTTTTTACACATTTTTATTGATAAAATCGAACGATTTGGCAAAATGACTAATCTATTTTCAAAAAGCAGGTCAAGTTAGGGTGGAGGAGGTTTTAGGAAAGACTGGAGGGAACTATATCTTCTATTAGAACAATTTTCCTCTCCTTGAAATATCTTTAATAAGTTTAAATAACAATTTTAGTTATTAAGTTAGTGTGAATTTTGTTAGTAATTTTGTACTTCAATTCAATTTTAATTATAGGTTCAAAAAGGAGATTTTCCTCATTTACTGGTTTACGGACCACCAGGTGCTGGCAAGAAAACTCGAATAATGTGTCTAATTAGAGAGCTTTATGGAAGTGGGGCAGAAAAAGTTCGAATGGAAAACATGCAATTCGAGGTAATGTTGTTTACTTTTTTGTCATTCGTCAATGTAGAAAACCATTCTCGGTTTTTTGTACTTTCCCTAATTTACAAATTGTCTATCTTCTAGTACCATCTTTTTTTTTTGCAGACTCCATCTAAAAAGAAGCTTGAAATAATGACAATAAGTAGTAATTATCATATCGAAGTAAATCCCAGTGACGTTGGAATCTACGACAGAGTAGTTATCATGGATCTTGTGAAAACAACAGCTCAAACTCACCAACTTGATGCTAAAGGCCAAAGAGAATTCAAAGGTAAATGTTGCACCCACAAGTTCTGCTTTTAATAAACTAAAAATGGATTTAAAATTAATAATAAAATTAATTTCAGTTGTATTGCTGACAAATGTAGACCAGCTCACGAAGGATGCACAGCATGCTTTGCGTCGAACGATGGAGAAATACGTTTCGACCTGTCGTTTAATTCTATGTGCGAATTCCACTTCGAGAGTCCTTCCTGCAATTCGTTCGAGATGCTTAGGAATTCGTGTACCTGCCCCCACAATACCAGAAATAAAAAATATTTTACATTCCGTCATCAAGCGCGAGGGATTAAATTTGCCTGATGAATTCGCTACGAAAGTCGCAGATATTAGCGGTAGAAACTTGAGGAGGGCGATACTTATGCTGGAAGCTTGTAAAGTTGAACAGTTAGTATAAATTAATATTCTTTTTCAATAATATAATTAATTTACGGTATTAATTTACATTTATTTTATATGTATTGTTAGGTATCCTTTTACATCGGATCAAAAAATTACCGAACCCGACTGGCAAGTTTACATTCGCAACACCGCGAATTTGATGGTTGCTGAGCAAAGTCCAAAGAAACTCCTCGACATTCGAAACAGACTTTACGAATTATTAACTCATGCAATTCCCTGTGATCTAATTTTCAAGGGCTTATTGCAAGAGAGTATCAAAAATTGTGATCTGCAATTAAAAATCGAGATCGCCACCGTCGCTGCTGAGTACGAGCACAGGATGCATCGTGGGTCGAAAGCAATTTTTCATCTAGAAGCATTCGTCGCGAGATTTATGAGTATTTACAAGAAATTCATGGACTCTTCGCTTGAAGGATTCATTTAAATATCTAGTTGAAAAACAAAATTGAGATTAACAAAATTAAAGTTTAATTTAAGTTTGAATTGCTGCGTTCTGAAAAAAAATTCGTCTTATTTATATTTATTGTTTTTGTACTCCAGACTATCTGTAGCTTTATAATCGAAAAAAAAAAACACAGTGCTCGTTCTTATTCGCCACGATTATGTGAAATTGTTAGTGTCATTTAATGAACATTCTGAATGAAATTTTCAACTGTTGATAATCTTTTCTAATAAATTATTCTATTCTCCATAGTACAATTTGTTGATTAATTAGCTTGTAACCTATGTATTAATGAATTTTTATTTATTTGGTATTTAAGTTGACTTACATTGCAGCAACGATTAAAGCTGCAATAATACTCACAGCCGAAACGATGTATCCGGTGGAGTAAACTTGTTTGAGCGTTAAAAATTTGCCTAGATCCCAAGCCTTTATTGAAAAAATGATTATTAGAGAAGATATTTTTGGACTGAAGAAAATGAAATCATTTAATAATAAGAAATAATTTTGTAATCTTACCAAATGTCGAATACCGTTAGCATAATGGTACGTAATGGGAAGAGCTAATAGAGCTTTCCCAACGAAAAGAACAGCGGTTGGAAGACACCAGTGCTCCACAATGCTTATAGCACAAGGTATTCCTCCAGGAACCAGAAGAGTGCCTAAAATAGTAAAAGTTACATATAATAAGTTTAAAAAACTAGAATTTAAATAGAAAATTACTGAAACAAAGAATTAAATTTACCCAAACTAAGCGAAATTGCGTAAGTTGCCAAAATAATTCCAGTTGTACGATGAGATAAAGAGAGGAGCGATGTCAATTGTACTTGATAAATAGTTAAATGTGGTGACATGGGTCTTTTCAGTCGCATATTTTTTTCATCGTGCGATTCAATTGCTTGTGTTGTTGCTCGCACTACAGATGATGTCGAGGCAGTAAGTGAACTGAAAAAAAGATTAAATTATATTTTTGAATTGTACAACGTATTCAAGATACAAAAACATAAAACATAACAACCTTCAGCTACGACATAAATTACGCCTAACTACAAAACTTTCTGTGTAACCTTTACGACACTAGAAACGAACGAAAATATAATGAATTAAATATTTATAGATGAAAAACATTCTATATTTTCTGATTTCAACCGATAAAGCAACCTAATTATTATGCTTCACAATAAAATATTATGTAACTCACGAAGAGGTGTAGAGGCCTCGAAATTGGCGGAAATCTAAGTTCTTGCGGCAGAGAAGCCTGTAAAAAGAAATTTAAATTAAAGTTTAAATTCTTCATCTAACAAATTAAGAAATAAATCGTTTTATCTATGAAATCAAACATTATGTTACCTGGTGAAGCTAAGTGCCATTTTTGGTTAGTGTGATTTAATCGGATTTAATCCTTGGAAATGCTGTAAAAGTAAATCAATTTTTTATCACATAATATTAAATTTTTTGTCCTTTTTCTTCATAATCTGTCATCATTGATAATTGTTAATCTTCTGACAAGATATTTAAATACTTACGTCAAAACCTTTCAAAAACGGTGTGGTGGCCACAACTGGAGCCCCGTACTCTACTGCGCATGCGTTGCACTCGGTATCTGATTGGTTGCTATTCGCGCGTAATTTGAAATGCATAATATTTTTTAGCATTTCAAATTGCGCGCGAATAGCAACCAATCAGGTATCGAGTGCGACGCATGCGCAGTAGAGCTTAGGGCCACTGCGTAAACGTCGTCGGGCTGGTAAACGTCGGAAACGTTTAACGTAACCTAAAAGTGTTTATGGATACCCATGGATACCGCTTTTCTTTAATTTACAAGCAATTGAATAAATTAACACGTAAGTTTTTGATTTTTGAGTTCCTAAAAATTTTATTTTGAAGATGTATATATTTTGCTATCTACTTTCAGTCGTAAATAAATAATAAAAAGCCTAAAATGTTGTCTATAAACATGATGCTATAAAGATGCTTATAGTTTAATAATTATTAGTGAAAAATGTATACAAATAAAGTCAAAAGTGTTTAGAAATTATTAGAATTTTACCTCAAGAGTATCAGAATTTGTAGAAAAATTTATTATTAGTTTATTATATTTATTTAATTGTATATTATCAAATTTAGCGCATTTAATCATAACCTATTTTAGACTAAAAAAGCTAAAAAAAATAATAAATTAATAAATGAAAAATGACTTTCTCTGTCTTTGATTTTACCAGGGATTTTATTTAAGAAAGTTACAAATGAATTTTTTGCTGTATTTATTATCTTTAATATAATTTCGCCTTATTTTTTGTAGCTAAAATATATTCTTTTTTCTTAAATAGGAATTCAGGATGGATGTCGATTTGTATGATGAGTTCGGTAATTACATCGGGGCGGATTTAGCATCCGATAGCGAAGATGAAATTGTCGAAGACGAGCCAGATGATCGGGATAGATCTGATGAAGAAATGGAAGAAGACAAGGACGAGACTCGTGATCAAATGGAACAAAGCTCAACGGCAGTTGTTTTACATGAGGATAAACGATATTATCCGAGTGCATTAGAAGTTTACGGGCCGCAGGTTTGTAAACTACTTCTAAAATAATATAATATATATTAACAATCGTTTTAACAGCATTATATCGTTTTATTAAATAAATAAATACTTTATTTGCATTTCAGGTGGAAGTGCTAGTTCAAGAAGAAGACGCACAACCTCTGGAAAAGCCTTTAGTCGAACCAACAAAAAAACCAAAGTTCCAATTCAAGCAACAACTTCCAGACACAACTTACAGTATGGAATTCCTTGCAGACATGATGGATGCCCCTCATTTAATTCGAAACGTAGTTTTATTAGGACACTTGCATCATGGAAAAACGACTCTCGTCGATTGTCTTGTTAGACAAACGCATCCTTACATGCATTCCATAACTGACGAGAAACCTTTGAGGTACACAGATACTCTTTTCACCGAACAACAACGAGGTGTTTCGATAAAAGCGACACCAGTCACTCTTCTTCTGCAAGATGTAAAATCAAAGTCATATCTTTTGAACATCTTTGATACTCCGGGTCACGTAAACTTCTCCGATGAAGCCACAGCCGCAATTCGAATGTCCGATGGAGCGATGTTAGTCGTCGATGCTGCAGAAGGTGTGATGCTAAACACAGAACGACTCCTGAAACACGCTGTCCAAGAAAAACTTGCAATAACAGTCTGCATAAACAAGATCGACCGTTTAGTATTAGAACTGAAGTTACCTCCATTAGATGCTTATTACAAACTCAGGCATATTGTTGAAGACATCAATACCAAAATTGCAGAGATATCGACTGAAGAAAATCCTAGTTTCATCTCACCTTCACTTGGAAATGTTTGTTTTGCTAGTTCTGAGTACAATGTTTGTTTCACGCTTAAGTCCTTCGCGGCTCTTTACGCCAGAAGGACACCTTCGTTGAATGTAAATGAATTTGCAAAGAGACTTTGGGGAGACATTTATTTTAATTCGAAGACGAGGAAGTTTACGAAGAAACCGGCGCATAATACAGCTCAAAGGAGTTTTATTGAGTTCATTTTAGAGCCGCTTTATAAAATTTTTGCGCAAGTTGTTGGAGATGTTGATACTACATTACCCGGTGGTAAATATCTAAAAAAAAAAAATTTTACTTGTCATTTGAAACCATTTTTCAATGTATTGATCGATTCTCAAATTATTTTTAATTTACAGTCCTCGATCAATTGGGAATCAGACTAACATCGGAGGAGATGAAGATGAATATCAGACCGCTTTTAAGACTCGTCTGCACTCGGTTTTTAGGCGATATGTCTGGTTTTGTGGATATGTGTGTGAACCACGTTCCTAGTCCTCTAGATCACAATTCCGTTAAAGTTCAACATATCTATACGGGACCTATTGATTCACCACTGGCGCAGGACATGATTAACTGTGATCCAGACGTAAGTATAAAATTTGGATTACAAATGTTAAAATAAAAATTTTGTAGCAACTATCTTATACTTTTCTATTTCTCAAACAGGGAAGATTGATGGTTCATAGTGCGAAGATGTATCCAACAGAAGACTGTACTCTTTTCCACGTCCTCGGCAGAATAATGTCAGGAACTCTGGAAGCAGGACAACGCGTTCGAGTTTTAGGAGAAGCCTACAGTCGTGCAGACGAAGAAGACTCAAGAGTTCTTACAGTTGGCAGATTGTGGATTAGTGAAGCCCGATATTCCATCGAATTGAGTAGAGTCCCAGCAGGAAATTGGGTCCTCATTGAAGGAATAGACAAGTCAATCGTGAAAACAAGTACCATCACCGATCTGACAAATTCAGACGATCTACATATCTTTCGACCCTTAAAATTTAACACCCAAAGTGTTATAAAAATTGCTGTCGAACCTGTAAATCCGTCTGAATTACCAAAAATGTTGGATGGCCTCAGAAAAGTTAACAAAAGTTATCCACTATTAGGAACCAGAGTAGAAGAAAGTGGAGAACACGTTGTTCTAGGAACCGGGGAATTATATCTCGATTGTGCAATGCACGACCTTCGTCGAATGTACTCAGAAATTGATATCAAAGTCGCGGATCCTGTCGTATCATTTGCGGAAACTGTCGTTGAAACCAGTTCGCTAAAATGTTTCGCAGAAACGCCAAATAAAAAGAACAAATTGACGATGATCGCTGAACCTTTGGAGAAACATTTGGCTGAAGATATTGAAAACGAGAAAGTGAAAATCACATGGAACAAGTAAGAATCTTAGTATTAATAATTTTAAATCTAATAAAATGAGAAATCAATATTAATATGTAATTTTTAATCTTCTTATAGAAAAAAACTTGGAGAATTTTTCCAAAATACTTACGACTGGGATTTGCTGGCTGCCAGAAGTATTTGGGCTTTTGGACCGGACGCGACTGGTCCGAATATCTTAGTCGATGACACTCTACCTTCCGAAGTTGACAAAAATTTACTAAACAGCGCTCGAGACGCCATCGTGCAAGGATTCCAATGGGGAACTCGAGAAGGTCCTCTTTGCGAGGAACCAATTCGTAATGTCAAATTCAAAATCCTCGACGCTGTGATTGCACAAGAACCATTACATCGAGGAGGTTCGTTCTTTATTTTTAATATTTATCTCGATACGTCTAAACGATTTTCAAATTGCTAATGTATATCTAGGAAAATTATTTAAATATAACAATTTTTTGCAGGAGGGCAGATCATTCCAACAGCCAGAAGAGTTGCCTACTCAGCTTTCCTGATGGCTACCCCTCGTTTAATGGAACCCTACCTCTTCGTTGAGGTTCAAGCCCCAGCGGATTGTGTCTCTGCGGTTTATACAGTCCTAGCGAAAAGACGAGGTCACGTTATTCAGGACGCTCCAGTGGCCGGAAGTCCCCTGTACACAATAAAAGCTTTTATTCCTGCAATCGACAGTTTCGGATTCGAAACAGATTTGAGAACACATACACAAGGACAAGCATTTTGCCTTTCAGTTTTCCATCATTGGCAAATTGTACCAGGAGATCCACTTGACAAAAGCATCACGATTAGACCCCTAGAACCTCAGCCACCAACTCACCTAGCGAGAGAATTTATGCTCAAAACCAGAAGGAGAAAAGGACTATCTGAGGATGTTTCCATCAACAAATTCTTCGACGATCCTATGTTATTGGAACTCGCTCGACAAGATGTACTTCTCAATTATCCTATGTAATTTATTCAGTATCAAATTGTAGTTAATAGATTATGAAACTTTTATTATAAATATTCATATTTCTGTCAAAAAAACTAATGGGTCGATCTAAAGATTTTCCAGATGATGATCAACAATTTTAATAAACTCAAGGAAAACCATCAAGTCTTTGTTCAAGGTCCAAACAATATTCGACAGTACGCGAGTCTCACGACTTCATTCCGAGTAACGAGCGTCTTTAAGGGCGTTGGACCCAAGTGTTTAGCTCAAAGTCCCATTCTCTATTTAACTCAATGAAAATATTTAATTCCAATACTTTTTGCATAAAACGAAGAATTCAAAATCTAACTTCAAAATTTAATATTTTCATTTTACTTAAAAAATATTTTAATTAAATATTTTCTCGCTCTGTACGCATAATTGTAGTTAAAAATTGATTAATTCTACGGAGGGAAAAAATTCCAAATTTAATATTTGTTGAGTAAAATTAAGAAATCGAATTTCTAGATCAGAACTTGGCTCCAATACCCTTAACTGGCATCACATGGATCCCGCGACAGTATTTTTCAAATTCTGAGTACCTAACGGTAAAGGAAGCTGGTTTAGTTTGAGTGTAGTTGTTTTTTTCTTTTTTTTTTTAGTTTCTTTTATTTAGTTTTTTTAACATGATAGATAGATAAACAATAAAATTACACAAATAACTGACAAAAAGGTTCAGTAATTTTTTCAAGATGAAGATCATAACTAGATACATATTGCAGTGTATTTCGTATACACTTAAATAGATTTAGATTCAAAACAATACTTCATTAAGTTTAAATTAATTTACTCATATGGTAAGTAACACTTGCCCTTAAGGGCGTTGGACCCAAGTGTTCAGCACAAAATTCCATTCTCCATTTTACTCAACGAAAATGATAGATAAATATTTTTTTGCTCTGTAGCGCTAATCTTTTTTCAAATATAAAACTGCGTAAAGAGCGAAAAAATATTTAATTTCGATATTTTTTGTATAAAACGAGGAATTCAAAATCTAACTTTGAAATTGAATATTTTCATTTTACTTAAAAAAATATTTGAACTAGATATTTTCTCACTCTGTACGCATAATTCTAGTTAAAAATTGATTAATTCTACAGAGGGAAAAAATTCCAAATTTAATAGTTGTTGAGTAAAATCAAGAAATCGAATTTTTAGATTAGAACTTGGCTCCAACACCCTTAAAGAAGACGTTATGTTACTAATTATGGTGATGATAGAGTTGATGGTACTGTTCTTCAATGATTTGTATGTTTCTCGTGATCCAATGACTGTATACAGGATCTTGTACTAAAGCAAAAACATCAGGAAATTGAGGATCATTCTGAGCTCCATTTAATCCAGTCCAAAGGTGAATCCCAACCAAGTAACCGCCAACAACTAAAGGAGCACCTCCGTCACTATGACCACAGTGTTTTTGCGCATGAAAAGTGCAAATATCTTTATCGGAAATCTTAATATGAGGTCGATATCTATTTACACATTCCTGATGGGCTATTATCGGTACTTCAATTGATCGTAGACTTCTAGGGTGACTCGTACCAGCACTGAAATTGTGAAGGCAAATTTTTAGTTACAGTGATTCATGACCTGTAAAACATTACTGTGGGTAACTTACTTAGAGGTTCTAAAGTTGTATCCCCAACCAATGATAATTCCAAGTGTACCTGGTAGTAAAGGTGCTGAATGCAGTTCTATATTGGAAGTGCTTGATCTATACTCGAAAGCTGGACCAACAATGACCAAGGCAATACCATCTCTAGGTCTTTCGGGATGATTACCAAAGTGTCTTTTAATATCTAGTACGTTATGAATGGTACCTGTATCTAAATGTCCCTTACCAGAGACAACTTGGTATAATTGTGGCTCTTGCATAACACATAGAGTACTTGTGATAACAGCGTAATGCGACAGAATACTTGCCACGCAAGAAATATATGTAAGATATCTAATCCTCACAATGTAAGGAACCCTGTTAATCGGCGTTGTCTCGTCTTCATCAGGTATGTGATTAAGGACTCGTTTTTGGCGAACGAGAATATCTGATGACTCCCCTGCAAGTAGATGATAATTAAATTTTCAGTGCTTAGCCTTATCAGATTTATTCCAGATTAATTTACTTAATTAATTAATTTAATTAATTAATATAATTTGACTTACTGGTTTCTTCATCTGCGAAGGTTCCAGTAATTCCTTGAGACCAAATTCCATAAAGAATAAAAAGATACAAGTATATTTTGTCTGGCATTTTATTGTTCAGAAGATGAAACTTTAGTTTTTCAACTTCCTGCGCTGAAGACGAGACTTAATTGTGAAATATTTTTGCATATTTTATTTTATCTTTATTTTCAAGCTTTAATTTTCGTTGCTTCTATCAAGATTTCAATAAAGATAAAAATGCGTAATAAAAGAGTAAAACATACACGGTTTCATAATAAATCATAAACTTTTAGTTTTTTTAAGTGTGATTTTGCAACACGTCCTTGGTTTTAGATAAATATGAAATATTCCGCATATAGGTACAAAAGTTCTCTTGAAATTCTTTAAAATCTTTCAAAACTTTTAAAATTTCTTCAAATCTTTCGAAGAAATAAGTCTTTCAATTTTTTTTTATCGAAAAAAGTCATTAGGAAAAATTGTTCGACTTTTTGAGTACTACGAACATACGTACATAGAATTTGTAAATTAAAAAAAAAGTGGTTTCAAAAATTTTCAAAATGTTCCTACTAGAATTAAAATACAAAAGTTACCTTACCAGTATTCAATATTCGTATATTGACAATTTATTACATACATTCATGACGAACTGTAGGTCATTTATTTTTGGTTAAATATTCATCAATTACAGTAATAATGATCAATGAACTGCATTAAATTCATTAACATTCCTTAACACAAGCAAACTTAATCATTCTCGCGAGCTAAATTAACTGAGTGGTTTATTTAGTTGCATCACATTCGTTCTATTAAATAATGACAATTTTCACTACATTTTTTTACCACTGATACAACATTTCGTTTCATTAACAAGGGAGGCGTTTCAATTTCCTCTAATTAATCTCGCAATAATATTTATATACAAAACTCGTTAAAAGAAAGAAAAATATATAAGAATTCGAATGCTTTTGTCCCTTAGCTAATTTTCAATACTTTTTCGTAAATTTTGTAAAACCGGAAGATAATTTCCCTGAAACTTAGGAAGCTTAAAACGTAAATAAAGAATGCTAGTCTTATAAAGAATTAATAGAACGCATTCACTCTGAATACTATTCTTTCAGTCGTAAATAAACAGAAATTCACAGTTATTACTCAATTAAATTCGTTTTAACTTCGCTGATTTCTAACTAGACGAGTAACATACAAATATGAACGTATCGGCCCTTATTTTAATTGAGGAATTTATATCTAACGAATAATCTCACGATTACAACTTTGAATATTGGAATGTTCATTAAAAAAAAAAAAAAAGAAAAAAAATTTAAAGAGACTTACTTTCTATCTCATAATATTGAATTAGCAAATAAAAAAATCGTTTTATGACCGCAAGAAATATCGAATTCACGACCAGTACTACAATCCTAGACTAACCCTACATTCTTCTCAGAGAAAATTTAGCGATTAACTCCTATTGAATTTTTATAGTAATTATACAACTGTGCCCATAAAACAACTTTGTATATTGCCTAAAAAATTTAAATAAAAACTTTCCACTTGAGAAAAATGGAACGGTGGAAAGGAGATTCTCGTAGTCTTTTTACTCTTAAATAAATATATCAAGGAATAATGTATGCATGTGATGAGCGATGCTTTGGATCAATACAATTCACAAACGCTTACTAGAAAAAAGTGGCTTCTAAATGAAAAAAAAAAAAGAAGGAAACCAGAAAAAGGAAATCCATCATTATTTCTAAAAACTGTAGGTATACAAACAATTGTTGGCACTAAAGGACAATGCAATTGAACCGAGAGATAATGGTTTATAACTGTAAGTACGAGGCCTACGCATGAATATGATATGTTTCCAGATTTAGATTTCCACCTCATGTAAAATAGAGCATAAGCGAACTGTAGACCCGCCAGCAACATTGTATCTTAAAAATGTTTCTAAAATTTTCTTGAGACATTCTTTTTTAAGAAAAACGCTACTTTACATGATTTAAAACATAAATGGTTCGATTTTGATTATTTGAGTTTACAAATTATTTGCATTTACAACTAGTGTAAAAGAAAAAAAAAGTTTTTAAAGAATGAAAAAAAAAAACGATTTACTGGCAGACTTGATTCTACGAAAGAGCCTCTATGTTAGATTCTTTGCACGAGTGAAAGTTTTTCAAGCCTCATATGGAAGTCAGATTGAAAAAAAGAAGAAAAGGAAGGTCTATTAACGAATTCTTTTAAACTAATCTTCATGACTAGAAAAAATGAGTCTAAAATGATTATTAGAAGACAGAAGACATTGATAGGAAGAAATCGAGTATGGTGTTCAAAAATTCACTCGGCAGAAAGAATTCTGAAAGTTAAGGATAGAAGGTGGATAGAATGAACAATAAGCCTAATACATATAATTTAGGCTAAGGGATTTCGAAGATGATTTCCTTTCCATTAAAGGTTACAAGTCTACATGCACTTAATATCTACTTGATATAGGTCATTAAATGTGGCAAGTCACCTTCGAAATATAAAAACGATTATTCATTCTTTTTAACCTTTTGCTAGTAACTGAGCGACCCCAACTCATGAGCAAAGCTCTGATCAACTGTCTTTTTTCACGACTCTAAACACATTTTCGGAAAGAGTCTAAGTCGAATTCAAGACTAGTACTTCAACATTCCGATGGGGACTGATCCATCGAAAATAGTTTGTAAAATCTTGAGTGAATTTCCTCGACTCTAATCCGAGTTCAACCATAAAATATTCATGCGCTTGGCCACTGTGATCAATGATCAATTATTTATCAATAAACAATGATCAGTGAACAATGATCAATCGTCTCCCTTCTCTTACTAACATTTAGAGGCGTGAGATTAAACGCCATTTTTTCCTAAGGGTCAAACAAGACTATCTACTGGAGGAGTACTAAAACTCATTGGCTGAGCATTTTGAACAAGATTGGACTTCGTACTCGTCGATGCTGATGTTTGAGGGGGTGTTACAGTTGCTGCTGCTGTTCTCATGTCATGAAAAGGTGCCCTGAGAAAATCAAAATTTATTTTGTAGAATTAAAGCCGCCAGATTTTTTGCAAATTATAATCGAAATATTTCATGCTCTGTAGAATAGTCTAAAACCGATAAAAGAAATTGATTAAATAAAGCATAAGACGTGCTGAACACATTCAAAAGCATAATTAACCCTTAAAGTTTTTAGAGATATATAAAAGTACACACATGCCTCATTTGCAACCTTTATAAAAACTAAACTATTTGATATTTTGACTTGATTTTTTTTCAAACTTCTTGAAAGTATAATTTTTAAAGTAGTATAAGTGATCCCAAAAAAGACTTTAAGGGTTAATAACTTTATAAAAAAAAAAAACATAGAAAACGTATAAGCATAGAAAACATATAAACATGAAGAGAACCAATGAAAGCAAAAAGCAATATGAATATTTTCCACACGATTAAATAAAGTACAATGAAAAGAATGAAATCCTATTTCAGAAATATGAAACATCTAAGAGCAAGCATAGCTTTTAATTAGATGTATTATTGCCTGGTTAGTGAAGTGGTGCAATTAATATTTATTGGCGATTTATGTAGGCCTCCAGACATCAGGATCTTCCATAAGAGTAGCATGTTGATCTGTGGATAGTGGAACAGCTCCCTGGGGAGAACCCACGACTGATGTCGGCAATCCTGTAGGATCAGGTCTGGCCCCTCTGTTAGTCATTGCATCAGCAGTTAATATTTTTCAGTGAAACTTGCCAAACTCTTAGTATACAGTCAAATATTTTAAAATCAATTTCGAATCATATTTTTTGTTTCCTCCTAAAGTTTCATATCCTGAAATCTGGAGACTGAATATTTCAATATAAACCCAGATCTGCCAGAAACTTGAATATGGAAAATGAAAGTGAACAGAACCTTTAAAAACTGGCAGGCTAGCAAACAAAAAACGCACATTTAAAATTCAATAAATAATTATTTTCACCAAATAATGTCGAAGCTCCCACTGAAAGAACTTTGTTTTCATTTGGAGCAAAGATAAGTAATCATATCTCCAATGCTAACACACTGATAATGTATCTTACATAGACTCTATAAATATACGAATTTAATATTTATTAAATAAAATTTCAACTTTTCCATCTAGAAAAATGATTTACTTATCAAAGTTTGTCTCGCCAAATGATACTCTTCAAATTTATAGTTTTAATTTCTTTTTAAATTTCAGAATAAAGCAAAATCACGAAAAATGCCGTAAGATGCAAAATATTGTGTTAACATCTTATACAGAAACAAATTGGCTGTGGCATAGAATAAACACTTAATCCAATTTCGTTATGACACACTTAAAGACAAAATCAGCAAAGCAACTGATTTGCCCTGTACAATTCTTGTTAGGCTAAAGCGACATTCAATTGATTCAACACGGTTATTGAATGATGGATGATAATCGAGTCTGCCACCTCATATCATTTCAAATATGTACATTAATCACAATTTAAAATCAAAATGTAGTCATTAAAGATCCCAAAATGAATTGGTTTACTTACTTTCTACCAACGGCCATCATTCCATAAAGTACTCCTGTTCCA
This sequence comes from Synergus itoensis, assembly GCA_904066005.1. NCBI lineage: Eukaryota > Metazoa > Arthropoda > Insecta > Hymenoptera > Cynipidae > Synergus > Synergus itoensis. Next base: position 1,991,446 of record CAJFCP010000089.1, read on the forward strand.
AAAATTAAACCGCTGCCAAAAAGGCTGCTTAATCCGAAACAGAAGATTACTGGCGGAATAGCTATCCTGAAATATTGAAAAACAGTTTAATGTAAGAATAATTTTTGATTCTTTTTATTTTCTTCAGATTACTTAACAATATTCAATTTTTTTAAAGAAAGGAAACTTACGCGCAGTAAAAGGCAGCTCTATTCCAGTATGGTCGTTTATCCACCCAATCGCTCAAATTTTGTACAAAATCTATGAAAAGGCAACAACAAGGGGCCTCGATAGATATCACAGCGAAACCAGCAATCATTTGCCAGATTCCGCCTAACAAGCAAGAAATATTCCCGACTAAAATCGATGCACAATTCCACAATCCTAAAAATATTGCAACTGAAACAGAGTTAAATCAGATTTTCTTTGATTAGATGTTTCATTCTAAATTATAAGACATTGAAATAACGAAACAAATATTACTGTACAATCGGAAACATTTATAAAACGTAAGCATAATAACTCATTCAGACTTGTGTTTCCTACTTTTTTATGACTTTTTTTACCTGTGTTCCGTCTCAATAAATTCTTGTTACAATAACTTTTTACCTTCAAAAAATACATATATTATTCTATGAATCTGTCTAGTTTATTCAATAATTGTTATTAATTTACGAGTAAGTTCACGAAAAATAATTGGCTAACATCATCATAAAATTCTATTGTCAAATATGTTGAGATCAGAGTATTTGACTCCAAAATTTGAATTAACAGAGTTTAATTGCAGAACCGAGAACATTGAATTATATCTTTTATCAATTACACCAGATAATAAAACTTGCTATTAAAATTCAAACAGGTGGTCAATACATATTTAAAACTTGTTGACAATGGAACTATAAACAGAATAAGAAGACAAAGGAAGATCAATGATGATTATTAGTGTTCAGAAAAGACAACTTAAAAATCGAACCACAAAAAGTAGGTAGACATTGATCGCCTAAGGAAAAGTTTTCGAGGCAGCTAGAAAACACTGGAAAATCATGCGAAGTAATGGAGATAAGTTTCATTATAATAGAAAAAATACTTACTGACACTTCCCACTGTACCAAGGCCCCGACCCGCGTATTTTAACCACCAGGGTACATCGTCCTTGGCGACGGGGTCCTCTCCGGGTCTCTGCATGATCGACGTCAATTTCTCACCGAACGACTGAAATAAAAATATATTCACTCACTGGAACAAACAGCCAACTACACAACACATTTTATCGTTATCAGAATTCCCAATAAGTTACCATTTTTGTAATACCACGTTCCCTTCCCCGTCAGCTGACAGAACACCGATCAGATGCTGTTGACGTACGGGAAAATGGGAAATCGACCCAAATGCCCAGTGGCTTCAACTCAAGCCCCGTACTCTACTGCGCATGCGTCGCACTCGATACCTGATTGGTTGCTATTCGCGCGCAATTTGAAATTCTAAAAAATATTGTGCATTTCAAATTACGCGCGAATAGAAACCAATCAGATACCGAGTGCAACGTATGCGTAGTAGAGTACGGGGCTCCAGTTGGGGCTAGGTTGCCGGAAACGGAAATGACCGAATCTTGAAAAGCACGACAAAAAGAGCGCGAAGTTTAAAATAATATTAATACTGCTAAAAAGTATTTCAAATTTCAATAATTCAAAAACAAATTAATTCAATGATTTAACAATACATTTTTTCCTTAACATTTTCACAATTTCAATATATACATACAAAATCAATAGTACATTTACAATACGATTTTATAAAACTGAAGAAATATTACATGAGCACTGGATGTGAAATAAGAATTTGTATAATTCGCGAATTTATCAGTACATTTGTATCTTACGATTTACATTAATACCTAATTAAACCGAAGGTAAAATGCTTAGAGGATTTGAGAGAAAATATATTTGTTAATAGTTATAGAGCGAATCGATAAACAGCATTGCAAGTGAAATGCAATGAGTGAATTACTATTACATTGGCAGATAAAAATGTTGCTTAATTGATCTCAATTTCTTAAATTTTAAATTTAAATTTAAATCAGAATAATTTCTTTCGTGTTGAACTTATATTAAAATTTGAATGTACGTGAAGAAACAGATTTTTATTTAAAATTAAAGAACGACGTTTGCTAAATAAATATTATCCATTCAAAAAAATATTAGCTTCAAGCGATAATTGATCAAATATATTTATAAAAATAGGATTTATAAAGATTCTCAGCATTCTCTCATCGAAACTTCTTTCTAAAGTGCATAAAACAAATAATATTGATTTTAAATCAACAACGAGAATTTGATTCTTTCCATATTTGTTATATAATTGTAATCATTGCACTTTAAAAAGACAAACACGACTCTTACGAATTTAATGTTTTAAAGCTCAAAAGAAAAGATTTCGCTTTACACAAAAAATTACTTTCACTTTCAACAATATTGTAACATACCGTATTCTTATTTCATGTCATATTTTTTGTTATTTAATAACAATGTTTTCTTCTTTAATAACAAACGCCAATTATTGCAAGTTATTTACCTAATTTCTCAGACATGACTCAAGTTTTCCTAAAATGAGGCATAGATTTTTCCACGCTATTTGAAAATTCTGCAAATGGCCCTCATGACGAAAGTAAATTGGAAGCAGTACATTTAATATCGCAAATAAAATTGACCCAAACACGATAAAGATTTCTTTTCTTGGCGAAAAACCTCTTCGTGACTAATAAATTATATACTTAATATGTAAATTTAGTTCGTTTTCCGACGAATGGAAGCTGTACACATTATTCTACGATTTTTTAGCTGTTGAGCCTATCAAAAAGTCTTTGCCTTTCATTTACAATATAAATAATGGAAAACAAACTTCAGTAAAGCATAACTTTACTTTGTTCCCTAGTGTTTCAATCTTCAAAATATATTAAAAGGAAACATTTTAATCAAAAATCAGAACAGTATATTTCCCATATATTTGGGAACCCGGTAGTTCTGCAAAAAATGTAGAATATAAAAAGACGAAGATACAAAAAGAATAGTAAGGCAGGAATAGCTGGCTTTTTGCGTTATTCGTGTCATGATTTGAAAAAGGCAAAGTCTATTAAAAATGCTTTCGATAATTATATGATACTCATGGAGCGGCGGTAACGCTTTCTAGTGCTTGTGGTGACTATTGCAGCTGATACGGGTGCAGTAGGTGTGACGGGTGTCACCGGAGTCACTGGAGTTACTGGAGATTCAGCCGAGTTGACTGAAGAGGGGGGCCTGAGCTACCAAATGTAGTTTTCAGTTTGTGGTGCTCGCATCACTCCTACACCACCACCGAGTCTTCTGTAATTCATACAGCCACACAATCTCCACTGATTTTGTTCTGGATCGTAGACCTCGATCGTTTTCAAGTACGCGGTTCCATCAAATCCTCCGACTGCGTAAAGTTGACCATTCACAACTGCCAAGCCAACCTGAAGAAAATCAGTAAAGTTAGAATTTTTTAAACTAGAGTTTTTAGAATTACAGTTTAAAATTAAAAGCCTTACTCCACTTCTCCTAGAAGTCATGGCGACAATCGGGCTCCAGGAATTGGTGTGAGGATTGTAGCGTTCAGCACTCGAGAGCTCCATGCAATCGTCCCTCCCTCCAACAGCGTATATTAAATTATTAAATACAGCACAGCCTAGATGTTTGCGTCTCGTGGACATGGGAGACACCTGAGACCATTTGTTTTGTCTTGGATCATATCTCTCTACAGTGTTCAAGGGTGACTGGCCATCCGAACCACCGATTGCGTACAAATAACCACCCAAGACTGCGACAGCTACGCCGAGTCTTCTTGTCGTCATCGGCGAGACTTTTGACCATTTGTTTTCCTTCGGATCGTACCTTAAATTAAAAATTATAAGTATAATACTGCGGACCTAATTGCACCAGATTGGTTCACGCAGGTAAATAGAAAATACGAACCTCTCTACATGATTCAGGCACTGAACCCCATCTTGTCCTCCAACAGCATAAAGGAATCCATCCAATACGGCAACCCCGACACTCGTTCTACAAGATGTCGTAGGTGCAACGTCGCAGGACCACTGATTAGTCTGTGGATCGTACCTTTCTATACTATTCAAATAACTCTGACCATCATGCCCCCCAACTGCATACAACAAGTCATTCAAAACCGCAACCCCTACTCCACATCTTCTTTTACTCATAGGTGCCACCATTTTCCAATCCGCCGTATTCGGATCGAATCTCTCCACACTGGCGATCGCATCCCCAGAACACCAACCTCCAACTGCAAACAAGACTTCACCTCTTCTCGTAGGTTTCCTTGGTCTCGTTCTAGGACCTTGCATCAAAGGTCTTTCTTGAGGTAAGAGTAGGTAATTCTTTGCTTCGTCTACCAGATCTCTGCAGGCATCATCGGATCTAACTAGTAGATCAGATCCAACAGTTCCCACGAGAAATTTTGGACTCAGGAGAGGCAATCGCACGTGCTGAAGAACTTGAGCTAAGTGCTGACGTCTTTCTGTTACATTGTACTTGACCCAATTCATGACTGCGTTGAAGACTTGTTCTTCAGTCCTAACATTTAGTTCATCTGAGGAGATGATATCTACCAATTGACCCACAGGAAGCAGGAGGAATTCTTCACTTTCCATTACCTAGAATAAAATTGGAATTAAATCTTAAATCTGTTTTTACTGTCATTTATTCGATGAAAGAAGTAATTTTTCAAAAAGGTTCACACCTCTTGAAAATTGTGCTGTGTGAATTTGTCTGCTATTCTCAAGAGTTCTCGACACGAATGAGTGTCTGCAAATGCTCGAATTCCAAGACAATTCGAAGGGTCCAGTTGCCGTTTGAGAAATTCGCAGCAAATATCCTGAATTTCGGCAAGTTGAAGAAGACAGGCGGCAGGAAGAAGTGTTTGGACATTGGCTTCTTCAACGATTATATGGGAAGTGTAACAGAAGTCGATGAGAAGCTCCATCGCTACTTCGTCTATGTCCCGGATTGTGACTTCAGTCTGACGAGATTCGGCCAACTCTCCAGTAAACATGGCTCTGAATGAGGAAAATCATTTTTAATGTTTTTTAAGACGGTTTTGGTACCTTCACCGAAGTTTATATAACTGGTGTACCTAAAATAAGGACTACATGCGGAGAGAATGACACGGTGGGCGAAAATTTTCCTTGAGCCAACATTGAGGACGACATCGCAAAGCTCCCGATGACGACGTAGGACGTTGAGCTCAGTAAGGGTGGCACGGGGATGTTTCTCGGAGGTGTGACTGAGGCGTGCTGGCGAGGGAGCGCGATCCACGACCATCTCGCCCATCCTCTGGGAAGATTGGGCACCGATACCCGCGCTCCCCGAAGCACCTCGAGTCCCCCCGGCTAGCTGAAGGCGCAGCGGGGGTGACGCCCAGCCCCACACCGAGTCTATCTGCAACACCATTCACCAACCACTGCAGCTTTTTTCGCTTTCTCTTGTCCTACAAAACCGAATCCTGTTGTGAAAGTTTAAACTTAAATAAATAAATAAAAAACTAATAAATAACACTTAAAGTTATCAAGCTTTCGTTTTGTTTTCAGAAATGAAACCAAACTATGTTAGAATTTTATTGTGATGTCAAAAGTAAAACTTTCAGGTACTATCAACATTAAATTTATAATTCATAATTTGTACATAAACTCTCTAAGTAAAATCGACAGGAAAATAATCATTACGAGATAGAATAGCTTTTACAATCAAAATACTATAAAATTGAGATAATAATAGATCATAGATAATAAGACAAGTCCATTATTTCTTGGTTATGTTACTTTCACAAAACTAAAACAGCGAATTAATTCACAAGATATTTATTTTGCCAGCACTAAGTGAATAATTAAACTGAACAACAGATGAATTAAAAGGAAATCTAAAAAAATGTAGATATACGCGCTTGTATTAACTAAAAGGTCACGAAACGTGTTTCCGAAGAATGTCGTTTAGATATCGCTTTAGCTGATGAGTTAAAATACGTAAAAATAACAGATAATGAAAACAATACAACCGAACTAAAAAAAATATGATTCTGTAAGAAGGAAAAGAAGCAAGAAATGACAAAATGTGAATGACTGGAGATGCAGATAACCATTTAACACCTACGCGAATCAGAGTTGCAAAATATCTCAAGAATATGCTACATACGCCCACGATATATAAACCCAATGTATTTCTAGATAAATTGGGACACGAGCTCGCCATAAATACTCACCTTTAAATCTTTTCTGAACCACCAGGCGAGAAATAAAGAAATCGTATGTGCTTTTGTGCCTCAAAATAGTTGGTTAGTGAATCCACTTGTTACGAGACATTTTGGGCTGCGTTAAATATTGCTTTCTCACGAAACTTTCAACTGAATTCAGAGTGAAAGCACTCACGACAGAATTTTCATTTTGACAAATGTTTGATACATCAATTGATTCACTAATCTACCAAAAATCTAAATATCAACCACAGATTTCTCAGAATTTACAGTGATGCACACATCCAACTATGTACATCAAAACAATTGCACTTTGCAGTCCTGCCAACTTATGGTTATACATATAGTTCCAACTGTCATTCTCAGATGGCAGCTCCGACAAGTTTTTTAAATTTTGACGTTTGGTAAAAAAATCGATGCAATGTACAGTCGACTTTATTAATTATTTTATTTTTACGAATTTATTAATAAGTAATATTGAGATAGACTCATCACAGATCAATTAAGTAAGCAGTTTATCGAAAATTTAATTAACTTTCGTTGCAAAAGTTCGTAGGTGAGGAGTTTTTTTAAAACTAATCTTTTTAGGTTATATTTATTTTAGAGCATTTGAATTAAAATAAATTTATATTTTTTAGGTATATACAAATTCGGACACTGTATTGGATCATGTAGGAGTTTATTCTTGTTGTTTAACTCTCTTAAGAGAAAATTCAGCTATAAATAAGACTATAACAGCTCCACTTGAATTGACAAACTTTTTCTATATGTTTAGGAACTTTTTCACACCTTTCTGCAAAATTGTTTTTCAGAATAAAAAATGAAACGCTTTATGATGTGGAGCAGTGCTTATCTTATAAAAAAAAGAATTAATCGATAAGGTGTACCCCTTTGAAATTTACATCACAAAACGATTTAACAACATAAGAATAAGTTACTTGCGAAATATTCGAGGTCACCAGTAATAATGCGCATCCAATTTTTATTAGCACCTGCTATATGCAATAAGTCTTATAGCTTTGTGCTGATAAACTTCCGTTTGCTGTTTGCTGAATCTTCTTATTTAATTACAAAACGATGGAATTACTCTATTATAAGGAAAGATATTATAAACAGAATTATGATACTTGTTCCGGATTATAAAAACATTAATTAAAATAAAAGATTAAATTAAATAATAATTAAATAGAATTAAAGAAAAGATTTTAAAAAGCATATAAAAAGAGGAAAGATAAAGAAAATAAAAGACATAAAATAAACATTGAATATGAAGCTTCCTAAAATTCACACCTGTTTTTAAGAAACACCACACATTTTTTATATGGAATTTTCTTTGAGTGTGATTATCTTGTGGCCTTATGTTTTTTCCTAATTTAAGGAAGAACTTCGGCCCAGTCAGTGTCATATCTCTTATGTGAATCTGAAATGGACTGATGGAAACAGACTGTTTAGATCTCTGAGACAATGACTTGTAATAAAAGGAACGATTGCCGGTGAGTGCCTGTGAGGGTTCTCGTTTGGTTCTCGAAACTTAAAGCCTAAAACCTAAACTAAACTGGCACGTGCCTTCAGATTAGATGTAATAAGGGTGCACCCCTTATAATGGCGCCGAAATTTATATCTTGGAAACACTGTCATTCTCCTCTCACCAGCACTGGATCATCTTCAAAGTCATAGTTTTTTTTCCCTCTTCATGTCCGTTCAAATTATATTTTTAAATTAAATTTTCCTAATTCAGAAGTAACAAAATAAGGTAACATAGTTTAATAAATTGAATTGTCAAGAAAACTTGCAAGTTTGTGACGCGAAAGTTAAAGAATTTTAGCAGAATTTTGCAGACATCCTGAAATCCAGATATCAAAGAATACAATATAATTTAGACTCTATGTAAACATTTTTATTTATTTTAATTTTCTTTACCTCACAGATAACTGTAAAGACATCACTGGGATGTTGGGAAGTCGACTTTTTCTACAGAATCTTCTTAAATGAAACAGGCACCTTACACCAGCTGTCGACGATCATCTCAAGTGGAAAACGTTCGTCATTCTTTCCACCTTTGCCAGACAATAGTCACAGCGATAATCTTGGAACCTTGAAGAAACGCAACCGTGCATCTGCACACTGGTTCGAAAACTGGAATACTCATTTACGAACTGATATCATCTGAATTATCTTATTATCTTGTTATTACGATATAATCGGAAGATATACGATGGAAACCATTCAGGGGAAAAGTAGAGAAAATAAGAATTAACTTTTCAAAATTGAGATACTGAAAGCTGATTTCTTGAGGATTAAATTCAAATTAAATTTAAGGATATACTATAATCATGCAATTGCAGTATACTCGTAAATTTTCGAATCGTCTCTGTTTTATATTTTTAATGCTATTAAAAAAGCGCTTTCAATAATTTACACGGAGAGTATCTCATTAAAAAATAATAAATAAGCAATTTATGAGAAATATTCTTAAAAGTTGGATAACATGTTATTTATTTAGGATAAATCACTTTTGTCAAGCAACGCCTTGATTTATAAGAGTCTCTTCGCGTGTAATCCTCTCCTGATGTTCGATTAAACTGGGCCAAGTGTATATGATAATAAATAATTCTCTTTCAACCGGTATATTCGAGAGTGCATTTAACGTTGTTAATTTTCTTTAAAAGTTATTAAATTTTGAAAAAAATGAATTAATTAATTGAAAGTTTTAAAACTTATTTTGTAATGGATCAGTTTCAAAGTATTTAAAATAAGAAAAAATGATTAGAATCCGAAAAATACTAGAAACTTTTGATAAAATTAATCAACCCCATCGATCTCCATATTTCTCGCAAGCGAATAGACTCTTCGACCATCTCAGCTGCCTTCATTTAAGCATTGAAGTCCCCGTAGTAATTCCTCGTGAAACACGACATTTTACTTTTATGCGTGCTTATTTGTGCTCGCTTATGGCTGGCCAGTGCCCACGCGCTACCTAAATCGATTGAGTGACCGCCTTCCATCGTAAAACGACCTCGGAAATTGTTTTAACGATGCTTCCTCAGAGACCGATTCCACATTCTATCTTGCAATAAATCTCACGAAATTCTTAGTCCTTCATTCCAAAAATTGTCTGATTATTATATTTGATATTTACGACCTGCTGTGGAAATTTAGGAGAATAGATGCAGGTGCGTTGCTTGATGGAAAAGGAATATTAAACTCAAAGTCACTAATTAAGAATAAGTAACAGTTGTTCAAAAGGTACTCTCCGTTTCATTTACCTTAAGATTTTCTTAGGAAGCTCAAAATTCCATTCTCCATTTTACTCAACGAAAATTATAGATAAATATTTTTTTGCTCTGTAACACTAATCTTTTTTCAAATATAAGACTGCGTACAGAGCGAAAAAATAATTAGTTTCGATACTTTTTGCATAAAACGAAGAATTCAAAATCTGACTTCAAAATTCAATATTTTCATTTTACTTTAAAAAATATTTAAATTAAATATTTTCTCGCTCTGTGCGTATAATTCTAGTTAAACGTTGATTAATTTTACAGAGGGAAAATATTCCAATTTTAATATTTGTTAAGTAAAATGAAAAAATCGAGTTTTTAGATGGGAACTTGGCTCCAACACCCTTAAACAATGTTTTGTGTCCCAAACTGCCACAGATTAGAATTGTTTAAATATAGTTGAGTTTAAGATTTATTATAGATTTTTATTAATTTATCAACTAAAAGAATTTGTTCTGTTTTAGAGTTTTGCTCCTGCATGCTTCCTGAAAGACAAATTTAGTCCTCAAAGTGCAGACACGCGGTTACTTGAATCATCATGATAAGTGGCGGAACTCCAAGGACCGGTGCTTCATAAGGAAATGAAAGTGCGGAGCGTGCCAGGATGCCAGGAATGGTGATCGTTCACTGCTTTGCGTTCTGTATTAGTAAATTTATGCACGTAATTAAACACGCGTGCACGAATCGCATATCGGCGACAGGACTCTGTAACACGCAACAAGCTGTCTGCTGCTCAAGATGCGTTGATTGCAAGCGAAATAAGTTAACTACCTCTACCGATCATTTGCATCGATAGAGATAGACATAATCGTATTTTATTCCTTTTTATCAATTTACATTTTTAAAAAATACTGATATTCATTAATAACATTTTTTTATGTTTCAGGATTCAAGAAGAGGAACAATTTAGATTTTGAATTCTTCGTTTTATGCAAAAAGTATCGAAACTGAATATTTTTTCGCTCTGTATACAATCTTATATTTGAAAGAAGATTAGCGCTACAGAGTGAAAAAATATTTATCTATAATTTTCGTTGAGTAACATGGAGAATGGAATTTTGAGCTTAATACCTGGATCCAACGCCCTTAAGATCTTAATATAAAATCATCAATTCCATAAATCTAAATCTAAAGTATGAAAAAATTAATTTTCTTTATTAAATTAATACCTAATTATATAATTTTATTCTCTCATACATATTTGTGTAAACATTTAAATTTTCGCGGCATCGACGCCATGTTTGTTATTACCCAGCATGCTCTTTGCCTTAAAAATTTCGTTACCCCCACCACTTTAAAAAAATCGCCACAATTTGGTCGACCGCCATATTAAACAGATGTTGTCCCACCGTGTCCCACTCGTCCCTCTCCCGTTCTCCACTTCTTCCGTTGTCCCTCTAAGAATCACAATCAAGGTACCAGACGGTACCAAAGATATTTACGGTACTTCTCTTGCCCATTATGGTAAATAAAATTATCACTTTTGTACTTGTTTTTACGCTTTTCCTACAATATTTTAGGTTTCTTACATCGTTCGATATTTTTCGTCAAAAATCTTGGAAAATACCGCTAAAGTGAGAAGGAGTATTCGGATTTCCTATCAAGATTCGGATATTAAAATTAATAAAGTCATCCTTTACCGTCTCCTACTTTACAAAATCGGAGCAGTAGAATGTAGGAATTTTCCGCGGGAAGTCGCGGAAAGAAAATTTATCAATTGGTGAATATTTCACGTCTCTCCTCGTGCCGCGCATCAATTTTCAATCTCAGATAATCCGGTTTTTATGAAAATTGCAAAAATTCTTGTGGCGATGTCGCAAAAATGGTAAATTTCTTGCAAAAATAGATTTGTGTGATGGGGAAATTTTTTTAGCCGCCATTTTGTTTTAGTGTCATAATTGTTGCCTATTATCAAGTGTCTGGTTTGTTACGTTTTTGTTAGTATATTTGACAATTTTCTTATTTTTCAGTGGTAGCCGGTTTCTAGAGAACAAGAAAATTCAAACAAATTTTTAATAAGTCAGACTTTTTCAATTATATCTGACATCGCAAGTGTACAAATTTCCTGGACTTTTCTCAACCCTCTCACTATATCGACCTGAAGAATAAGTCAAACTTTTGTATTGTTCATGACGAATTTTCTGTCTCAAAATAAAATATTATCCAGGTAAAATATATTTTTTAATCTTATTTCATATTATCTTTAATTTTACAATCATTGCCATACCTATTAAAATATTTCCACTAGTTAAATTAAAAAAGGATATGTTCCTTATTGTTAGAAAACTTGTTTAAGTTTTGAACCAAATAAAACTAACTATAAAATTAATTTATTAATAAAAAGTGTATTTTTCGACTAAGTTAACCACTATAAATTTGATGTACACCTGAATTCATTTTGCTAATGAAAACTTTTATTTTCGTTAGATAAAAATGACTCCAGAAAAGTACCTCATCCCTTCTCTCTTGATGCCGCAGGATTATCTAAATACTATCAATGATGCTTATACAATTGTAAGCGGGAACGGTGAGTTCTTTTTTGACTACTTGATATACCTAGTATAAAAATCACGTAGTAAATGCAATGGTTAAAATGATATCCTCATTGCTGTATTGTATTATGAGAGAATAACTTTATAATACCATTGAATAACTATATATCTAAAATATTCTAATATTTCTTCTTTAAAGGCGATGGATCCAAGTGTTAAGCTCAAAATTCCATTCTCCATTTTATTCAACGAAAATTATAGATAAATATTTTTTCGCTCTGAAGCACTAATCTTTTTTCAAGTATAAGACTGCATGCAGAGCGAAAAAATATTTAGTTTCGATACTTTTTGCATAAAATGAAGAATTCAAAATCTAACTTCAAAATCGAATATTTTCATATTACTTAAAAAATATTTACATTAGATATTTTCTCGCTCTGTACGCATAATTCTAGTTAAAAATTGATTAATTCAACACAGGGAAAAAATTACAAATTTAATATTTGTTGACTAAAATGAAGAAATCGAATTTTTAGATTAGAACTTGGCTCCAACACCCTTAAGTTCGTAAATTACTGATCGTGTTTTCTTTGAATACACATGAATTGGAGATATGCTTTTTTATTCAAGAAAGCGGCAAAATTAGCACGCAAAGACTCCTTTATAATGACAAAAGGGCATAAATAAATTATAGGTTCAATACATAATATTCAAAATGAGAAAGAAACCAGCAAGGTGATATAAAGTTGCAAGATCGAAAGCGAGATGCAAGTACACGATGATTTTCAAGCGCATGCGAGGCGCCAAGGTGAGCAGAGAGACATGCAGGTGAACTTTTCCGCGGCCACCTGTGTTGCCTCTCTCTTCCTTCTCTTTCTTTTTCTACTTCTTCTCATCCGTGTTTTCCCGTTTACGGAATCCTGGCCCGCGCAGACTGTTCGGAACGTTTACACATCACGGCGAGACTCGAGGAAAGCAGACCACTTTTTTTTTGTTTCTGTTCCCTGTCACTCTTATTTACTGTTTTTTTGAAATCCTCGACTTTAGGTACATTGCATCTGCTTGCAAATTTTACACCAGTTAATTTTCGAATGTTACGAAATTATCATTTACGGATTGACAATTCTGGATTGAATTATATAGATCCGAGAGTTGCGGTATATGAGAAGATTCTAAATTTCTATAAGTGCGGAATAACTGGAATAACTTCCAAGTTTTAAAGCTTTTAAAACAAAGTGGAAAAATATTTTTGAAAATAATTTCAATTGAAAGTGGGGTCATTATATTTCTTTTCAATATAAAATTCTATATTACGTATTTTTGTTGAGGTTTCGTAACACTCATGCGTTCTGGATATAGGCGGTGATTCCAAAGAAATATAATGGACAGTTGGAATCGTCCCTAGAAATGATGCCTCTGTCATTAAATGTACATTACTCCCACATCTACATATATATATGTATACAATAACCAGCAAGTCTCCATCTATGCCACTTTATGGAACTTTCATGTTGACCAAAGTTCAGCAATCCCATGCTTCCCTAATATACTTTTCTATTTATTGAGGCCATCTCCTTAATTCTAGATTTCCAACCTTGAAAATTAAGTCCATCTACTTTTTATAAATCTAACGTTCTTATTCAATCAATTTCTCTACTTTTCACGGGTCATTCAAATTCTTAAATTAGCCAATTTGACAGACAGACTTTTAAATTTCATTTATTAATCAACAGAAATGCGAAAAATCATCGCAAGGAGTTGAGATATTATAAGATTGTTTTTTGAAAATTGATTGTTCAATTTGACTGTTCAATTTTATGATTTATACATTGAAGGAAGTTCGAGAAAGGGTGTTTTTGTAATCTTTCACTGAGTTTGATGTACACATGCCACACACCAGGAATGTAAATCCAGTAAAAAAGCAGAAATTAAAGCTCGTCGACCATATATGGCGGTTTGTTCTTGCGTAGCAAACAGTCTCTTCAGTTCTTCACCTGCACAGCATATGGCGTTAGTTGTTCGGAGGGATGGTCGTTGGTCACGAGAGGGATGAGTCGGTACCGGGTTGATTTCAAAAATTCGAAGAGAGGGTGGTCTACGAATCGCTTCGTGGCAGAATGTCCAGGTTAATTTGTTGTGCATCCACCTATCTACCACCACCGGTCTTCAGCACCCTTCCCAACTTCCGGTACTTGACCCTTCTGAGGGGGGTCACGCACTGGTGGCCCTCTCGGAGTGTTCTAAACATCCCAAATCCCGGGGGTGAATCACCCGCACCACTAAAATCGGTGAATCTTCTTTCTACATACCAAATTCATTTGTGTATTTATATAAGTTTTAATGTAGATTCATTTAGCTTTATTTCTACGAGGTAAATCTGCTCGTGGCAGATTTACTAGATTTACCTACTATTTGCAGTGACACATTCTCTTTTTTTTTCTCTTTCTTGATTTCTTTTTTTTTTCTACCACGTGGGGCCCGGGGCAAATGTACCCACTTGCCCCCCCCCCCTCTATGCGCCACTGTAGATTTGTTTTGACATTTAAACATTTGAACTTTTAATATTTTCACTATCGATTTATTTTGGTTGGCATGGTTACCATTTAAGCAACAAAGTTCATTTGAAATACATTTCAATTCGAAATTTTATTAATTTGAAAAAGCTTCTGATAAATTTTCAATTAAAAAAAAAATTCCAAAATTACAATAATTTTTTTTACTTCTTTTTATTAATCTCTTGCCGATTTTATTGGATGGGGTGAAAAGAAGACATTTTTCCCTAAAATCGCCAATTTTTCGGTTGGAATAGCATCTATCGTAGAATCGATTGAAAAAAACCCCAACCTCCTATCTCATCGGGAAGGGGTAAAAAATTTCGGTTACTCAATCAGTCATCGCTCTTGTGGGTGTATATATTATGGATTTGAAACTTCAAGCGTACATGTTAAGATTTAGCGATTTAGTTAAGATAAGCGAATTTTTGAAATTCGCGCAAATCTCGACATTTGGAGACAGCGAGGTTCGCGTCGGTGAATCCTTTCTTATAAAAGTATCGTCGCTCTTGTGATATGTGAAGCGCGGCACGTTCGACACGAAACCGCAGACTCATTAATAAAACATCCATTAAACTGCGTGTTTTGCGTCAATGCGAATCGTAATACTCCCAGCGTGGTATACATAACTCAAGAGATGACCACCTGCCTGTCGTTTCGCATTCTCTTCTCTCTCATTCTCTGATCCATTTTAATTTGTCACCGACGTGTTTCAAGAGTGCTATCCTTATGTACTTTTCGATCCTCACCTCCTCCCAGACTCGAGAGACTTTCTCCGTTTTGCCTTCTACCCTCCGGAATCTGGAGCACTTGTGACAGATTCCTGGAAGACGAGTGTCGGTCGTCACTGCTTTCACAGTTATAGCATGTCACTTTTTTTAAACTTGAATTTTGTATATAATTTTTTAATTATTGTAATTATTTGAGATTCTATACCTATAATTTCCTGCTTTTCATTTTTTTGATACAGGATATAACATAATATCACTCTGTAGGTACAAATTTACATAATTGACAATTTAAATTGTTGGTTGCGGTACTTTGCAGACTATTTAACAAAGTATCACAAATTGGTAGTTGAATTAATGTTGTGTAGTTGAACCTCAGAATCGTAAAAGGGTATATAACATTTTCAATCAGTTCTCTTTTTTTTCCAAGATTAGACCGTGCTTTTATGAATTTGGATTTATGCTGGAATTTTTTTACAACATTATCTGCAAAAAACTTGCTGGTTGGTCGTTGACATTTACAAGGAATCAGGCCTCTACTCTTTAAACTGTGATCCAGAAGAAAAGAAACAGAGAAAGCTTCCACTAGGGCTTATTTGGGAAGATGCCGACACACGTATTCATTTGTCAAACCAGCCGCAATCCTCAGTTTAAAAGGAGGAAGAATGCAGGGCTGTAGAATAGCAGGAACAGCCATCGAATCTCAATTCGTAAACAAATCTTGCATACTAAGCAACTTTGGATTACAAAAAGCTGAAATCGATTTCAGATGAATGCTGCTTTATTAAATTAATTCGATAATTTTACAAAACCCAAAGCATAAAAAAAGATGCTGTGTATTTCATCCAATTAAGAATGATAATTTCTATTTGAGAATGCATTGAAAAAAAAGTTTTTAATTTTAGTAGCTAATAACTTTAAATTTTAAGATAAATCGAAGTAGATAGTTTCTGATAGTTTTAATCAGTTTTGAGTGCGCTCTCATATTGTTTCCTACAGTTGGGGAACCCTCGATGGGGGTCACAGTAATTTCTAGTTTGATAGGACGCAGTTCGCACGCTCACCCGGCCGTCGAGAATGAATCTTCTTTATTCCATGGCGGTCCAATTAATGTGCCACATGACGTTTCCGACGAACGGAAATCGGGGTAGGCTCGAGAGAGGCTGATGAGCCGTTTATAGTATATGCCAGACATCAGCCTCCACGAGGGTCGAAGTTAATTGCTAATCACTAAATCTCCCTCTCTCTCTCACTCTTTATTTTTTGCTTTTGACATCAGATGGGCTTGCAATTTTCAGATTTTCATAATGAAAGCGTTTGCAAAATTTTTAAGACAATTACTACATTGAGAAATAGAAACAAATAGTCAACGGCTATTTGTTTATGTAATTTTTAAATCTTAGGTAGTTTTTTTAAAGTTAATATGTGCAGTCAACCTCTTTATTTTTAATTGGGAACTGCACTTATGTTAACAACTTAATTCGGGTTTAAGTTACTTCTAGTCCACAGGAGTATTATCAATATTTGTAAAAATTAACATAATAAAATAACAAGGGTTTCATCAATCTTGAAATCTGGTGTACAGATTCTTTTGAAATCTTTTGAAATCTTAATAGATATCTGGAATATCTAGCTTCTTTTCAATGCTTTAAATCAGAGGTTCTTTTTCAATCCAAGTGTGAATTGGGTCACGTTCGGCTTCAGGAGAAGTGATAGTTCTACTTTTCTTTTTATTGTTGTTTTTTTTTCATTCACAACGATGAAGGATGAGTCGTAGATGAACTGATGAATAGAAACGCTGGCATCTAGAATTGAGACTCAAATTGCTTTTGTAGACACATAGCACGCGTGCCATGTGGCGAACACCCCCAACCGATTTTCCAGCAGAGAATTAGGGAGAAGTCACAAAAAAATACACTGCGGTTCTGGGTCGTCGATTCCTCCTTTTCGAGTAACGGTTTTCTAGCTGCCTCGAGACTCATCAATTAATTGGTTAATTAGCCACAACTTTTTAAAGGTCTGCCTCGCGGTTAAAAATTTAATTAAATCTAATCTAAGGCAATAAATCTAATCCAATAAAATATTATGCTTAATCCAGAAAAGTAGGAGAGTACACTATCCTACTTTTCTGAGAGTAAACTTTGCTACTTTTTTGAGAGTATACTCTCCTACTTTTAACTTTTCTGGCTTTCTCATTTTATCGATTGTTTTTACTCTGGGATACAATTAAAAAGTTTTATCTAGAAACACAGGGGGGCAAAGGGAAAACGATCTGAAACTCTTCAGGGATGAAACCCCTATTTCAGGTAAACAGAGTGACTGATTGGAGTTTTACTTTGCTTTCTGGGTGTGAGTATCTAGTTTTTTTGAAATTCCCAGACACGTGACCCACAGAAAATACTGTCCCGTAATATAAAATATAATGTATAAAAAGCTAACACGTGCTGGGTTATAGGGTTATATGTGGAGATGGAAGACAATACGGGACAGATGCTTCTCTGCCACATAACCACTGCAGCTTATGCTGGTTCATACCAAGTTTATAGTCTTACATGCTACGATATATTTCTTATAAACACCTTTGTTTTTTTTTTTGCTTCCTCATAGAGGAAGCTTTGTAATCGTTACATTTTCCAATATTTTTAAAATGGTTTAATTAAACTTTCCTCACGTAATAAATGTAAACGGATGTTGCCGTTTTTTGTTGCCCTATTAACTTAAAGACAGTTGTAGATAAATTGATGAAATATTTGTAAGGTATACTAGCTCCACCTATATCTCAAAACGTGCCAAAGGATTTTTCAAAATATTTAATTAAAAAATTTTTATGTACATATATAATTTTTATAAAAATTGATTTTTCGACAATAACTTCTTAAATAATAAAAATTCAAAGCTTATTTAAAGGAAAGAAAGATTCCTTGCGTTGAGACGAATCGATTGACCTGTATGATTAATTCATTTTATTGAATATTAAGGAAGTTATACTTTCATTTGTAATTTTGAAAAATTTCGTTTTTATCTTTGTTTTCAAATAACCAAGATTCAAAGCTAATGTAAGAAAGTAAAAGGTTTTTTGCATCGTATAAAATTAAGTAATCTAAAAATGAGCACAAAAAAATATAAATATAGTTAAATGAAACACCCGAGATTGAATTCACAGCTAGTTTTAACTTTTTCCTCAAATGTCCATAGCATATCAGGACTCGATTACCGAAACTCGTTTCTGTAATCAATTCCGCGGAACGTATCATTTATGTAGAGAAACGTCGGTTTTTAAAATTTTCCTCGAAGTAAAATTTGTTCAATTTTAAGGTTTATTTCAATAATAAGGATAAATTGCTTTAAAAAGTTTTGGGTATCATTAAGTAAATAATACATTACATATACTTTGAAAGAACATAAGGATAAGTTTGATTAAAGCTGAATCGAGTAGAGCAAATATTAGTCATATATCGACATAAGAAAAGGAAATTTCACATTGATTTTTTGGTCCCCGTCACTCCCTCGTGTAATGATCGTGTTTGCCCTTACCATACGAAAACAATGGCAATTCGGTTCATTAAATGTTGAAATCAAACTAACGATTATCGTAAGAAAACAATAAAGTTCCTTCTTAAATATTTAATCTTTTACCGCCCCGAATTAGTCTGTTGATTGTCAAAGACGAGCCTGAATTATTTATACCTGAACTCTAACATCTAACAATTACAATACATTCTTCTGATTACCTTCTTTGAATATTTCCAAGAAAATAATCTAATCTTTTCAATCATATAATCGAAACAAATTAAGTAATTGGACACGGATTCGCGAAATCAGACTCAGATGATGGTGCAGATTTATATCTTTTCATCTCACTGATGCAGTGACTAATCAAAGTCTTTTCAATTGCTAATGCATTGGAGTACATGTTGAGTCTGATTTGCATGCTAACGATAGAAAATCGCACTCAAATTTATTATCGAATCATGACATAATCTATGCACAAGCGTTACCCACCATTTATGAAAATGACTATGATAAAAATCATCCCTTCTGTTCCATCATTCTCTCGCTTATATTATTTTGTGAAATAAATTAGGGTCATTTCTCGCACGCATGCAAATAATATATATACATATATATATTTATACATAGATATAGGTATATAGATAGTTTCGTGAATGGCGGTTGTTCTCCTTCACGCAACCGTCAAGAAGTCAAGGCACTAATTAAATCAACAAAATTTACTTCTCCTACATTTTTCCAAGCTAAAAAATATATTAGAGATGTTTTTGACCTAGAGATTCAATTATATTAATTTGTAAAAGTTTATTACCAATGTTTTGAACCTCAAGCCTGAAAGAGTAGAATATATGATGAGATTTACCGTTTAAATACAAACAATTGCGTCTGCAATGACCCTAATGGATTTTTAAAACATTCCTGATTAATCGCAGTTCGCTAATGTGATTATCGTATCGGGTGTGTTTGTTTCTTTCGACTCACCCTGTATGAAACGACAGACGGGGCATCGGCCGACTGAACTAAACAGACCAACTGACTCGTGGCTCGGCACGCGTCGCCACGTGGCCAGGTAAAAACTAAAAGCCTCCCTGAAATGAACCACCCTCATCCCCTTGAATCACTTCAGTAGAAAACTGTAACACCTTTGATGTCAATGCAATACCCGAGATACAAATTTATTGCTAACTGTAATTTCGGGGGATTAGACTCGCAACGAAGGAGAACGAAATTCAAAAGCCGTTTAGCTTTCCTATTGCCCTCTTTGCAAATTTATTGCACAATATTCGTTTCAACCCTTACACATGTCTATTCAAATTTTAATATTTCGACTATATATTCGATACAGAGACAATTTTTTCTCCTCTTGAAAATCTTAATATTATGCGAAATTGTGCGGTGAAGAAATCAGAACTGTTTTTATGCGTTGACGAATCTTCTTTATTTAATTTAGTAACTTCATAAATCGTAAAGATTTCGAGTAATATTCAATTCTGAGACATTATGCGATTATGCCCTTCGCATAAAATAGAGGTCTCTAGATATAAAGAATTCCTTTCACTCAACGGTTGAATCTTCTTCTTATATTTTGGTACCAGTTTGTCTCTCATGGTCTGCCAGAAAAGTCGAACTCTCTGGTCGATTGAACCATCCTCGTAAAAATTTCGAAGAGCATCCTTTATGAAGTTTTATATAGTTTTTATCTAAATGGCATCTGCATCTTGGAAAGTTTCTTCCCTCCTCTTGTTTCTTCCTACCGTGTAACGAGTGGCACGAGCCGAGCTTGGAAGGCAAGTTAGGCAAGAAATAAAGCAACAGAGTGGAGCAACAAGGTACAAGGGCCACGCGCTGCCCGCACCATCTGTTGCTCCGAAGACGTTGCTGGCTTCATGGGACACCATATGTTACTTCAGCAACCCCAGCAGCTTGTCCAAACCGGCTATCAGGGCTTTTCCGATTGCATGGTTATGCTATTCTATTAGATTGTAATATATAACATAGCCCATTATGCATTTATACTTGGTGCAATATATAAATATACCACTTTGTTCACTCGAAACATAATATAAATATATTTCTTAGTCAGATGTCGTTTCAATGTCATTGAATCATATAATCATACTTGATGAAATTCTCCAAGCTCATACCCTTCCACAACTCACACATATCATTGTACTTTTCTCTTCTTCGTTTATTCTACATATATTTCCAATTTTGTTAATTATTCCTCTGTATGAACCCCATTACAGTTGTTACAGAAATTAATCCCACAGCGGATTAATTTCTTGTAATCATTACTGGCTAAACTTAAAAAAGAAGTTAAAATATGCAATTTAAGAACTGAATAGAAAGAAAAATAATGTATTGAATATTGTGAGGGTCTGTGTACAAAATCCATCGAGCCATTCAGCCGGAAGTGGTGAATGATGCAAGGAACTATCTTCCGGCCTACTGCGAATAAGATCCGTTTGAATATGCATGTTCTCTTCAATACTTAAGAAAGTATACACAAGGATATAAGTAGTACGTATAAAGAATTCGTGCCGACAAAACGACGTTATTAATTACATGCAAGGTTTCGCAGGTGTACACACCCTTACATTTTCTTCTGTCTTCCTTACTCCCTGGTGTGCGGTAGAAGTTTAATCGACCGTGTGAACCAGTGCTTCGAATATTTAGAGAAACTGGAGAACATTATCGGTAACCCGCATCGGTAAATGCTCATGGGAACCACAAAGCTTCCTTCGATTTAAAAAAAAAATATATTTATTCATTGCTAATGTCTCACGTTCGGAAGCCATTGACAATAAGGAAGTAGATATCATAAAATCAACTGATTTTCGATGAAAAGTGTGAGAAGAAATTTTGATTTCTGAATGTTAGGGATATATACCTAACATTCAGAAAAAAATCCAGGAAAATTCAGTATTTTTTCTTTGAACTCATGTTTTGTTTGTAAACTTTTAACAATTTTCATGGTCTTAATTAATATAACGTGAATTTTGTTGATGTATCTACTCAAGTCCTGAACATATCCGCTTCCGGAAATTCATTCGCACGTGTTCGATAATTATTCTATACAAGAAGCTATTTCTCGCGTCTTCTTCGACTATCCCGCATCATCGAAAATTGCAGGTGTCTCTCATTTTTTTCTTAACGGAATTACGTAAACTTTAAAACCGAATACCTGCACTTCATCCTGTTTGCGACACTATTTTCTCATACATGTGGTTGGATAATCTCTAAGAAAAAAAAGATGTTTTGTAATTCGTTTTTTAGAGCACGTGTTCTAAACCGAATACTTAAAAAGTAGCTCTTAAACTTCCGGTCCATTTAGAGTCTTTTTAAGATCGTGTCAAGTGGATAAATGACGTCAGAGTGCCTTTAAGCTCCTTATACTTTAAAATGCTAATTCAATAATATTAAACACCTAACCTAGTACTAGAATAATTTAATTATTATATTATTAGAGTAGAAACATCATCTTCTAAAATTTTATTAAATTTTATCGCGTATATTATTTATTATTTATTAAATCTTTAATATCTATCAGTTTGAAAAATTGTATAATGTAGAGTAAGCGATGCAAGAAAGCTATCAAACTGACAGACGTAATTTTATTCAGATAATGGAGCCAGTTTTAGGAGATTTCCAAGGTTGTCGTAAATTTGAAAGATTTTTACGAATTTTAAGTGTTGTGAAGTGATTTTAAATTTCAAAAAATTGAAAGTGATATTATACGAAATTTTTTAAAAATGTCAATAATATTTTTACTGAAATTTTGTTCGCATTTTTAATACTTTTCTGTCAGGGAAATTTGTCTAAAAGTCAAGAAAAAGTCAGGGAAATTAAAAAATTGAATCTTGTGGCCACCCTGACAAACTGGAAAAATAACATTTACGCGAGAATATATATAAAATATACCAAAATATTTTAGCTTTCATCTGGAAACACGACGCGAATATGATTGCGGGGAATGCACGTAATTGTAAATTCAGTTTGAGTCGTACATTGCGGGTATGTAATGACGCCTTCGTGCAGCAAAAATAATTTTCGGATGGATTCTTTTATTCATATGCTGGTATTTACCAACCTTACCGATGCCGCATGACTTATTATACTCTCATTTTGCTTCATACTTTGTGTGGAGACTTAATAATATACATCGACATTAAAAACCTGAAGGTGATCATTAAATGCACTCATTTTCAATTGATGAATAAAATTGTTGTTTCTGAAATCGAAAATTTGGATTCTTACGCTGAATATAAAATTCAAGATTATTTTTGCGAACCTGGAGGAATTTTGATGGGCAAAGTCTCCTGAATTCTCGATTTGACTAAACAGATCGGTTCCACATTTTCACGTTTGAATTCGAGTTCGGAACTTGTGAATCTCAACCTTCTCACGGACCACCTTGTTTTCAATCAATCGATTGTAAGACGATTCTCGAGACCAGCATCCGAATTTCACATTAAGGACACTTTGGCGTCCTCTCACGAACTCAATGAATCCGAACTACCTGATTATTTCGTATCGAGGCATCCAAACACGCGGAAAGTCTCACTAAAGTTTCCATTTTTGGTATCTTTTCGACTTTTTTCGAGCAGCTGTGCTTCAGTTTGACGAAAACAACAAGAATTATATTTACAATGTAAAATTGAAAACAGTTAACGAGCTGCTTATAGGTAAAGAAATTTCAGGAAGTATCAAACGGACTTTCTTGCTTGTTTGATTTATACATATAAATCAAACTCTGGGGTATATACATATAATTTTTGCAGTCGGTTTTCTATATACTTAAAAATTGTTACGTTCTTATAATTCATAACTCAATTTTACAATAGGAAATTATTATTAATTGATAATTTAAATAATAATAAAGTACTTTTAGTTACAATACTGCAATCTAAATTCTCGAACAAAAACTTTGCAATTTTGATTTCGAGAGATCGAAGAAGGGCATCTCGTATTTCATTAAAACCGTACCATCAGTGGTACTTACTTCTGGATGTTTACTCGTTCGTAAACTTAATCGTTTCGTGATCGAGTGCCGATCGTTCGTCAAATGCGATCGGACAAAAAGCCAAAGTTGCTCGGGAGAACCGTAAATGGTGTTCAGCTGTAATGGTAAAGGCATCCACGTGGCTTGTGATCCGCGAAGATCGTCCAGATCTGATCCTATATTTTGGACAACGATCGGGCCTGTTCTTCACTTTTGGGCATGTTTTATCTTTGCCAAGCCAAAACCAGATTCTTGACCACGTGTTGTCTTCACCCAGATGGGCAAAAAAGTCTATTAAAAGTGCCTTTATCTTTCCCTTCTTAAAAAAAGACACAAAAACGGCTAATTTGACTCCCCAATATTTTTGAGATAATTTTGAGATATTTTCTCAAACTTTAAGAGATTTCGAAGGTTTTTCGTGAAATTTTAAGAGATTTGGAAAGGATTCTGGGATTTTAAGGGATTTTAAGTCTTGTTGTGGAATTTCGAGGAAATTCAAAATTTTATTTTTTCTAATAATTTTAAGGGATTTTAAATGTTGTCGGGGAATTTCCAAGAATTTTAGGAGAATTAAGAGTCTTTAATGACTTTTAAAAGACTTTATTGACATTTTTAAAGATTTTATTAAATTTTATGATATTTCTAATAATCTTAAGGGCGGATTTCAAGAAAGCTTTCTTAT
This sequence comes from Synergus itoensis, assembly GCA_904066005.1. Taxonomy (NCBI): domain Eukaryota; kingdom Metazoa; phylum Arthropoda; class Insecta; order Hymenoptera; family Cynipidae; genus Synergus; species Synergus itoensis. The sequence goes on from CAJFCP010000089.1 coordinate 2,015,951, forward strand.
TTTTAAAAGATTCGAAGAAGTTTCTGAGTATTTTAAGAGGTTTTCACGAATTCGAACAGATTTAAAGAGATTTTTATGACTTTTAAAATATTTTATGGGATTTAAATAATGACTTTCAAATTTGTCAGGCTATTTTATTGAGGGATTTAAAAAAATGTTTATGTTTTTTAAATGATTTTGTAGGATAATTGAAGTGTCCAAACTCTCGAAATCTTTTAAAATATTTTGAGCTAAACGTTGAGGAGGTCACCTGCAAGCCTGGATTTCGTAATGATCGATTAATTATTTTTCTGAAATCAGCCTTTCAGAAGATTTCTCAGAAATCTTCTCGAGAATGTGAGTAATTTCAATTTGGAATAAGCGGCCTCTTGAAAGAGGGCGCGTACTCTTCCCTCGACGTGAACACCGGGCGGCATTTAAAAACCATAAAGTAGATTAGGGCGGCCTATATAACGAAAGCCGAAGCGAGTTTATCGGGCTGAGCAAAGTGAGTAAAGTGCGCAAAGTCGAATTACTTCGATTAGGCCGAATTACTTTGGTTCGATAGCTATCTTCTATATTTTATCGCAGGCGCCAAAGGGCACCTAATTTTTTCGCAATTATGCAACAAAGGATAATCCCGCAATTGCCTTTCTGATAATTATTACTAATTATTCATAATCGACCGTAAAAAGCAGACACTGCCTGTAAAACATTATTATTATTTATAGCCAAACAGATAAGACTGAAAGCGGATTATTCCGAGCTGACTTTTTTATTTTTACGGCCACCGCACACAAGTATTCATCCATAAAATTCAACATCACTGATTTTATCGCGCGATTACTTACTGCACAGTAAACATCTACGTGAATTAATTATCCCAAGTTATGGCACCTTTTGCTTGAAAAAAAGGGACATTAAGTGACATACTCAAAATCGCGAAATGACATCGAAATTATTGGTTAAAATTACCTTAAAGTGTACTCAGTTTTACGATAAAAAGTTTACTACTTTTTTTCCTGGAATTTTATTTATAACTTATTTGATTGAGAATTAAAAATATATTATTTCTGGATAAACTTTTAAACTGGAGAAATTACGAGTTGCCTTGAAGATTCGATAAACTATTCTTGAAAGATTGAACTGCATTTTACCGGGAGTTTAAACTCCGGCTTCACTATCAGTCTGTGGAGGTTGTTAAACAAATTAAAGGCTATTAAAAAAATGTGAACGTGAAGCTAAAAGCCGAAGTGGTTATTTATCAGAACACTTCTATTCAGACGAAATCGTAAAGTGCAGAATTCAAGGTGCAATCATTTTTATACTTTTTTTTCGATTTTTTATAAAAGAAAGTTAGGGAGATATCTGATTGAACTGGGGATTTCGGTGTCAGTTTTGAGTTGCGCTTGGACATATAAATGCGCGATCGGCAGCAGATGATCTGCAAGGATTACGTTGTCGGCTTTCAAGGGATTTTTAGTCGCTTATAAACTTTCCATTTATTTCCTTTTAGTAAAGGAGACAGAGAGAAAGCGAATGACTTCAGGCAATAATTGCTCATGGGTACAATTAGCTGCAGGGCGGTTTCGAATCGCGCCAAAACTGATCTCCATATTTGACTGCCAATTGTACTAATTACGGATCAGTTCTTCGTAGCCGTGTGATCCATTACGTGCTGGGACACCTGCCATGAGTAGCTTTTCAAAAAACAACGAAGAATTATGACCATGTGTTGCATTTCGTTTGTTTCATAATACAATGCGCTTTTTCGAGAAAATGATCCTGGAAATATATATGGTCTAATGATTGATATATATTTCTTCTCTTATTTCAATCTCCGACTGATTTGGTTAATTGGATGGACTGGATTTTTCGATAATCTCCTTAACACCCATATTTTTGGCTCCACATATCATGAGAGGCATATAACCGTTACTTTGGGCAAAGCTGAGACGATAATAATCCAGTTCACTTCGAACTAATTCAACCATATAAGAAGTATGATTGAGATCATTTTGCTGTATACGAATTGCATTCAAATATTCATGTACCAGTTTGCTGCATATTTTTACATGTCAGGGAAATATCAAGGAAAATAGAAATCGATATTTATGCTAACTATGTTATTTATTTGAAGGATTACAGGAAATTTGAAGAGATTTTTAAGAATTTTGAAAGATTTTGAAGTTTTTTGAGGAATTTAAAGGATTTCAAATGATTTTGAGAAATTTTAATTTTAAGAGATTTCCTATCTTGTCATTTTGAGAGATTTTTACGAATTTTAAGTGTTGTGAAGTGATTTTAAATTTAAAAAAATTTAAAATGATATTATACGAAATTTTTGAAAAATTTCAATAGTATTATTATTGAAAATTTGTGCGCATTTTTAATACTTTTCTGTCAGGGAAATGTCAGGGAAATTGAAAAATTGAATCTTGTGCCTACCCTGATGTATATCTTCTCGATGAATTCAAAATATTCTTATTTATTTTTAGTCCATTGCTGGACTGTAAACTGTCAGTGAATCTATCGAAATTTTATTTCTGAAACGTACTACATTTGAGAATTTTTGATTTGATTTGATTCCCCGAGAGATTGATCGAACAAGTGGCGACGACCGCTCTATCGAAGCTCGCCTAATCAAAAAAGCTTTTTTTTTTTTATTATTATGTCGATATATAAAACAATGTCAGATTGTAAAACAGCTGAGGAACGTGGTGCGATAGCGCATGTGGAGAACGTGGAATATCGAAATGGAGATCCGGTCTGGAGGATCCTTGGTGGCTTGATCGCACCACCTGGTACATCAATGCTCTCCGCTTTAATCGGCTAAAAGAAATAAAAATGTGATGCATCATCAATAAATAATAAAAATATGTCCGATCGTTTTAAATGCTTCCAAGAAATAAAGAGAAGGCTCTCAATTATTCGTAAAACTCGATGAATTGTCAATTAGTGTGTAAAACAATTAAAGAAACGTACACTTTTTCAAAGACACCTGAATTTTTTGCTTGCAGTATTCTATAGTTTATATGCAGAGCACTAACAGTGAAAATTAATTATAGCTGTTTCGGTAATAATGTTGCTTCCTCCCTCGGATCTCATTCTTTATAATACCGGGTGCAGAGTACACGGTAAAACAGTTGGCGAGAAACTTATGGTCAAGCCTCGAGGGCCACTTTGTCTCATTCATCTTTGCACAAATTACGCTTTCATGCATTACGCTTCCTTTCTTACGCTCTGCCTCTTTAATTTCGTACATTTCCATCTTTCATTCCTCTCATTACGCTTCCTTCCTTACGCTTCGCCATCACTTTTTCTCCACATTGTTAACAAGCACTAAAACACGAAACCCGTCACGAAATTTTTGCAAAGCGACAATTAACGCAATTACGCGATATAATATCAAGGAACAATATGTGCGCTCACCGGTTCTTTCAACAATTCATGTTGCTATTTCCGTCAACCGGAAATAAAGAACTCGATTATATGGCCACATTTTTGGTGTATAATGTATTTTAATTCAGCTAAAGCTGTTATTAAAATTTTATTTATGGAATTATGAAGATGAAGTTCAGAATAAGAAGAGAATTCTCATGAAGTTCTTAAATACATAAGTATATAAAGTGTCCATAAATATTTGCGCGGAAGGGTTCCGCAAGGGGCATAATTCTACAGTTAGGTCGAATAATTACAATTAAAATGCTTTCTTAATAGATTGATCTTAATTGATATAATGGTCCATAAATGACCATTATAATTATGGCTCATAATTTTATCACGCTTTCAAATTAAGTCATTTAAAAATTGAACAATTCTAAACTGAAATTTCTAAACAGAAAGAAGTTGTCTTATACATTATTTTAGACTCAAAATACTGGTCCAGGGATACATTTGCAATAAGAAACCTACTCAGAAACAGTGATTGATGTTCTCATGTATGAAACGCTGCTTCTCTGACGTCACAGGTGATGTGTATGTGTTGTTCTAATTGTGTGAACATCTTATGAGAACGTGTTGAACAATGCGTGCAGCTGTTGTCGGTAGCGATTCCTATACTATGCCATCAGGAGAATCAACCGCCCAATAATTATGGCGCTCTCTTGTCTCTCTCTTCGCGGTCAATATCGTTTTTTTCATCCCTCTGAGTGCCCCCCATTTCTCGGTCTTTCATACCCTCCTTTCCCCCTTTTCCACCTAAGTCATCTTCGTACTCTTCGCGATGACGTTTTCGCGAAGGTTTCACACAGACGGGAGACAAAGATTAATTAGACGGAGATAATAATTGGCAATTGCGAGAGTAGATTTCATTCAGATGCATATTGCAATTCATCTCGAAGAAATCTAGAATTAGGAGTTTTTGCATTTTTTATATGGCATACGAGGGTTAATGTTCGACATTTTAATTTTGCTAATGACCCTCTGGAATACAAATGACTTTATTCCAATGCAATACATTCTGCGGACTGAAGTCTCGGATCCAAATCAAAGATATAATTGAGATTCATGAGTTGAAAAGACATTTAGGGGAATCGAAATGTTAATTTTTTTTGTCATTATCCGAGTAACCACTGAACAAGAAAATTTATTGGGTAAAGAAAAATCCATAATGTATGGCAGCAGTTGTGTTTCGAAAACTTCGAATCAGATTATAACAGGGTAGATTTTTCTAATTCGAAGAATTAGAATTAATTAGAAGATTTAGAATAATTTCGAAGAATCCGCTAATTGACTTACAAAGCCAAATTGAAATTTTTATATATTTCACCGGCTTTATTAAATTTAATACCCTGAAACTTTTTAGGATAATCTTTTCAGTTCAGTTTAAGTGCCTTAATTCCTAAGGATTTCAATTATTCTTATCCCTGCGCCAAACAAAGTGGTTACTCATGCTAATGACTTAATAAGCGTCAATCTCTTTATACCGGCTTTGAATTCGTGAATAGCACATGGCATCCTTCAGTTAGGAAATGATCGGAGATTAGAGCGGCTATATTAAATTGGAACGAACGCATTTATTTGCAGTTTATTAGGGACGTCAATCTTAAATTTGATGTTTTTATGGAGAAGATAATAGATCTGGAATTTATATTATATTTTCATATCGATTTCTTTTCAAATTTAGACATTATTTATAAATCAATTTTTTTTCTCGAAAGTTATAGTATTTTTTAAATACATCTTTATTACAGAGATGAGTTATAGATTACCGTCTTGAATCATTCTTCGTTGTCACGAATTAATATCAGGTACAGGTGGTCGAGTTATCTTTTTAGACTTTAACAATATACATTAAGGCACTTTTAGCGCGCGATGAATGATTTTCGATTGCAAATAAATTTCACAATTGATACACTTTCCAGTAAGCAGGTGCGCCGATATTTCGTAAAACTTTATATAAATTTTCAATGAAAAATATTTCTGTTTGTTACAAATTCAAGTAAATGGTTTCCTAGTGAATTTAAAAGCCCTTTAATGATGAAATCAGAGTGTCTAGCGGACACCCTGTAGTAGAATTTTAAAGAATTTGAAGAAGTTTCTGGGTATTTTAAGAGGTTTTCACGAATTTGAACAGATTTCAAGAGATTTTTATGACTTTAAAAATATTGGTCGAAGGAAAAAAAATTTGACCGTGAGAAGACTGGAAAAGATCGCGAGATCTCGCGATCTTTTTCTTTTTTCTCGGTTTTCGAAAACCGAGAAAAACCCGGGAATTTTCAATTCATTGATCACTAGACACCGTGGAAATTTCTTGAAAATTTTTCTATCTGAAGAATAGTACATAAATCTTCTTTAATGGTACTTTCTTCTTTATTCCGTCCTGGTTCTCTGGATTAGGTACTAAAATTAACAGAGCAGATAATTCGAGCTCTATTTTGAATAAGTCGTAAAGTTGAACTCAGAGTTGTGTAGAAATAAAGTTGAAAATGTGGCTCTGCTCGACTTTTCGCTCACTCGACTGAGACAATCGAGTCAGTAAAAACGCTAGAAAGCCCGAACCATCATGCAATATTCACGAGCGTTAATTAATTGAACGCGATTTATCGGAGCGATATATCGACATAACCGCGCGCTCAGAGAATAACGGACCGGTTATTACAGTGGCACGTATCGTTGAATTAATGTCGATCTGCTCCTTCCGAAAACCAACTGTACACATTATTTACAAGCACCCAAGCAACCAAATATAATTGGTACACATGCATTAATTCAAAGTACGATTGCAATAACAATCAAATATACCGAAAAACGTTCGAGAATACATTGTCCAAAGTCACGGGATTCGAAATAATTATGTTTCACGAATTTTTATTATATGAGGAGAAACTCGACCCGGACCACCGAATGACAGCTTAATCATTTTTTTCCCTTTCGCGCATTTACTTTTGAACCCAATAACGCAAATTTCTTTCATTGAAATAAATTTTTAATTGCTGTAAAGGTAAATTTGTCTCGGACAACTGCGCGCTGTTTATTAATCTCAAAGTTAAATTATATGTTGCCGGTTTTATATTTTTGAATGTAGTTTGCATCGTTTTCATCAACGGGTTTCATTTTTATTACCACAAAGGACTTGGGAAAAATTATTTATTAGTTGAAACTTCTGAAATTAAATGATTTTATCCATTTTTTAAAAACATATTTTTTTGAATAAATTTCAAGTTGAATATATTTAGCATGATGTCCTGAACAATTTTCCGGATGTATGGATTTGTGTATGTATGTGTGTGTCACACTTTTTTGTTTCCACCATATCTCAAGAACGTGTGTACCTACATAACTACATATATAGAAATTGTTAAAATTTGGCACAGTTATTCCAGCCTACAAAACCTTGATTTTATCAGAAGGGTTTAACAAAATATTTAATTTTACAAGTTTTATGGACTTTCATAATTTTAGTAAAATTGATTTTTCGACTATAATTTCTTAAATAATCAAAATTCACTGCTGATGTATGAAAAATAAATGTTCCTTCAATTTAATATTTCTCCTTAACATTAAAATATCTAATACAAACAAATTTACCTGTTCTCAGGTGTTTCTGAAAAGAAAGTATGAAAGAACGAAGGAAAGAAAATTGTGATGTCTCCTTCTATCTTAATTTGATCGTAATCAAGAAAAGAGATTGAAAAAAGGTTTAATCGGGATTGTGAGAGAGATTCCCGTTTCACAGACCGCCTTCTGCAGACAAGCGAAGATTTACGCTCGCTTATTCGTATTTATATACGGAGTTGCGCACAGGTACAGATAACGAATGATTCGCTGTCCTTAAGAGCCTTCTTAAATCGAGCCGAAAACGTTCAGATCCATCGATAATTGCAAGGCATCGGCCGTTAATTTTCGAAAAATGATTTATAAATGTCGCGCGCCACGTATTTCGATGCCGTTCCAATTTAATTGCAATATAACGGTGTGCGAGCGACACAGAGGTGATAAAGCGTCACTCGGGCACGCTCGTATCCATTTTCGAGCTCGTATGTTTTTAATCGCCTCAAGTCGAGATTCGCATCGCTTCTCAGATCGAAAGTTTGACACGACATCCAGAAAGAAAAAATAAAAACAGTGCACAAAAATCTGTAATGAAGACTGTTGAAATTTTGAATTGATTTCCAATTTTTTCGACATCTTAATAAACCCACATGTTACTTTATTTTATTACTTTTTTTTATACAGTATTCAAATTCAGAAACTTGAAAGTTTTCTTCGATATGGTTTGTAATCTTTATGGGAAAAAAATAGTGAAGGGGTAAACGTTGTCGATAACGTCATTACCAACCTGACGCTGTGGGCCAAGTGTGTAATTAATACACAAGTGTGCAGTAACTCAATCGACAAAAAAAAAGCAGCTTGGTTCACGGCTTCTATGGCTGCCCATAATGTCCATGGAACCAAACACCATCAGAACATACTAGGCACGCGCCAAAAGGGGTCTCACTATCCTGCGCCTTAGCAATTCCTAATTTACCACTTCGTTACCTCCCTGATTCGCATCGCCAATTTTGCTCACAAAAAATTCTGCTTCATCTGCCTCGGCTACGTTTACATGAAAACTATAGCTAAGAATCGAAATGTGTCGAGTTTCATTTGGGAAGCAATCAAAGCAATGCGAAAAAATCAAAAAATGATTTTTTGTTTGACTTTTTTTATGTGCTGACGCAGAATCGACGAAGATAGACAGGATCATTAGTTTTGATCGTTTTATCTTTTTTTTTTCTGAGTGAACTATCGGCACATCTCAAATTCTAAACTAAAGAAGTAAATCTCGACATTTCTGAAAGGTAGGCCTTGTGGCTATAAACTCGTTAATAGAAACGCGTCCGAAAGCCCCGTTCACACTTTCAGGACCGAGCACCTGTCCTGTCAGGGTCTCGGCGCTAACGAACGAACCCCTTTGATCCTTTTTTTTAAAATCCTCTTCACTTTTTAGTGGTTTACATTTGCGGTTGATGAACTCATGTTTATTTTTAATTGATCGCGTTGGATAGTGTCTTCCAAAATTTAAATAGAAAATAAACCTGAAATTTATTGAATATGTGCTTATTTATATGTGCTTATCAATTTAAATTTCAAACGCCACTCCCTAAATTTGAAACAGTAAAAACTCACTGATTCACAGTAAAATTTCACTGTTTCCGACAGTCTCTAGGCTTCCACTGTAAATCAGTAAAAAGTAACTGTATGCGCCAGTAAGTATTACTGTTTTATCAGTTCCAAAAACTGTTTACTTTAGTACTTTTTTACTAATTCCCAGTAAACTCCACTGACAAATCAGTAAAGTTTACTGTCTTACTAGTTATCACAAAATGCACAGTTTCAATCAGTGGTATTTTTACTGTTTCAAATTTAGGGAGCAGAAATTATTCTCATATAATCTAATTATAGTACAAGAACTAATGTCTTTGAGAAATATACTTTGGTTGAAAATAGAAAGTTTTGCTGTAATAAATTAATGTCCGATTTGTCGATTAGTATATTTTTCTTTGACGAAGACGAGAACACTTTTATATTATGGTAGACGTTGAGTGTCGCCTGAAACGCGCCTCTGTTCATTATTAATTCAAAAACGGAGTTGCTCAGCTTATAATGGATTAAAGTACGTCGAGCATATCGTTTTTCCTCTACAAACGAATTACTGACAAGCACGACACACGCTGACGTGCTCACATTATTGTGACGTATGATGCTAATGCGATTATGTTGCGACGGTCGTTGTCATGTGCTGCCTTTTTTTTTAACATAATCTACCTGTCTTTTTCATAGTGCTGTGAATGATCACTTGATCGATTTTTAACTCAACATCAGTAATATCACTTGAAATGTCAAATGAAATGTACATTACTTGAATTAAATGCAGAAAATTGTAAAAACGAAAATCACGTATGGTTCATTCCATTTGAAATTTACAACCAAATTTTTTATTTCGCTGACACTTTTTTCTCTCATTCTATAGACTAAAACAACGACCCTTATTTTTTTTTTTAATTTTCAATCGACATTTTTCGAGATATCGATTTTTCAATTTTTCGGTCTCAAGAAAACAGTTTTTCTTTTTTGAGACCGAAAAATTGAAAAATTGTAAAAAAAATTTGGTTGTAAATTTCAAATGGAATGACCCATATATAATACTTCTAATAAGTCAAAATCACATAATTCACATACAAGAGATTTAAAAAAAAAAAATAGCAGTTAGATCCTGAGGTGATCCCAAAATGATTTTATTTGACTCGGGATATAATTAAAGTATAGAGCTACACAATAAATTATTTTTTTTTAGATATAAGAATGAAGAGTGGCATTGTTGCAAAGCGGCAATTCGCTTTGAAACTGTAACGTTTCTTCGAATCCTTTCGAGGTAAAGAGAATGTGGATTGTAGATGTAAATAGTGTTGGGGCGGACACGCATATACTTTTGAGACAAGGGGTGGTAGTCACCTGCCGCACAGGTGCTCCCTACTCCCTCGTTACCTCGTAATTCAACCTGTATGCCCGCCACGGTGATACTGACCGTCTCGTACCTTCGGGGCGATCCTGACCGGTAGTGCTGGATGAGATGCTTTCTTAACTGCCTAAGCATAAGACATCTGTGCCGAATTGAGTGCTTGTTGTTTTAAACCAACCTCAGCTCAAAGCAAGGCAACAATTTGCTGTATTTTCTCAGAAGCTAGGTCTTTTTCATTAGGATTAAATCCTCTTCCAAAATAGCAATTATGTATCTCTTCGCAGAGTTTCTTAATTTAAAGCACTTCATACTCTACCATTAGCAGGGTTGTCTAGCGGACCGGGAAAACCTGGGAATTTTATTTAGGACCAAGAATTTTTTGTATTTTATTGAAAAATCGACGTTTTTCTACTTTATTTTCTTTTTATTATTTTATTAGCGAAACAACACGCAATTTTTTTTTTTATTTCTTATAACTTCAAGTCATTTAAAAGTTAATTTCCGTGCAGAAATTTTGATGGGGTTCTGACAGGGTCCTGGTTAGTTTTTCCTAACTCTGGTGTGGCCCTAACCAGCTTAACTGGCAAGGCCCACACAAGGCTTGTAACGCTTTGGCAGAATATTTTAATGACTTTTAAAAGACTTTATTGGCATTTTTAAGGATTTTATGAAATTTTATGAGATTTCTAATAATTTTAAGGGATTTCAAGAAAGTTTTCTGATTTTTAAAAGACTTTATTGGCATTTTTAAGGATTTTATGGAATCTGACGAGATTTCTAATACCTGTAATGGATTTTAAAGGATTTTTAAATGTTATGGTAGAATTTTAAAGAATTTGAAGAAGTTTCTGGGTATTTTAAGAGGTTTTCACAAATTTGAATAGATTTAAAGAGATTTTTATGACTTTTAAAATATTTTATGGGATTTAAGCAAGACTTTAAAATTTATCAGGCTATTTTATTGAGGAATTTAAAAAAATTGTATGTTTTTAAAAAGATTTTGTAGAATTTGACCGGAAAAAGACTGGAAACACCGGGAAAAACCCGGAAATTTCCAATTCCCTGATCACTAGACACCCTGATTTGTGTTTCGATATTAGCAGAAGTAGGAGGTCAAAACTATTTAAAAAACACATGTAAATGAATCGAATGAGTAAAGACTCAATTCGGTTCTGGTCCCAAGAGTTCTATAATTTATATCTTCTCATAAATCAAGATTGAAAATCTTGTATTTTATATTTGGGACGTCAACGATGTCGGAATCGGACGTTTCACCAAATTTGTGTACACGCGCCTTGTCTACCTCGAATGCTCCCGTCATTTTAAGCACCTTCACCTGCGGCTGATGGTCGGCAATTATCACAACCCATCGCGTCATTTTTGGGCGTCAATTTTAATCGCTCATGAAAACACGAAGCAGCGATGCTCGTTATCTCCCTTTTTTGCCGTAAGCAAAAAAGTTTACCTCATTGCATGAACGCATAAAAATCCTTCGCCTTTCATTTTATTTACTTTACAATTTATACATGTACAATGTATATAATACCTACTCACAAAGATCATACGGATAAAATCGAGGATAAAATTTATACATTCTAATGCAAATTTGCATTTCTAAGAAATTTCAGATTCTCAAGTTAATATTTTTCAGGAAGATTTATTTGCAAAAGAACAAAGAAGTGAGAAAAATCCGTGTCGGGCGCCGAAATCGATGCTTGGAATTTAATTATCAAAAGAGCTGGCGCTCTTAACGACACTAAAGTACAGGTCCATGAGTTTACGGCATAACGCTTAAATCGAGGAGCTTATCAGCGAGGCTAGCGTTTACGCCGGCCTTTAGTTTAAATTAGCCCGCGTTCTCCTTCCCTTGCTCTATCTTGCCTGGAGGATAAATCGGCGAAATAACACGCTTCGCCTTTCAATTACTGGCTTCCTGGGCCACTCAGTCCCTTTAGGGAAGACTTTAAAACCAAAAACGAATGAACCTCCTTGCTAGGCTCACTTATAGTGGCCTCAACGAATCTCTTTCCACAAATTTCCATTTTTTAAGACCCTTGTAATTTTGTCTTTTCAAAATTGCACATCCCACTACGTACTCCCTAAATTTAGAATTTATTACCTATCTTCAAATATTCAACATAGTCCACAGTATTATTAAGTCTATTATCAATAATTGTAAAATAAACGTTAATAATCATCATTTTTCACAAATTCTCATTTGTCACACACGTAGAAAAAAAATCTGTTGAATCTACAGAAAAATCTGTAATTTCTGCAGATAAGATCTGTAAATTTTATTTTTACAGATTTTTTGTACTTTCAATCATAAAAATAATTACATTTTTCCACAATACACTCAGTCATACACAAATATTAAATTCAACAGATTGAATCTGTAAAATTTATAGATTTCTTCTGTTAAATTTACACATTTTCATTGCTCCAAATCTACAGATTTATGAGCTGTAAATGTAACAGATTCTTTCTGCTATGTTAGCAGATGACTAACAGAAGCATTTCTGTAAATTTTACAGATAGAGTTACAAGATTAACAGATTTTATCTGTAAAAATAGCAGAAATGTCCAACAGATCTGAATCTGTAACTTTAATAGATTCATTTATGTGCAAAAATTCAAAATTCCTGATCTTTGCTTTGCAATATTACCAGACAGGCGAACATTTTCTTCGTTGAACGAACCTTACTTGAACCTCAATTGCAATATTGCCAAACTTTTAGAGTTTCAGGAAACTTTCACACAATTTTTTGTATCTGCTCTTTAAACTTGAATCAGTGAAATTTCACTGATTCCTAGTCAAATTCCACTGATTTTTAGTGACTCTTTTCTCACGATTTTAATTAGTAAAAAATCTACTGGAAATCAGTGAATTTTCACTGAATGAAATCTTGAAAAAAGAGTCACTAAAAATCAGTCAACTTTCACTGATTCAATTTTAGAGAGTGGTTAGATATTATCATTTCACAAAAATATCTAGATACTATCTAAATTTTTAATGTATTTAAACATCCATTTGGGTAAAGAGTTCCATATTTCAATTACGAAAACCGTAAACCTGACCTCGATTTTTTTAGATTCAAGTGTACAATTTGACACATTTTTTGAAAGTGGTATAAAAAAGGATAAAGATGAGAGACTGACAAAAATTAATTGAAGAAGTACTTAGTTTCTTTGATACTTGAAAGTATTCTTGATAAGTCTTGTCATTTATGATGGACGTGTTTTATAAGGACCTGTAATTTCAACTGCTCTCAATCATCCTGCAGTTATTTTCGCATTTAGAGTGTAAAAAGTGAATAATCCTCGGTATATGTATAAGATTATGTACTCGCGGGTACTTTTTACCTGAGCTGCATCTACAGTCACTCCCGTCAAAGATATTTCTCCTGTGCAGTCATTTAGTACAGATTTTTCTCAGAGATTTTAACGAGACGTAACAGGCCCTCTTATTGGTTGCTCTTTGGGCAACAGCCGCGCGATGCGTGCGATCACGAAATGAAGAACAGCTGATCCTTCCTAATGGCTCGTCTCCTGGATTCCTTCGTTAACGACTCTACTCCTCCTTCCGCCTTCCCTTTAGTCCTCCAACTTTGTTTTCAAGTAACCGCACAAATTACAATTCCATCGATGAAAAACTTTCAAATGCCGTTTACTGCTTTACTATTCCCCTATAGCTGTCTCCACCCTAGTCGTTAAAAAAATGTTCTGATTCTTTAAGGCAGATTAGAATACTGGTTTTCTAAATGAAATTTTAAATGTTTTATAAACGTATATAGTTATGCATTTGGGACGATTTGAAGTAGAAATGCTCAAAATTTCTCCTTATATCGTCCCAAATATTTCGCTAAAAATAAACATAAAATTATATTTATTTATATTGAACTTTATTTTAATCTGTAAACATTAAACAATATCGTTATGACATATACATATATAACTTCATCTGAAAAAGTTGAATAACAATAATTAATATAATTATTATAGAATTTATTAGTTCACATATGAACTAATAAAGATATTTTTTACACAAATTTAATGAACAAGAAGCAACTTTAACATACTAAACAAATTAAAACTGCGTAGATCATTAATTTATGTGTAAGAAATTTCCCACTAGCGCCAGACAGGGCCCTAATTAGTTTTTTCTAGACTAGAACTTCTAGTCCAGGCCATGCTAGAACCCTACTTTAAATGGGGAAAGATAAGGAAATTTCTACACCGGTTGTTAGATTCAAATTTCACTGAGCTTCAAGCTCAAATTTCGCACGACTTCATTCACAGATCGTAGTGTTTTTCTGCGACTTCATTCATGCCTCCCGTGGGATTCACTCTCCTATGAACGGAAATTGCTTCTACTCTTACACCTTACACCCTTCATTCATTTTCCTTCTTGCTGCGAAGTCACCCCATTAAATTCAAGAATAGGGTCGTTTGAAGGGTTGAAAACCTATTATTCAGTCTTTACAACTTTGCAAGTGTTGCGTAATCATTTTATTATAGTTTCTTTAGATCGCATTCCAGATTTAAACTTTTTTTTTTATGATAATGGAAAAGAAGCTTTTACTTTTTTCTAATGCGAAAAAAATGCAAGGTGTGTTATAAATCTGGATTTTCAAACAACCAGTCAACCGATCCTTCGGTTTAAAGAGCAACCTGGGATCGACAGGTGCCACTGACCTGGCGGTAGGTCGAGTTTAAAAAATCATCCCTAAAGTCTGCCAAGCAGTGGATATACGTCCTTCCACCTGAAGGTTATTATCTTCATCCCAAAATCCCTTTTAAACCGACCTTTTTAAAGTACCTGCATTCTAAATACAATACATCCACATCAGAGTTGATTTTTATCTCGTCCCCTTTACGAAATTGATTTCCATTTCAATTAAAGCTTCCTAATCATTTTCGACTACTTATGGTCATGGCATAATAATCATTTCTATATTGAATTATTCTATATATTGAATCATTCTATATTGAATCTATAGAGACAATTTTTTCTGCTCTTATTGAAAATCTTTAAATTATGCGAAGAAAGATGGATTATTATGCGAAATTCTCCTTTAAAAATTTGGATTATGCGAAATTGTGTGATGAAGAAATCAGAACTATATTTAATTTAAATATTCAATACTGGCATAAATATTACGAAAAATCTCAATGTTTTATAAAAATATCAATGATTTTTCGAAATAATGAACATTTTTTTAATTTCTTGAGCTTATTATTTTAAAGATAACTTTCTATCTGATATTTTTTACTTTGTATTGTACGGGACTAAAAGTTGACGTGAAAAAGTTGAAAATATTTGAATATTTTTCCTTATACTGAGAAAAATATTTTTATAAAATATAAAATATCATTAATCCCCGAGTAGAAATTTTGCTATGGTCCCGATCGGGCCCAGATTGGGGAATCTGGCCCTGATCAAGTCCATATCGGGATAATTATGTGTGATTTCATAATTATGTGATGAAAAAAAATTATGCGTTTTTATGCGATGACGAATCTTCTTTATTTAATTTAGAAACTTCATAAATCGCAAAGATTTCGAGTAATATTCAATTCTGAGACATTATGCGATTATGAATAATCGCATAATGTCTCAGAATAAAGGGGTCTCTATGAATCTCTATTCTATATATATTGAATTTTAAAATCAATTCTGTTCTAGTAAACTTTCACTTGTGTCGTATCATAATTATAAAGTTCATGTATCCAGCTTATTTGAATAAGCTGAAATTTATGTGAGCCGCGCATATTACATTAATGTATATTAATCTGAATTTATTTAATGTAGAGCCATTTACTTTAATTAACCAGAATAAATCCCAAGTTATATGTATTCCTTTAATTCAAATGGAAACAAATTTATATAAATTCAGGTTAAGTGATCCACACTTTATCTGAAACTGTTCTTACGTATAAAGAAAGTATGCAAATTATGATAATGCGAAAAAAGGACACTAAAATAACTTTGTTGCAAAGGGGAAAATATTGTGAAATGTACAGCAAAATTATAGAGTAGTTTTCAAGAACAGTTTTCTGTTATTTTTATCAATTTTCATCAGCCACTAAAAAAATCGACTGTATTCTTCAAACTACATATTATTTATATTATATATTTCTTATGCTGTCCTGAAATTCCTGAATTAGGAGTTATTAAAGTGTGGTATCCGAATCCGGGATATTTCGCAGAACGCAATAGGGTCAATTGCTCTGAAATCCCCGCGGCTGTATTTTCGTCTTCTGCTCTTGAACGACTTTATATTTTTCATCCTCGACATGAAATACATTTGCTGATTTCATATCCATGGTCTCTTTAATCACCAAAAGATTTATACACGTATCGAAAATACTTTAACGAAAATATAGTTAGCGAACGAAAGAAGAGTCTATATTTACTATAATATTTTCTTGAAAAAATTCTAATTTGAAAAAGGCTTATCGATTTCATACATTTGTAAAATTAAACCGCTGTGACAATATTTGCACAAGAAGTGAACGCGGACGAGCACAAGAGTATATTTTCTAAGGACCTTGGAAAAATGGTAATTTATGCAATATATAAGTATTGCAGGGATGAAAGAAATTAGTTCAGAGTAAAATTTATTGCGCACGCGCGGCCTGGTTGCACCTGACCAATCGAGGATGATGGTCCGAAGGTTCTTCGTTCTTTCATGGCCTGAATTCGTTTCATTTGACCGATAAAGCAAGGAAGAATCTTAATGAGGCGCTACCACTCCTCGGTTCTGCCCTAATGAGAGGTTTTCCTTTTCCGTTAGGGTTGCGCAGATTGTGATCGGTCTACCATATACACCTATATGAGGGTAAATGTATGCCTGCAAGCTCATCGAGCTGTAAGACTGCATCCTTTTTTTCCTTATTGGTACTGGCAAACGCAGGTGTCAGTAATCGGCGCACGCGCGCCCATACAGACAAAATGCTTCGTAATTAGACAAGCAATTACCCCGCTGGTGCTGCTGATAACAGGAAATCGTTCCAAAACATCCCAATAAGACATTTTCAAGAATTTATTTCGCAGAGGGAAAGAGGAAGGGAGGAATCTGATATATCAATTTTCATTTGACCGGAATTTCATTTGACCGGAAAAAACCCGGGAATTTTATTTAGGACCAAGAATTTTTTGTATTTTATTGAAAAATCGACGTTTTTCTACTTTATCTTCATTTTATTCTATTAGCAAACCAACACGCGAGTATTTTTAGATTATTTAAAAGGATTTTTTTAGGATTTTTGAAAGATTTTTGTGGAATTTTTAAGAATTTTATGGAATCTGACGAGATTTCTAATACTTTTAATGGATTTTAAATGATTTAAAGGGTTTTTAAATATTTTCATATACCTTTAAAGAATTTCAAGAAGTTTTTGGGAATTTTAAGAGATTTCGAAGGTTTTTCGTGAAATTTTAAGAGATTTAGAAAGGTTTCTGGGATTTTAAAGGATTTAAAGGATTTTTAAATGTTATCGTGGAATTTTAAAGAATTTGAAGAAGTTTCTGGGTATTTTAAGAGGTTTTCATGAATTTGGACAGATTTCAAGAGATTTTTATGACTTTTAAAATCTTTTATAGGATTTAAAAGATTTTAAAATTTGTCAGGGTATTTTATGGAGGGATTTAAAAAAAATGTATGTTTTTTAAAAGATTTTGTAGAATGTGACACGAATTTACCTTCACGAATCTAATACCTTCTCTGATGAGAATGTAAAAAATAAGAAAAAAATATGAATCTGACTTGAAGAAAAATTCAAGGGTGGCGAATCCGTTCCAAAAAATGCCTGGGTAACTACGGGAGAGTTTAATCGAGAGAAATCACTTAAGTGGACGTACGCGAAACGCGGTTCCGCATTCGGCAGATAATAACTCGGCAAATGATACCCAATGCGGTTCGATGGCGACGGTAACATTCGGCCAATTTCCATAATTTCATTCATATATACCATACGTACATGGCTCACCGATATCGATATCCCATAAGTAATGCTTATAAAAGGAAGAGAAGGTAGAAGGTAGAGGTGCAGGTTTATTCGCATTAAGAAAAACGTGTAGACGTTTATCTCTATTTTAAGATAATTCTGTTCTTCTAATCCACGTTCTAAACAAAAAAATAATTATTAATATGAGTAATAAAGCATTTTTTGCGTATCCATCGCCACTATATATGGTTGGTTTTTGAGTATAACTTTTTACATTCTTATCAGAGAATGTATTAGATTTGTGTAAAATTTGACTCCCCATTTTTTGTCAAATGTCCACGTTTTGTGACCCCCTGAACCCAAAAAACATGTTTTTACCAATATGTCTGTCTGTAGATTTTTAGTTTGTGGGCACGATAACTTTCGAAAGAATTAACTGATCTACAGACTAACAGACAGACAGACAGATAGACAGATAGACATATTGGTAAAAACATGTTTTTAATGCAAGTTTTAATAATAAAATATCGAGCGCGAAGCGCGACGAGTGATGAGAATGTGCTCACAATGGCACCCCTAGTTATGACAGTATTTATTATAAAATTATTGGGAAAAACGTATATTATATCGTGGACTGAATTTTCTAGTAACAAACATCAACGGGAATCTGGTGTTAATTGAAGACTCCACAACACAGGCAACAACACAGGCAACAACTTCGGCATCTACATCGAATCCAGTGCAAACGATGTTCATTCAAACAGCAACGACACCGGGAGGACATATATTCAAGGTGATTACTGTCAGAAAAGTCTCTTGCACACGCATAGCCTGTGTATATACACATAGTTTGTATTATACTGAGTACTGACTTGTAGTGGTCATTGAGCAACAGCGATTAGCCTTTGCATGCTAGGCTTCGCAAATCTTCGTATTGCTTGAGTTTATGAATAATTTGAGCAGTACGTTTCTTATTAATAAGCATGATCTGAAATTTTGCACAGTGGTGTACATCCTTATAAACCATTTTAGAAAGTATTATGATCGTGGTATTCATACGTATATTTTAATATTAAAGGTGGTACCTGGAAACAGCGAGCAACCTCAATTTCAAAAAGTAGTTTTACCTAACGCGGAAAATCGTGAAGAGGAACCACTTTATGTCAATGCCAAACAGTATCAACGTATTTTAAAACGCAGACAAGCACGAGCAAAACTAGAAGCTGAGGGAAAGATACCTAAGAAACGCCCTGTAAGTTAATTATATATTATGTTTAATTAATTAATTTTTGTAAAATTGATTTTAATTTTTTGTATTTTATGCTTTTCTTAGAAATACCTTCATGAATCCAGACATCGGCACGCCATGAACAGAATCCGTGGCGAGGGTGGTCGTTTCCATTCTGATCAGGTAACGAAACGAAAGTAAGTTTTAAACACTTATTAAAAAGGTTTTGTTTCCCTCAAGAACAATCTGGGTCACTGCTTGTTTAAATTGTTTGGTCGGTGAAGACCCTTTCTAAACTCTTTGTTCTTCAAACATGTAAAGACTCGAGAAAGCACCACAAATATATTCTTTAAAATTCAAATTTTGAGCCAAATAACGCGAGATACAGAGATCATTATCAGAACATAATTATTGGTCTTAAAATTATCTACAAATACTCCCTAGATCATTTTTTTATAGGATGAGCAGTTTTCGTTTTAATAGTGAAAAAAAAATCTACAGACAGACAGACAACTTTGGTAAAATCATGTTTTTAATGCAGGTTTTAATAAGATATCGAGCGCTAAGCGCAAGTGCCCTGATGATAATGTGTTCCTTAAGGTCGACAGAATCTTAAGTAAATTAGTTTTCTTCTTCATTTGAAACTAGAGTAATTTAAATGAAAGTAAACATATAGCAGCGATGAAGATTCGTAAGCGAATGCAAACGCGCGAAGCGCGCAACACAAAGCGCGACCTGTGCTCACAATGGCACTCCCAGTTTTAATTACAAGAATCCGAATTTACAGAACATTATAATTCTCATTTAAAAAATGTTTAGACTCAATCTAGAAGTACTCTTATTTTAGCGATTTATTAATACTTTTTAATTTTTCAGATCTGATGACCGGAAGATGAAGATCCGAGAAAAAAGTGATTCCTCAAATGAACAACGTGGGACAGTTGTAAAGGTAAGTGAATTTTTGAATCCCTCCGGTTTATAATCATGTCCAGGGATGAATGGTTCGAACTGGCACGGATTGCGGGCTGTCAAGCCCCGGTGAAAATACTAAAAAGGCGGTAAACTGATTTTCGGTAAATTGAAGTTCGAATCAATTGGAATTAAAAACAAATTAAAAGGGCTCTTTCATGCCATTAAATTTGATCAATCCACAAAATAGATTAATTAAATTTAGAAAAAGAGTTGTTTTCTCGCGAACAAAGAAAGGAGGATTCCTGAGCTCTCAAAAATACAAAAATGGCGAATATCCACTTGATAATTAAACAATCAAGTTTGATTAGCTGTTAAATTAAATTCAAATTAAATTTGATTTTAAATGAAAAAAAAAATTGACACAATAGTTCCTGAGAGCGAGTTTAAAAGTAAAACGAAGCGAAAAACTTGGAATTTCAAAAAGCCACTACAAAATAATTGCTTTTTCCCAACTGATTTTCCCCTCTCAAAATTTCCAATCAAGTTACTCCTCCCATGAAATTATCTCTGATTCCCTCCACGCATTTAAGTTCCATTCGTTGAAAAAAGTCATAAAGAAAAATCTGCTTACTCACCGACCTTTGAAAGGTCGTTTTATCACGGGAGGATCCCTTTTATGGGAAATCCCGGAAGTAGCAATGGGTCGATCCGCCGGAAGGACGATTTCGGAGACACGCGTCGGACACACGCCACACTGTGGGAGTCTATACGTTTTTTTTTTCTGTAGTGGTTGATTGTGTGTCTGAGTTTTTTCGCACGTGAGTGCGCAATGGACGGCGGCGCGTTGGTTATACCATGTCATCTGGCAAGCAGGGTATAAAGTATAAACCTGAACGAAATGTATGGGTTTCGAGTTCTCGTGTGCGTTCCTATGTAACGGTCAAATCCACTGTTTCAACAGTCATTCCCCTGTTGGTATAGTCCAATATAGACCATACACACACATGTAAAAATACATAAAGATTCACCCGTGTGAGTAGGGCGGTTAATCAGTTTACCGTATATATATGAGTATGGTAGTGACGCTTCCATTTAGTCTTAATGCCCTAATTGAAAGTCTCCATGGTGGGCCAATTAAATATCCTTGGGGAATTTCGACAACGGTCTGAATTTTCAAATTATGTTATATTCGTTACGTGGTATTATTGTGTGATTATATGTGACCATCTCAATCGATTATTATATGTTACACATGAAGTAACTATAGTAATCGCGAATCAAGAGGTACATACTGCAATCTTTTAAATTACTGGACGCCGAAAAGTCGGGTTTATAATACTTTGGAATGGAATCTATTCTCTGAGAAAAGCTTCATTTTTTTCGCGTCTTGTAATTATTAAATTATCAATTTTTTAATATCTTGAAATAACTATATTCTTCTCCTGCTGAAAACTTTGAATCTTCAATTTTTATGGCACTAAAAATATAGCGAGGTAAGGAGTCGAAATTAGCACAGTGACGTGGATAAAAAGCTAATTAAGAATCATTCATTTGAAAATAAATGGCTCTTGATAGAGGTTCCCAATAGCCTCTCTTTTTTTCTTCTGACAATTGCGACCAACAAATGCGATTTGCGCTCGAGTTCTATGAATCCCATATAAAATATAAATAATATAACTGGAGCACATTCCGCTAATATTAACCAGGATAATTTTGGTAAAACGATTATACCAAAAATCATAGGAAAAATATCTTTAGGGTAAATTAAAAGATATTCAATTCAATGCTACCTACTTACATAAGCATAAAGATTCACATTGGAATAAATTACTTTTCTACCTATAGCTATATCTAAAAATTGAAAAAGACCCACTTCACAACATACTCACTCCACGGTTCTCATTCTTTCTTTCGTTTTTTAATTTTTCAGGGTGTCTAGCAGTTATGGAAAAACATTTTTATTTAATTCTTCGGCATAATATTGCTGCAAGCATGCCAAAAAAAAACTGAGAAACCAGGATTTATAAGATTTTCGGGAAAAAATTTCTGCACGTGTAAACTAAATTCTGGACTTCTTTTACCAAATTCATCGAAAAGTGAGTGCGTGACACTGATGACGCAGAACTCGTCTTGAAAAAGAGGGAATTGGGGAAAAAGAGGTGCGCGACATTAATTGCTACTTATGTACCTTCGTCACACATTATTCGTCTCTCGTGAAGTAGCAGGATTTATGAGAAAATAGGGGAAGTACCTTTCGCAATTTCTCTAAATTTTGTCAGCACACGTAATCAAAACGTATTCGCTTATCTGATTTTCCTACCAATTTGAATAGAAGAAGCAAAATCTAATTTATGTTAATTTGGTAATAAATATAAAGAAGGACCATTATTTGCTTAATTAAAATTACTTTTTTTTGTCACCTCATCCAGATTAGAATTCCTTTCCCATTCCAAAAAGTTCAATTTATTTGGACGACCTTCTAATGAAGATAGTTGTACTTATACAAAGGAAGTTGCCTCAATTACACGTCTTTTTCTGAATCCTAATTTGTCCTTCAACTAAAATTAAACAGCTGGTGGATGTACAGTGTACACCTGTAAAAGGAAAAGTCCCTTTTTTGCCGAAGTTTTTGCCCATCCATTTTTCTTATTTTTCTCCTATGATATCAAGACAGTAAACTTGTCAGTCTGTGACGAACACGTGTCAGTCGCGCGTTCAAAGAGGATCGTCCTTATAAGTATCCGTTTCCCCCTTTTCTTTAAATCTTCTGACTCTCTTTCTCTTTGGTAGCTGTTGGTTCCTCTCGAAATTCTGGAGTATATAGCAGCCCGACAAGATTCTTGAAGATTATCGAGAATCCGAGCTATTTCAGCGACTGTACGGGACTCCATGCCGCCTGTTTTTTTTGCTTTTGTTTTTTTTTTCTTTTACTTTTTTTTTTTTCTTATTTTGTACTCTCGTGCCATTTATATATCTTGTGCACTGCTGCATCAGAAACGGTTATAGAGCGAGTATACTGTACACAGCCGGTTCACCTGACACGCATTAATTCACCGGCCCAGGAAAAACCAGGAACGGCTCCTTGGTACGCAAAGAGCGTAATTGTGGCGTTTAATAAAGAAATGACACGAGATATTCGGGCCACATAATATACGCGTGTGTCGAATGCGAACGATAAAGAGTAAGCAAAGAAAAGTGGATCCTCGCGTTTAATGTACATTGTACAACATTAGTGCTGCCGCAGAGCCTTTCACTCTATTAGGGGGCAAAAAAGGGAATTGCTATTGCTTTCGTATCCGTTTTCAGATTTTTCGGAGCGTTACTTTTTCAGAGAGTTTTTCTAACAATTCTAATTTGTTTTATTATTTTTTAATAAATTCCCGTGCAGAAATTGTGATGGAGTATTGGTGGAGGTCTGGTCAGTTTGACCTAGTTCTAGCAAGGATTATTCAGGGTGGCCACGTGACAGGAAAGTCAGGGAAATGTCAGAGAAAAAAAAATTTGTCAGGGAAATGTCAAGGAAAATAGAAATCGACATTTATGCTAACTATGTTATTTATGTCGTATTACATATATAACTTTTATATTTTATTTAACAAATTTTAGAAACTATCCAAGGACTTTGAAAGATTGTAAATAATTTTCTGGTATTCTTTGAGATTATCTAGGTTTCTAATGATTTCAATTTCAATGAATTTTAAGAGACTTCCAAGATTGTCGAAAATTTGAGAGATTTTTACGAATTTTAAGTTATTTGAAGTGATTTTACATTTCAAAAGATCTAAAGTGATATTATACGGAATTTAAAAAAAATTTCAATAGTATTATTACTGAAAATTTATTCGCTTTTTTAATACTTTTATGTATGAGGAATTTCAAAAAGATTAGTGAAAATTGAAGGTATTTCATGAAATATTAATAAATGTGAAAGATTTAAAGTTATATTATACGAAAGTTTTGAAAAATTTCAATAGTATTATAATTGAAAATTTGTGCGCTATTGCTTTATCTGTAGATTATAAAGAGAATGGTATAACAGAAGAAACAAATAAAATACGCGCAACTTGATTGGTGAAGGGCTGATAAAATTTACGACTTTGGTCAATGGAAGGGAAAAAGTTGGCGACGCTAAATTAGTGGAGGGGGTAATCCAGATCTCCCTGAGTAGTGTAAATAAAGCGTTAATATTTTCAACAAATTCGATAAATTTTAACGGATCCTATAAGATTTTTAACAGTTTCGAGGGATTCTAATTAAGTTTCTAAGTTTTTTTTTCTGATTTTTGAAAAATATCAATTTATTAGGGTGTAATCTTGAGAAGTATCATTTCAGCAACACTGGATATGAGCAGTTGACTTCTTGACCGGGGCACAATGATCCCTTTGTCTAAAGTTTCAAAATGAAACGGGGCCTAAAACGGGGGCGCAACAGTTTCACGCTTGGCCTCCCTTATGAATCGTGGTGCTTCATTTAATCACCCCGTAGGGGATGTACGACCACCATACACGCTTCGACCTCTCCTCCCCTCTCTAAACCAGGTGTTCCTGCGGACCAACGGAACCTTTTATTTTGAATCCACGGCCCATAAGCGGTGGTTGCTCCTGCATTAGTAGAAGTGGTGATTGCTCGCCAGACTTGAAACACAGTTGCACTGCTTGTCCCTTATCGCTGATCCCGTAAGGCATAAAAACCAAAAAACAAAAATTCTCAGGGTATCGAACTCTCTTCGCGAAGAATATAAACTCTGAGAATTTAGTACTCTCTCAATCTGAATTAGTAAGAAGTTGCTAATAATAAAATAGTGCCGATTCGTTTATTAATTCACTTTGGTAAGCATTTTTACTATCAATTAGTTAAAAACTACTAATTTGCAGTAAAAAACTACTAATTCATTCAGTAAGGCTCACTAATTGATTTAGTTACCCCTATTAAATGAATTAGTTGTTTTTTACTGTGAATTAGTAGTTTTTAATTAATTGTTAGTAAAAATGCTTACTAAAGTGAATTAGTAAACGAATCGGCACTAATTCATTAGTAATTTCTTACTAATTCAGATTGAGAGAGTAAATGCAATTAAGTTTACTTCAAGAATTATCTTACAGTAAGAAACCTTTACAGATTTATGTAAAAATTTCTAAATAATGTGTCTGACTATACAATATTTGTTCTACTGGATAGGGTTTTTCCACTTGCGATCTTTCCAAGGATGTGTATTCAATTCTTGGGGATTTCGGTTTAAAAAAATCCTCAGAGATTGATGCTTGATGAAATTCGGGAGTTAAATGGTGCTCAAGTTTGACGAGAGTTGACTCACACATTATTAGCTTTCTTTTTTTTTCTGGCTTCGTCTTAATCGCCGCTCTCCCAAATGCGTGCGGGCGTAGGGAAGCGTCGCGTCGTGTCGGTTGAGAGC
Organism: Synergus itoensis; assembly: GCA_904066005.1. Lineage (NCBI taxonomy): Eukaryota > Metazoa > Arthropoda > Insecta > Hymenoptera > Cynipidae > Synergus > Synergus itoensis. The sequence continues at coordinate 2,041,379 of CAJFCP010000089.1, forward strand.
AACAAGGCAGCTGCTGGTCGTTATATATGCCTTCTTACATTCAAGTATGTAAGAACACATATCTGCGATGTGACGAAAAGAATTCCCCCTGTCCACATCTACATAAGTGCGTGCAACACGTAACTTCTTTCTTGCATATATTCACAAATTCGCATTCGAAGTGTGAGGGTAAGAAACATACTGCGCGAGTGTGCGTGTATCTGTGTACACATTTATGCGAAAATTTAAGTGTAATCTTTTCACGTCTGTGTAGAAGTAGTCTTCATATGTGTTCGTGCCGCACATCTCGCATTTTTCGTGTCAAGCTAATGAATAATTCATCGGATAACTAAAAGTGTTGGAGGATTTTTGGTTGAAAGAAGCAGAGCTCCACTGCCCCCAAAGAGGCACTTTTTGTAATAGGCGAAAAAAATGTTTTAAACACGATATTGCATAATTATTTAATTACACATCTTAAAAGTTTACATCTGTAGGACTAATTAAGAGCAAAAATATGATTAGGAAATGGAAAAATCAAAGACTTGGAATAAAGTCACTGATTGAATTAAAGATTGATATTGAAAAGGGAAATATAGGTAGGGTAAGTTTTATTGTTGAGAGAAACTCTGCCTTATTTTCTCCCTGCTTTCCAACCACCTATTCAAGTGGAGTTGATACTTTTTGTGCTTATAGTATTAAGCAATGTAGCTTAGAAGGGGTTGTGAGTAAATCTTGAATTTCATAAAAAAATGATTTGCTTCGATTTATATTAGCCGATTTCCATGATTTGTTTTTTCTGGGATCATTTTTCTTTTAATTTTAATTCATAATGTTCAGAATCTTCTAGTCTCTTCTAACTTCTTTCTTCTTTGTTTCTCCTAAGAGTGGCTGATAATTTTTTTTCGATCTTAATTGCCCTATTTTGAGGCGGGATTTTAATAACAAGGCGATGACAATGCTCTGTCATTAATCGTTTCATTGGATACTGGATCCGCCCCTGTATGGGGACACGGTTCGTCGCCAGGCGGGAAAAGTCGTTAGAAGCCAGAGTACCACTACTTACGAGTAGTCAAGCACTTTGAGAGGGCGTGTTGAGTTGGAAAGAGGAAAGAGGGAAAGGGAGTTGAAGAGAGAACCTCATTCGTAAGAGGAAAGGAAAGAGAGAAAGAGAGAAAGATGCGCGCGTGCTCTCTGTGAGAAACTGGCGCGTGCCGGCGCGTGCCCCAAGCTTCGAAACCCCATTGGCGTACCTTTTATTTTCCTCATCGTAAAAAAAAGCAATTTTCCAGAAGAAAAGTTTCATTCTAAAACTGTCTCATATTATCAAATATGAGAAAGAAATCAAAAAATTTGACTGATTTATTCAAATTTAACTGATAATTAATAGTTTTCTATTCATTATCCTCTTTAAAAAAAAGTGATGTAATGTCTCGAAAATCTCGCATACATTGTTGTTGCAAACCTGATTGGCTTTTGAATGATTTTTGAATGATTCGCGTTTTTAAATTGTAACAAGAAAAGCAGAATGATCGCGTACATATTGGTTTGCTGGCCTCTTAAAATTCGTTAAAATTTGTGAAAATATCTAAAAATTCTTAGAAATCCACAAAAAAAATTCTACAATATTTTTTAAAAATCAGAAATATCTCTTAAAATTTCTTAAAATTATTAGAAACCTCATAAAATTCTATGAAATCACTTAAAATTTCACAAGATTTTTATAAAACTCATAAAAATCTCTTAAATTCTTTTAAACTGGTTTAAAATTCCTTAAAATTTCATGAAGTCCTTAAAAATCCACAAAATCTTTTAAAAATCAGAAAAACCTCTTGAAATCACCTGATCTCTCTTGAAATCTTGTTCTCAAATTATTAGAAATCTCATAAAATTCTATGAAATCACTTAAAATTTCACAAGATTTTTCATAAAACTCATAAAAATCTCTTAAATTCTCTTAAAGTGCCTTAAAATTCCTTAAAGTTTCATGAAATCCTTAAAAATCCACAAAATTTTTTAAAATTAGAAAAATCTCTTGAAATCCGAAAAACGTCACTTTTTAAAATTCGAGTAGTGTGCAGTAAGTCAGAGTCAAATGTATTAATGGAATTCTATAAAATCGTTCTGATAAAACATATATGTACATACGCCACTGCATGATGCTATTGTCCGTAGGATAGGGAAATCGAGTATGTATGCGTATGTGAGTGCGTGTTCCGGTTAGTGCATCCTTCCTACCCGCTTCTTCAGCGGCGATGCGTGACTAGTGTATAGGGTTGAGAATCCTGCTATTTGCAAAAGAACAATGCAAATGGCACAAGCTCTCTTAAATTGCCCATAACGTCTCATGAAACTTATCGTTAATATTTTCTTCGATAAATTACAAATATAAAAATTAGCCATTCGCTCTTATAACGATTATTTCATCATTTCATTATATTCTCTGATATATTAATTTAATAATCTCAGCAAAAACTTTATCAATTAACAACCTTTTTTTCACTATCACCCGAATATTTGAACTTCTATTCTATCGAACTCAGATTGGCAAGTATAAATGAGACCTGCCAAAAAACATGAAATAATAAAAAAATAAAATTATATATAAAACACCCGATGTGACTTTCTACGCCCAGGGCTGTGCTGTCACGGCTGCCTGTCATTTGAGCGAATTCAGAGACCTTCATGCCACTTGTCGTATGCGTCCTTCGGATTACAACATGCATTACCGTTGGCGCACATTGCAGCACGTAGCACGTGTTCGGAAGCAGAAACCACCGCCAAAAAGAGAATCCGATCATATTTTCGCTGAAAAAAGAAAGGACAAAATCATTATATTTTTCAAAATGATTCTGTCGTTTAGATATTAAAATTAACGGAAAATTAAACTATTCTATAAATCATATTATATATGATCAGTTTTTTCTTCCCCGTGATTTGTTTCGTGATTATAGGAAGTGCCGGCTTTGATTACAGCATAGATCGACGGCAAATCGTCTGGGGACTCGCAAACGGCCGTTTTTTTTACATGCCTCTTACCCGTCCGCACAACCCCTATTTGAATTTGTAATTTTTTAATTCTCTCAGGATCTTAGGCGGACCATCCTGGTAACCACCTGCGCTCCTCATTCGCCACCAAGATTAAGTGCTTTTCGTTTCTTGAAGGCGCGTCAGGTATATTGACTGCTCGGTCTCTTAATAGTCATATTTTAAACAGAACGAAATATTAATGACACATCAATTCTTTTCCAAACTCTTTTCTTTTTATTTTAATCTCAATCTGCATATTCTAGGGAATTTAAAATGATTTTAAGTTGTTTCCAAAGATTTCAAAGGTATCAAGATTTCCGAAAGGATTTCAGGAGAATTTAAAGCGATATAAATAGATTTCAAGCTATTTTAAAGAATGTGTAAAGAATTCAGCAATTCAGGGGAGTTCCAAGATTTTAAATTAATTTACACATTTTGTTAATTTTTTCAAAGGATTTTAAATGATATTGACAATTTTTTAAAGATTGTAAAAGAACTTCCAATAATATTAAAATATTTTTATCGATAATAGAAATGTCGACTAGGGCCTCGTTAGAACCCTATTTTAAATAGGGCTAATTGCGACAATTTCTGCACGGGTGGGTATTATTATAATTAATTATTAATTAATTATTTAGTATAAATGCGTCATCTATCATGACATGTATTTGAAGTGTGTGCATGAAAATTCGTTTACCAAGGAAATGTAAAATAAATGGTTTTATTGAGGATTAATCCTCTCAAAGTCATCTGTTAATCTGTTTGGTAACTGAAACTTTTATTAAGTTTCCGAAAACCAATATTATTAATCATTCTGAGAGGCGTTGATAAATTTATTAAAGAAAGCTCTAGGTAATTTCTTCTAGTTATATAAATTATCTTAAGTTTTAATGTGAGCATGCACTTTTTTAAATTTAACGTTTCAATTATTATTTAAATTACAAATTTCAAGGAAATCCGTCTTCAGTAATGGATGACTTGAATTTGCGTAAAACAAGTGGCCTTCCCGATCTTGAATCGTTTGTAAGTGTGAATTACAAATGTGTGGGGATAGGTACTTACATGCTCGCTTACATGTTTATAATATATGTATGTGCGATCTGCAAATTTCGATTCGACACGGTCTCTCAGCTTTTCATATTGATCTGTCTGCTTGTGTAATTAAGTGCACTCTTTAATTGCCTCTTGATCGGCGTGTGTGCATTACTCTTGCTGTGGATTAACTCTGCACCTGCTCACGATATATGATTTTAATAATTATACTTAATACGCCATATTTTTGTAAATAGCGCTAAAGAGCAGCAATATTAGAGTTATAATGATTAACAAAATTGATTTTCGAAAAAACACTCGAATTATGATTTATTTTGCTATTATTATAATATTGCAATAAATCATTTTAAAATCTGAAATATGTATAACATGTATATGTATATAGTCTCTGCAATATTATTCTAAAAATTTTTCTACAAACTAATTTACTTTAATTTCGTAGTTTGCGATTAGTATTGCTCCCATTCTAACTACTCCGAGATAACAAAGTATTTCGCATTAATTTAAGTGTGCAAGATGTTTGCAAACAGCAATTTCACTTTGTCTTATTCTCATTTTTCTTATTCATGTTTTTATCTCTATTCTCGTTTGTTGGTTGATATTGCAGTTTGTCACCTGACATTCTGCATGAAAGATAAACTTGAAGAATTAATGATTCGATTCGTTCAGAATATAAAAGTGAATTATAAAACTTATTTCATGCATATTCATCATTTTTATTCTGAATTTTATTTTAAGGAGAACAGGGATGTTATGAAATTTAGTTCCAGGTGTGAAAAAATGAGATGAATTCAGTAATCTGGAGCAATTTTAATAATAGGGCTGAAAGTAGTCCAATATATGCGGTAAAAATTGCAAAATTTCCCGTCTGTTGAAATCGGCCCTAAAATAAAGGAACAAAAGTTTGATCATTGCCATAGCAGTATATAATGTATATTCTGTAAAGGTTCGCGTGTTTTCACGAATCCGCATGTGTTTCTGACGTCAGTGGGTCGAGGTTCGAGAACGCGAGAGATTTCGCACATCCTCTCGTTTTGAATGACGCGAAAGTCGGGGACCGCTTTTTGAAATCCATTCATGTTCTGATGTACATGAAACTCCCACCGATATGCAAAATAAGCGACATGTCACCACAAAACGCTTTCCTTTCCCGTTGCTCTTTTAAGATCCTTCTTATAAACGGGTAACACCCTCTTCCTTCCCAAACTTTTTCTCCTCCTGGTATTCATTGTTCATTAAATATTCCGCTTAAACTTGCGGTCAATACAAGTTCTGCTTATACTTTTATACGTACTACGGTATACCTTCATACATGATCGTTTTTTATTATCGATTTGAAATACTTTTATTTACCACAAAAGACGAAAAGGGATGCTGAAAATTTCGTGTCGTTCGTGAAAGCTTTTTGGGTCAGTGGTACGAATAACGTTAGTCAGACTGGCCCCAAAAATATAAATGAGTAAATTCTTTTGTATAATTTAGAATTACTAGCAGACCAACACGCGCACAATTATTTATTTAATTTATTAAAACTTCAAGTCATTAAAAAATCATTGTTCGCAGAATTTAAAGAATTTTAAAAAGTTTCTGAGAATTTTAAGGTAATTTTATTGAGGGAATTTTAAATGTTATAATGAAATTTCCAGGAATTTTAAAAGAAGTCAAAAGATTTTCTGATTTTTAAAAGATTTTATTGAATTTTCATGATTTCATGGAATGTAATGAGATGAGATTTTTAGGAATTTGTAGAGCTTTTTACGAGTTTTAACTTAGATTTCAAAAAATCTTAACGAATTTTAAGGTATTTTGAAGATTTTCCTAAAATTTTTTTGAGGCATTAGTTTTTTTTTTCTTCTTTCAACTTCAAGTCATTCAAAAGCCAATCAGGTTTGCAACAACAATGTATGCGAGATTTTCGAGACATTCCATGACACCACTTTTTTAAGATAGGATAATTATTTAGTAGAATTTCTTGATATCATTTATTTCGTCAGTAAAAATCTCTTCAAATTAGATTTGTTAATGAAAATGTAGGTATGTTATAGAATATTATATGAGTAGAAAAAAATATAACGTAAAAAGTGTTTCGCATTCGAGGATAAAATTTTATACTTGCACTGCAATTAGAAGCCGCAATCACTCCTATATTATCTATTTACGAGAATTAGCGCTGTTATATTTTTTTATCATTCTCAATTCCCATATAGTGTCATGCGAAAAATCTGTATACAGATAACCAATTGAACTAGTATTTATTTATTCATTTATTTATTCATTTAGACGAATTATAATTTTATCATTAATATATTTTATAATTAATGCTTACTTCCTTACAAGTTGATAATGAATTTTACTCAAACAGTTCATTACTTTTTTATCAGTTTGCAAGTGAAAAACCCTCACATTATATTTTCCAATTAAGGGGCATTTTAATTAAAATAATAATTAAGATTAAAAGATTTAACGTGAAAGACGCACGAAATCAAAATATGTGACCGGGAAAAATATACAGAAACTTTTTTTTGTTTGTGCATTATTATTACGATTTTTCAAATCCACGACTATTTTTCAAGATATGCACTCGTGTTTACCTGACTCATTTAGTTAATCATTAAATGATACGTAACGCCGTCGTCGCTTCTAAGACTTTTGCGATAACAATAGAGGTTCACGCATGCTCTGATAACTGAAGCTTGCATAATCACCGCGAGCTTCCACAATTCACGTATTCTACACAACTATTCATTTACGATACACCATACTAGATCCACCTGTATATATGTATACATTATACACCTTGCCTTATATCTATGCGACTAATGAGGCTAAATATTGATATTGCGCACAAGTATAACGTGTAACCTCGTCAGATCAGAAGGAATAAATTATTATAGGGATGAGGAAAAAATACTGCAGCAGTATTAAGAAAAGCATCGTCTACTTATTGTAAGCACAGCTGTTACCCAGTTTTCGAGTGTGGATGCATTGCAATGGTAATTGACTCTATTGTAATCTACGGTGAATACTACCTTTTATACAGATACGTGAGGTTCTGCATGTGGCTAGAATCGAATTCAAATGCAGTACTCGTATAATTATATGCAAATGTTGGTAAGAAAAAAAAAACGAACAGCGGCGAGAAATAATGATAACCTTCCACGATTTTGTTCTGCTTTTGAAATTTCTTCTTTAAATTATTTAGTTAATTTTAACAACCGGTTGTAATAACAATATTCCACATATGTAAAATTTTATAAGAAACATATATATGTTTCTTTATATAATAAGCAGTAATATCTAGATATATTTCATTTTAATATCTGAGATTTTTGATCATAATAAAGTTGCGAACGTTCAAATGAACGAAATATTTTTTTTTTTAATTATATTTTATCCAGAAATATTGTGCCAACTAAAAATAACAATCAGGATTACAAGTTTATTTCATTTTCTATTACTTTCAATGTAAATGAATCAATATTTAAAAACTTTTTATAGTTAAAAATACAATCCATACAAAAATTCGTTCATTTGAACGTTCAGAACTTTTGAATCATGATCTTTGCCCGAGTAGAAATTTTGCTGTGGCCCAGATTGGGGAATCTGGCCCCGATCGGGTCCAGATCGGGGGATTTCAGACCGGGGATGAAACACACGGCCCGACCAGGCCCAGACCTGGCCAAACCTGGCCCGATCGGGCCGGGTGTTTCATCACCGATCTGGGCCAGGTTTGGAAATTTCTACACGGGTGAATGTATCATCAAGGATATTAAACCATAATATCCAAGATAGTCGTCCCATGGTTAAAAAGCAGATATATTACGATTTAATATCCAGATATTAACAGTTAATATCTATTTCTCTCCGTGTAAAGATTTTTTAAAAGTCCAAGTTAACTTCTTCCACAATATTCAAGTTGAGAATCGAGAAAATAATAATTATCGTAAATGTAAATCTTGGGAGGGAAATACCTCTTTCTCTCTCAAAGGATGATTAATAAGTGACAGAAAAAAATAAAAATCCTGATCGAAATCCTCGGTACGAATGCTAATCACTATCGAATTGAGAACCAGTTTGAAAAAAAAAAAATCGTGACGCGAGTGGCTTTGGGCAATTTATGCTCCAATTTTTCAGCCCAGGGTATATCGGTAAATCGACGAGTTGAACGCATAACGATATGGTTGATGTTCCGCTTTGGTAATTGGTAGCGTTTCAAGGTCAAGCGAAAACGATCGCGTGCTACCGGTGAGAGATAAGCCAGAAGTGATAGCAAGAAAGCGAAAGAGAGGGAGGAAGTGAAAATCGACTATTTCACATCAGTTGAAAAAGAATGACAGATTTTCCTTTTTTATTATTTATTTCTCTCTCTTTCTCTCTCTTTTGCACATTCTGTATTTTTCTACCTCAGCTCACTTCCTCGTTCTCTCGCATTGTATCTGAGCTTGAATTGGGATTCGTCAGTGAGAGACTAGCATCGCCTAGAACCCCTAGCCTGTTGCCTTGTAGAGGAGGGTCCAGAGTAGGCTCCCAACCAATAAAATTCACCGCGCAGCGCCGACGCAGAGGCGTCGCGACGTCCCAGTCTAATCTTCATCAATAAATTTCCGTGATTGAATTGCTGAAATCAAGAAGTTGGGAATTTAAGGGCATGTAATACTTTACCATAAGAGCAAATTAGTTATACCAATTATACATTCATAATAATAAATATTTTTAGCTAATAAGAGTCAATAAACCTTCGTCTACATGAGACGAAGGTTTATTGACTCTTATAATTATAAATGCTCTTATAAAAATTATAATTGCTCCTGTGGTAAAGTATTACATGCCCTTAAAATTCTTTTTTTGTAATTATTTATTGACTGGTATTTCTTTAAAGCTAAAAGTATGACTTATTTCTTATTTTGAGATTCTGAGAGAATATTGTCGAATTTAGGAATTCACTATCTCCTTTGGCCGGATCGGGGCCCGATCGGGCCGGGCGTTTCATCACCGATCTGGGCCTGCGGTCGGGCCGTGTGTTTCATCCCCGGTCTGAAATCCCCCGATCTGGACCCGATCGGGGCCAGATACCCCAATCTGGGTCCGATCGGGGCTACAGCAAAATTTCTACTCGGGTAGTACCAATATCAGTACTATAAGCGGTACTGGCGCAGCACAAAGAAAAATGGATATTCAAACTTAATATCTAGATAGTCAGAAAATTGAATTACAAATATATTCATCCTAAATATTCAGATATTCATCCTAATTATTTCGTTTTCAAACTTAATATCTATGGATATTTAGATTGAGTATCTTAGATAGTTGGTCATCTATTTGAGTATCTCAGATATTGAGGCTGAATATCCAGATACTTAAATTGAATAACTTTAGATGGCTGTCACATATGTATAGTTCAGTATCCAAGATATTATAAGCTTGAATATCCATTTTTCTCCATGAGAACAGCACCATTTGTAAATTTTTTTTTATTGATCATGGCGCTTGTCTACACGGAGAAAAATGGATATTCAAGCTTAATATCTTGGATACTGAACTATGTGACAGCCATCTAAAGATATTCAGTTTAAGTGTCTGGATATTCAGGCTCAATATCTTTATAGATATTCAAATAGATGACTAACTATCTAAGATATTGAGTATAGAGACCAACTATCTAAAATATTCAATACAATGAATATCTGGATATTTAGGATGAATATCTAGATATTTAGGGCGAATATATTTGTAATTCAATTTTTTGACTATGCAGTGCCGGATTAAGCCAGCGCGGGGCCCGTAGCAAATTATATCAAGAGGCCCTTGGTTTGCTTTAGGTTCTTAAGTTTAGGGTGTTAAATAAAACACAAATGTTACAAATAAACTTTTCTGGATTTAATATGAGCAAATTTAGAGATAATACCATCCATATCGATTCCTCTAAGCAAATCATATTCTATATTCATCAAGATGAGATGATTTAGACGTTCTTGACCCATCGTATTCCTTAACTCATTTTTAACACGCTTTAATGTGATGGGTGCGCGGGGCCCTCTTATGCGCGGGGCCCGTAGCATTTGCTACTCTTGCTACGTAGCTAATCCGCCACTGTGACTATGTAAATATTAAGTTTGAAAATCCATTTTTCTCCGTGTAGTTATCCAACTTTTTTAGCCTACAAGCTGCTACAAGCGAACTTTTAATCCCTTTAATTCGTGTCGACTTTAAAAATTTTAAAAGAATCGATACACCGAAAAAATTCTACGGTTGTGACAACCACAGAAATAGTAAAATATGGTATAACTAATAATTTGCGGTTGCCACAACTAGGATTGTGGTTGCCACAACCACAAATATTATGTGACAATAACCATCACAGCTATGTGACAACTATTATCAAATAGTTGTGGCAACTATTTAATAATAGCCACACCCGAGATCGGATTCACAGCTAGTTTAATGAAGCTTCTATCACATCATCCGGTTTATGAGTTCCCACACTTTTAACCGGTGATTTCCAACGAATCAAGAATCAACATACAGATAGATGCGGGAGCCAGAAAAGGTGGTCTCGAGAAAGAGAGAGGATGTTAAATCGTTAAAAAGAGATAGAAAGGGTGGTGGAGCGATGAAAGAGGGGGTTATAGATGATCAGAATCGAGTACCAGACTAGATAGCTCGAACCTCAAACCTCGTGAGAAGAAGATCCCCACCAGTCCCACCACGTGTGGGCGGAGCATGCAGGTAACGTGCACACGTGAAGCTCCGATGCCATGTGTGCTACCCTGTGTGAGTAATTCGAAGAGAAACCGAGCAGGTAAGGGAACCGACCACTCGCTACACCGGGGTCAGTTAGGGTCCTGCTCTACGTTAGGACGCTCACGTTCCTTCAACCTCTCCAACCTGATCCAGGACGATACTTACAAGTCTTCAAATTTACCCATCAAACCATCATCAACTTTAGACAAGAAAATCATCAGAAGTTTCAGTTGTCGAGATCATCAGAAGTTTCAGTCGTTGGGATCTTCTTGACCTGAAGAACATCCATTTTTTTGGATCAGTTTGGATCCTGATAGTGACTGACTTGCTAATGAGGAATCCTGACGTTCTTAAAGAATTCTCGAACTTGGTCAGGATCCTCTTGTACTTTGACAGACTTCGTGGAACTTTGGGAATATTTCTTCATCAATTTTTCGCCTTTTTGACATTATTCAATTAGGCTATGATTTGAGAACCAATCACGTGTTGTTTCGTATAGAAGAGCAAAGGACAGACACGTGCCAACCGAGTTGTCTGCTAGTGTCGAAGCTACTGTGCTGTTATCAAGTTTTGCATGTTCAAGTTCAAGTTCAAAGTGTCCTCTTCGTACTGACTTGCAATTAGTGGATTAGTTTTGTTTCGTGGAATGAACCAGAGGAAGAGGTATTAACCCTTCAAGGACGCATATGCGGAACGTGATGTGCGGTAAGTTTGATAATTGACAAATTTTATTGAGAAATTTTATTGACAAATTGTATACAGCCTTTTTATGTCATTGCTCAAGTCCTCAAGTTGTTCAGGAGTCAGAAAAGGTCATTAAAAGACGAGGGTTGACAACTATTAGAGCAGGTCTGCATAATGATCAAACATCATATTTATAAATTCGAAAAGAACTGGAACAATAATTTTCGTTGCGCGTGGAATTTATTTCGTCATAGCTACTTGTATTTGTTTGATACATAAATTATTTTTATTTCAAAAGATTATAAATATTCGTCCGCGGTATAGAAATTAATGAAGTATATCTAAATAAATAATTTAGCAGACTTTTCAAGTCGCACATCTTCTTATCTCTCAATAATGTTTTCAAAATTCAAAAAAGCCTTGTGCATTTGAATTTTCGTTATCTACTTTAGCTCGCTCTAATTGTTCTGAATTTATAGATTTGGGAAGTTTAATAATACTTCATTCTTGAGTGATTCTACAAATTTTTAATGTGACATAAAGTTTCTCATAACTTTTAATGAATTCTTGCAATTACTTAAATCAATATTTCGTCAATTTTAATATTCATAATGGTACGAAAATGAAAGAAAGTACTTTACATATTTAATTACTCACCAAGAAAGCCGTGACGAAAAGTATGATGTCACTTATTCCTAGTCGAAAATAATGAATAATACATCTTTCATCTGTCAGACAAGTGTTATCTTCCAAAAGTCATTATTTTTATCTTAATCATTTTTTCAAAGTTAGTCACCTAGTTTATATATATATATATATAATTATATATACAGAAAATAATAATTTAACTTTATAGAAACTGGGTATGATAAATATTCATCCTTAAAATTCATCTTCTTTACATAAAATATTATCTCCATTTGACAAAATGTTTATTTTAAACGAGCTTTTGACAATTTATCGCAATGTTATCTCAGCTTTTGGAATTTTTAATTCAACTCTTTTCAAAGTCCCCTCGAAAAATAAACTCTCTAAGAATATGGAGTCTTGCTTAATTTGATACTTAAGCACCTTAGGAATTTTAATTATCTAATTACCAAGTTGGTAATGATAAAGACAACATTTATGTTCGGTAGTTCAAAAATAAAAATGCTAATTACACCGTATGAAATGGCTGGACGCGTGGATAAGATTCAGTTTAAAAGAAAGCCACAATGAAAGGCGACTTATAGTGAATTCATTTAGTTCTTATTTAACGAAATAGTAAATAAATATCGATGAAAAAAAAAAGAGTTTTTAAATAGGTCATTATGAAACGTCTTCTGCGTTGTTAAAACGTAGATGAATAATGTTATATATTGTTGAATAACTTGTTTGAATCAGAAACGACGACACTTTCGTTCAATTGGTATATTTGAACAGCCGCATTTGATTAGTTCCTGCGTGTCAGATTTCACAAAGATTGTTAAACAATTCTTAACTAGAGCGCCAGAATTTCAATTGAAAAAATGATACGCATACCAGATGATTCAAAATAAATTAAATAATTATAGGAACAGGTAGATTCAATGATTTATTGATGATGTAAATGTCATCCTATTCATATTTTTCCTGATTTAAGTGATTTTATACTTTTCTTAATCATTGCTTCTTCATCTGGTTTAGATTTCTTTTTCGTAAGATCTATTTTTAAAGTTTTAATCTTTATAAGAGAAAAAATTAAAATAATTAAAGAGGCAATTTCTGTCCGCAGTTGTGATAACCTTCGAAAGTATTGGATTTCGATTGTTATGCCAAGTGCGAAAGACAAATCTTATCATATTGTTTTCTTAACCAAAGTCAAATGAAAAAATGGTCTTATCATCACTTGAAAAAATGTGATGAAATCAAAATATCTGTTTTACATTTTCCCAGATGAAAAATGTGAAACAGGCAATATTCTTTATTATTATAAGAAAATTATTACTTGGCGAAGGACAATTTATTTCTATAAATAATGTAATGTAAACTTAGCTTCTTGATCCAATTACGAGAACAGTATCAATTAATTGCCTACAGATGTTTAACATAATACTATAAGGGGAGATAATAATCTTTGTCAAGAGATGTTTTCGTATTTACTTATTTCTCCTCTCGTTTTATTTTTGTTAATTAAGGAAATTGGATGATAATTTGTAAATATATAATCAACTCGCTTTTCTGTGAATGTTAATTTTTTATTTAAGCATTAAAGACCAGGTCATAAATAATAAATAAACGAGATTTACAAGTTTAAGATATTTAAGTGAAGTTTTGGTTTTATTTAAATGGCCAGCTTTCTTCATTAAGGCATTGAATACTCAGAGGCATTAAAATCACTGGTGGTCTAATTACTTTCTCTGAAAACATTTAATTATTTTCAATAATATAATTCAATAATATAATTTCGATATTTGTATTGAAATTTTGATTATTTTATTTATGTGTATTTATATGTCTATTGAAAGAGAAATAAAATATGTCTATTGTAGAGAAATAAAAATATATAAAAAGGAATAATAACGATAAAATCACAGTGGCGTGTGCTTTCTGATTTTGGGAGACAATGTGGCTTCTACAATATTAATGATATTACTATTGTTCTTATTTTCATTACTAAACTTGGCTCGTCATCTGCGAACTCGTCACGATATAAAGCTCACCGGGCAATCACGTCCACGTCCCTCCGACCTGAGATACGATCTTTTGCCCAACCAGTTCAGACGATGCACGCACGTTGATATACCTAATATCGTATACAATTTTTTTTTTCGTTTCTTGTATGTCTACGAATATTGTTGATCGTTTTCTGGATAAATATGATCTGATAGTGTCATCCAATGAACTCTTCCTTCCTACAACAATTCCATTTTACTCTAAATGTCAATAAAGGAAAGTGAAGGTGTCTAAAACCTTTATGACCATATCTCATGATTAAAAAAGACCAAATTTATGAGGGAAAGGAAAATATGTTCTTTTCTGACAATAAGAACACTTGTGGGACGAGAAAAAATTTCTGGTGTAAATATTGAGGCTTGTGGTGTGTGTGAAACACTGAATTTACATTCTGAAATAAAATCTCTCATTAACAAGTTAAAAATACGTTTTTTCTTTTTTTGTTTGGAGTAAATTATATTTAAAGGGTTTTTAATGTCTGCAGAAGCGGTGTCGCGATCCTGGTACATGAAACCAGAACTGCAATGCAATCCTGTGGGAGTTCCGGCGGGAGCTTTGTCGCCCCCAGCGACGCTCTCGCCGCCGAACAGCCCCAGTGTCCTGCCTCCGTCGCCCTGGAGTCCAGGTGGTCTGGGAAGCAGTAGTTCAAGCAGTACCATTTCGAATCCCTCCACTCTTAGTCAACCTGTCCACGATCGAATTAGTGCCTTTTCCATCGTGTCTGGATACAACTCTGAATTACAGCGGTTTCAAAATCTACCCCTCTCTGGGAGTTCTGCTTCTCGAGGTACGTAAAATTCTCTGAAATAATAATAATAATAATAATAATAATAATAATAATAATAATAATCTATTATTACCCCGTGAGAAAATCTGAATGTTAAGAATAATGAATATGAAACAATATCTCTCCGTCCAGAGGAAAAGGACTTTGTCGGTTTTATTTTACAAGCTATATATTTAAAAGTAACGTCCCGATAAACTGGGCCCTTTTTATTTGGATGTACATTTGTTTTCTGATCATTTGTGTTGGTGAAACAAATTGCAAAATTTGTTGAAATCTCTTTAGGAGATTTCAACGAATTTTTAGTGATTTCTAATGTTTTCGTGAAATTTCGAGGAATATTAAGCGAATTCAAAAGATTTTTATGATTCTTTAAATATCTTGTGGAATTTAATGAGATTTCTAATAATTAAGAGGGATTTTCTGATTTTTAAAAGGTTTTGTAGAATTTTGAAGAATTTCATGGAATTTGATCAGATTTCTAAGGATTTTAAGAGATTTTAAATGTTAAGAAATAATAATAATAATAATAATCCGTTATTACTCCGTGAGAAAATCTGAATGTATGAATAATGAATATGAAACAATATCTCTCCGTCCAGAGGAAAAGGGCTTTGTCGGTTTTATTTTACAAGCTATATATTTAAAAGTAACGTCCCGATAAACTGGGCCCTTTTTATTTGGATGTACATTTGTTTTTTGATCATTTGTGTTGGTGAAACAAATTGCAAGTGGAATATGCAATTTGTTGTAGGCCCCCGTTTGAGGTACTTATTGTTCTGATTTTAAAAGACTGGATTCATGTGTTACAGAGATGCGCTGTGGTTTAATGTATGGGGGATATGCGGCCAGCACTGCTTGGTGGGCCCACCATGCTGTGGGCCTTCTGCTACCCCATTCCCTCGTGCCTCCGAGAATTCCTTCGCAGCAAACGACACCCATCGCCAGCGGCTCACCGACTCATCCTGAACCACCAAGTCCGGCGAGGGCTAGCTCACCCCGAAGGTGCACGCCTGAGAAAGCAAGATTCGGTCAGTGTCCTTTGCTTCCCTTTACTCTTTCCCTTTTTTTTCAAAATTGAAATATTCAATTTATTAAAATTGAAATACAATATTCGAAAATATAGAAAGAAAAGGAGGAAACATCCCACCGTGGTCACAGTAAATTTGTTCCTTCTTGGAGTTTATATTTTTCTAAATTTTTCTACCTCTCTTTTAAGTTTTCTTCCTCCTGTCCCGCATGCGGGCTCGCACTTAATTTACTTTCCTTTACTCTCACTTCTTGACTCCCTTCCATCTTCCTCGCTCCTTTTTGCCCTCTGGATTCAGGACCCTGGCACGCTCGCGTGTCGCCCACCTGCCGGCATGAGGAACGAGAAACAACCGTAAATTCTCTTCAGGACAACGCCTCCTTCTGCCTTGCTATTCTTTTCAAAATTGATTTCGGAAGACTAATCTCCTTTTTTCTTACATTGTTACATGGATAATTTTACTCTGCTTTTGGGATTTTGACAAAAGGATCTTTCGAGGAAAGCAAATCTCTTTTGTTACCTTCGTTTCTAAAACCCCTTTGCTGATACTGCTATTTCTCTTACACGCTTAATAAAAAGATGGCTCAATTTAAAAAATAAACTATTTAAAAAAATTTTCCTGTGTTTGAGAAATTTTTAACAGGAGGGTTTCATTTTGATTGCAGATGAGGAAGCTCCTTTAAACCTGAGTACGAAACCGAATGATGTGTCTTCAACCAACAGTCGGAAGGGCGAAATCTGGTCACCTGGTTCTGTCTGCGAAAGGGAAGCCAGGGAGACGAGGGCGCCTTCTGATCGGTACTCCTCCTTGGGAACGACGCCAGTAATAACTCGAAACATTCACCACTCGCCCTTGACACCACCCTCATCGTCGGAGAGAACTTTTCAGGTATGTTACGAATCATTTTTCCTCTTTATTATGCATTTTTTATGCCCTTTTGTCTTAAAATTGTCACTAAACACCTGCGAGTCATGTATTCCTTAAAAGAAAACATTTATCGGATTTACAATATTGTAAATCCGATTTTTTAAATCATTTTTTAAAATCACTAGCAAACTAATTATGTACTTTTTCTTCTTACAACTTATTCAAAAATACAAGTCATTCAAAAATTTACAAGTTTTTAGTCAATTTAGAAGATTTAAGTCATTCAAACTATTACAAGTCATTCAAAACTCAATAATATTTCTCTGACTGTATGCGAGATTTTCGAGACACTTTTTTTTAACATAGGATTTTTTAAAAATAAAGAAGTCTCTGGTCCCCTGGGTTTCCTGGACCCTTGTAGTGGCGGTAAACAGATATTAAAAGATCGAAGATAGCCCAATGCTCAGGCTTTCGAGAAACAGAAAAGATATCGGTCTTAGAAATCTCACTTCGACTTCCACAACCATGAGGTGCAGGATCTTCTCTTGATACTCACTACTTGAATTTAACCAAATACGCCTCGCTCAAGTAATTCTTCAAGTAATTAAAGTTTCTAGTGTACAGAAGGCCACGAAAAATTCTTAAGTCACTGAAAATTGATGCAACTATAACGTTTATCACTCTACGCGTGAATTACCCTGGCATACTTATTTTACGACAAACATATGGAGCTTCCACTGTCGATCGTAAAAAGCTTCGATTTTCCATGAACTCTTGCACATAAACTCGACTTTATTTTACAACTAGCTATATTAGAATGTCGATGTCAATATTGCACTACTCAATGTCTTTAACAAATGACATGCAAAACGTCAAAGGACAATTTTTCATTTTGAAAAATAACTTTGTAATATACACTCTTTTGTTTGGAAAAAAGAACAATATTTTTTTTACTAATAATATGAGACTAAATTGCATGTCGGACTTTGTGAACACATGTCATTTTTTTTTAAGTATGCAAGACGTTTTCCTAAAATGTGGTATCAATAAACTAATATTAGATCATTTTATTAGAAAATAATGAAGATCTAGATGATGAATACTACAAAAAGCTTTCCTAATCCTTTTAGCCACGATTGAATACAGGGAAAATCGTAAAATGTTTTTTATGCTTGGATCAATGAGAGAAAACAAACCTCATATGATCGCGATTGATCCCTGCTAGTAATTTTAATAAATTTACACCCTTCTAAGTAAATTAGGACTAAAAGTATAAAGAGATTATATTTTCCCTTTTTATCATTGAAAGCTATCAAATTTCTTCAAACAACACAATCTTGACATTAGTACAACATTTTCCAGGAATCATATAATTCATATATAAATGTGTTTGAAAATATATCGATTTTTTAAAGTTGCCTTAATCTTTGTCAGTTGTAAGCCAAGTGATGATGGTAATAAATATTTTTGCCGCGTGCAGGTGGCGATATGTGATGAAGTGAGATCACGTACATAAGTAGGTGCGTAAAAGTGCATCCAGGTTGCCTATACATATTTAAGTACTTACTTTCGTCTTGCCCGGTAATTTATATAATTGCCTGCACTTTTGTGGTGGATAATACATATTCAACAAATTATCGAGCTCACGATTCCTTCTTCTTTAAAATAAATAATGCGAGTGCAAATGCTCGCCTAAAGTTTCTCCACTATATTGTTACAAAATTGGCTTCCGCGACTTACTTTATTGTTTTCAAAGCAATATTCTAGATTTCATTTCTTTTGAATTGAGATTTTTTCTGAATCACGATCGAAAAATAATAATCAGCAATCACAAGGTATCGTCGAGTATTCTTTGTCTTCGAGTGAAACCGGAAGTGGAGGCTTTTACACGCCAACAAGTGTTACTCTCGACTCCACTCTTCCACACCCTTTAGCACTTTCTTTCATACAATTGACTTCTTCTTTGGGATTCTTTCCTGGTTCTTATTCTTTCTTTTATTTTTAATGTATTTTCACACGCTGAATAGGATTCATGGATTTTAATATCTTCCATGAAATTGTTAGAAAGTTGATATCGCTGAAAAAAAAAACAATTATTAGTGTGAAGATTCTTTTCTTTCTTCTTTTCTTCACTTGTTTTAATTGCGAAAGAGCAGACAAGTGTTATAAATTAATTGAAAGTGAACGTGAATCATACAGTGTTGTACTGATAATTTCATAGAAATAAAAGCACATGCATGATGCGTATATATGCGATTCTGTGAAGCATGGTTCATTGTTCAAGAACCAGAATGGATGCAGCATTGTCAGCACTGGCGCCTCTGTGACAATAATACGTCGAGAAAACGGCACTACGTAAATACAGGCGCGTCCGGCTTCTTATGCGAATTTAAAAATTAAATATAGAAACTTGCAATTCTTTAAAAAGTATACTAGCAAGTATGATCCGCGCGCGATTAATTTCTCGTTTTTGCAAACCTTTTGCTAGTAGAAAAAATAATTGAGAATTTTTAATTCTTGAAATACAGAATCTTGTAATTGTTTATCTAATTTCTTGAATCTCCATAAGTTTCATAAAATTCCTTAAAATGCCTTTATTATCGTTCAAAGTTTTGTGAAATTCTTTTAATTTTCGTAAATTTACTTGATATTACTTGATAAAGTTATTATAAGTAATCTGTTTAATTTCTCAAATAATGTAACGGAATAAAAGCTGCAGATAGTTTTGTTTGGACTTTAATCATGGAAAATTTTCAAACTTTTCTCAAAGACTTTTATTTCTTTTTGTTTCAGTGTAAGCAATGTGGAAAGGCTTTCAAGAGGTCTAGTACACTAAGCACTCATTTACTGATTCACTCCGACACGAGGCCTTATCCTTGCAATTATTGTGGTAAAAAGTTTCACCAGAAATCCGACATGAAGAAGCACACCTACATTCACACTGGTAAGTAAGATTGTTGCAAATTGTAACAAAATAAAATATATATTGAAGTTATATAACTTATAATATTATACATTGAACATAATCAATTACTTATTACATGGTTCTTCGCAAGTTTCCATAATTTCAGATCTGGGAATATGATACATAGCTATAAACATAACAACAGCATTCGATCGGTCGTGAAACTATTTAATATTTTATAAAACATTAGATTCTTGCAACACACAAGAAAATCAACAAGAACAAACATGATAGGAATATAAGTTACGGGAATTTCTATCGTAATTTTAATTTTTGAAAAAGAAGCCAATTTTAGAGGCCAAATAAAAATTCACTTACACTCAATATTTCTCCCAAAGCCCGCTCGTATTATATATTTATCGCTCGTTCGAAAAGCGTTGAAGGGCAGCGGTAGAAATTACAGGTTGCTTTTTTCTGCACCATAACTGCGTAATATTTCTTACATATGAGTAGCTTCGCTAACCCCAAAAGTGTTTTTAAATTATGCATGAGAGGTGGCTCGTTAGGGCAAAAACTCTTTAACCCTTCATTAAGTTTTCTCAAAAATTTCAGAGGAAATTTTCACGAAAATAAAAGAAACTTCCAGTGGGGTGCAAACTTTAAATGTATTGCACCATAAAATTTGAAATGTTCAAAACTTTTTACATGATATACTTTTGCTTTCTCGCAATTTCATTGAATTATCGTCTTTATTTGCTTACTATAATATTCACATAATAACAGCCTTAGGGAAGATAATGTAGGGCTATAATAATTCACTAAAAGAAAAGTTTGTATCGATTCAATAATTGTAGACAATTATCTGGAAACTTCTTACATAAGTGAATCAAATCAATCCAGATTTGAGATTAATTGAAATGTGCGTGAGGAATATGCCAAGTTTTTAATTGCATCATTATTATTCTCAAATTAATTGCATTCTCAAATTAATTCTTGTATGATATTAAATTCTCGACATATGGTTTATTCTTAAACGAAAATGTTAAATGTTAAAGAAAAAGTGTGGCTTACACCCCTATTTTAGCCCCAGGTCCGCCTTCGCCTGAAAGGGAATCAGAAAGGGAGACTAGAAAATTCTATGTATGTATAATATACATAGATATAGAGCTTCTGTGGTAATCCACCCCAACATGACAATCAGACAAAATACATGTGACGATTTCTCAATAATGCACAACATTTGGGGTCACAGTGGCAATTTTTAAAGTCCTATTATTATTTTAGCTGAGGACTAGCTTTAAAGTTCTCTACGTTTTCAAATTATTGATTAGATCTGTGCTTTTTGTGTGACACTGAAAAATTCAGTTTTAAGAAGAAAGAAATAAGTTTTAAGACTTTTAAGATATGAAAGCTAAAGAAAACGGATTTTCTTCTTTGGCGCACATGCCTCAATTAACATGCTTCATAAAACTAAACTGTCAGTTGCCTGACAGGTCTAACTGATTCCTTAGGTCAATCTACAATCTTGGCAACCCTTTCACACCCTTGATCGCGATACAAAATGCCTTAGGAGTAAATTCTTGTGGCTTAACGAGTCGAGCGTGTCTGAGAATGACCGGAAGGAAGGCACGATGGGAAATGGGCTGTTTGCCGTGTGCTAAGTGAGCTTCCGGCGAAAAAGTGTGTGTGGCACGTGACCGACACGAGCTGCCGTTGGGGTGCATGTCGCGGGCTAATTAAATTCAAAAGGGGTTTACGAAAGAAAAGAGAACAACCTGCGTCAAAAAACGCCTGCAGTTTCTTCATTTTTCTTGTGTGTATATCTGCACCTTGAGGAATTTATGAAAAGATCACTAAAAAAAAAGTTTTAAAAATTCAGGAAAATGTTGATAATTATAAAAGCCGAGGAAATAGAAATAATTGTTCTAGTTCAATTATGTAACTTTAACTTTAACCCTGAAAAAACACACTTGCTGTAAACAGCGACACTTACAGGTTTGATATCGGTTATCAGCACTGTGAGTCTATTACTTCAAAGATAAGACGATAAGACGATTTATCCCTAAATGCAAAAACTGACCGATTCTTTTTCGAACATTCAGTGCAATTACGTTTCTAGGTTACCGTAATTATTATATATCTGTCTTGTTTATTTCAATGCCGTAATAATAACTCGTGTCAGTTGAAAAACAGGTTAAATTTATCGCGGTCGAAGTGGCCTACCCCATGCTAGGTAAAACGTAAACTTAGAAAAAAGTTTTTTTTTAAATCAAACAAACGTATCATTGATATATGGTCAAAGAAAAAATATCTTTGAATTAAACAAAATTTGTCTAATTCAAAGAAATTTTCTTTAATTCAAAAAAATTGATT
This sequence comes from Synergus itoensis, assembly GCA_904066005.1. Classification (NCBI taxonomy): domain Eukaryota; kingdom Metazoa; phylum Arthropoda; class Insecta; order Hymenoptera; family Cynipidae; genus Synergus; species Synergus itoensis. Next base: position 2,063,517 of record CAJFCP010000089.1, read on the forward strand.
TTATCATTTTATCATTTTATCATTTTTTAAGAACTCTAGGGAATTTTAAGGGATTTTAAATGTTTTCATGAAACTTTGAGGAATTTAAAGAGAACTCAAGAGATTTTTTTATGATTTTTAAAAGATTTTGTGGAATTTCATGAGATTTCTAATAATTTTAAGGAATTTCAAAAGATTGTTCTGATTTTTAAAAGATTTTATGTAATTTTTAAGGATTTCATGGGATTTAATGATATTTCTAATACTTTTAATGTATTCTAAAGGATAAAAAGGTATTTTAATTGTTATCATAGATCTTTAAAGAATTTCAAGAAGTTCCTTTGAATTTTAAGAAATTTAGAAACGTTTCTGGGATTTTAAGGGATTTTTGAATGTTGTCATGGAATTTTCAAGAATACACCAGAAAGCGTTTCTGGTGTATTAAAGTGAAGCTATTTCTTATGCAAAAAGCCTATTCATCATCAATTTTTTTTGTTCGAAACTATAATCCGAGGTTTGAATGATTTACCGGAAAAAGAGGAGGTACAAAGATGCAAGGAAAAAGAGTTATAGTGCACGATATTCTGATGGACGGTCACTGCCCTTCTCGAACTATAAATAATGGAAAGTGCACTGGAGATGCGTAGTCTTGCAAATTGATTTCCTACCCTTTGTGTTTCCCTGCAATTTTTACTTCGCGTTCAATAAGAAAAAAAAAGGTTTACGTTCAAGTTCGCAGAATCGTGCCTTAAACTCTCACTGATCGAGTTACATATGTTTCCTTTTTTTTTTCTAAACAAGTGCACTTTATCAACTTCTGGCTAAAAGCAATAGCCATCACGACTTTAGAGTTAAGATCACTTAACATAGTTTCAGTCACTGTCAATTATTGACTTTAGAAAAAGAATTTATGGAATAACTAGATCAAAGCAATTTAAAAGATTTTCCTGGGAAATAAAAGTACGTAGTGATGTCAATCAATATTATTAATTGTAAATTAAAATGCCATAATTATCAATGAAATAGTTTCCTAAATATATAATAGTTATTTTCTATGATTTTCTGCTATTAGAGATTTTATGATTTAGATAAACTAAATTCTAAGCGAAATGATTGAATTTGAAATTGTTGTTGCCTCTACCTTTGAAAATAATACTCGAAATCCATTAAGTTATTATCAACAAATATTTTTCTAAAATAGTTATTGTCTTTAAGTGATTGTCTAACTATTATAAGAGAATTCAGATATATTTCTACAGTATAGAAAACATTGATATCAATTTGGAGCGCGTGTTAATTAAAAGTTAATTAAAATCATATTCAATTCTGAAAACCTGAAACTTTATAAATCTACTTAATAAATTAATTAAACGTCGTCTTAATTAAAGACTTAAAAATTAATAGATCGCTTCTGAATTTCGGAATTCGATTAAGACTTGATTCTAATTCGTCGATTCGCTCGTTAGCAGAAGCTTAGAGTGATATTATTCCTGTCGTGTCGTTAAGCATGTTCTGCATAATTAAAAATCGACGAATCGCGTCATCTTGTGAGTCTATCATTAAAATCGGCTGCCAGTAGAGCTTTCCGTAAATATTTAAGTCATCACAAGGGGTCGGTAATGAGTCTTCAGAATCGATATTTTCTTGGGTCGCTGACACCCTTAACAAACACCTACTAAAAAAACCTTGTCTGTCACTCTAATTATTGGCTCAAGGCAAAATATTAGCTTAAAATTAATATTTAAATTCAATAATCATTCATAAGAAATTCTTCAAAAAATTGTATCACTTTCCTCAAAATCAGCACCTTGAAACTCGATGTTTCATCAGGTGTATGGCAAAAGCATCGACTTATCTTCAGTCTAAAATAAAGTTTATTTTTTCGTTTCGTTTTAAAATGAAAGCAATTATTTTCAATCAAAATATTTGTAAATATAATTGTACCGTTTGTTATTATCCTCTGCATGAAATTGCGAAGGAATTTTTCTCGAATATGATATGTTAACACAGATTGTAATTATGTTAATAAGTGAGACATCAAACTATGGTTTATAGACTTATTCAAATTTATTTATTTAGCAATTTTTGTCTTATACCTGCATCCTGCTTTCCGTAAAATAAAAGCTACATTAATTATTCTTAATTGATAATATATAATCTATAATCATCGATATTCGAGAAAATTATTATACTTCCTACTTTCTTATTGTTTCCTTTTTCTTTAGTTTAATTTAAAATTATTAAAAAAAATTCAGTCCTTCCCTTGTAATGAGAGTGTAACATCGATCGACGTCAGGTGATTCCAGACAATAAATTTATGGATTTAGTTATGACTATTGGAAACGCTTTACGAAGAACCATGCACACACATCATGATTTATTAGTTGATTCAGCTGCGTTTGGCTAACCTTGATGGACAATTTCATACCCTCTAATTCGTATTATATGACAAATAGTCTTAAGATAATTCGCGTCATCATGACGTTTATTATCCTACTTTTGCAATTAGTTTATTACAATAGAAAAAGCATCTTGTACAAGACGTGTATTTTAAAAAAATATTTTCTTTTTTTTTCAGGTGAGAAGCCACATACTTGTATCGTGTGTGGAAAGGCTTTTTCCCAAAGCAGTAATTTGATAACTCACATGAGGAAACACACTGGTTACAAACCCTTCCAGTGTGGCCTCTGTGACAAAGCTTTCCAACGAAAAGTGGATCTCAGAAGGCATCGTGAAGGTCAACATCCTGCTGCACCTGCTCTCGATTATAGATCTCTCCAGGTACCACCCCCTGTTAGACATACATCACCCCCCACATCTTCTTATCACATGATACCTATACCAGGCAGCAGTTGAAATTAAAAGTATTTCGAAATCAGATTTTAAATGTATATATCAAAAATCAAAAGAGAAACCAAAATTCCAGGATCTTAGGTCACACAAATTTGTAAAATTATTTATTTGGCACAGAGTGCATTTTAGTGCCTTGGGTACGATGTAATTCAATTAAAAATGGACTAGTGACATATTTTTTATCTATTAGAGAAATGCTAGAACCGAGCAGACTTGGAAATCACATGTAAAAAATACTGCCACGTTTGATTTTTAAAGAGAAGCGAAAAATTAATTGCTCAATCAATGCTTTTAAAACTCAAAAGACCTTACTAATAGTAGTATATTAATACAACATAATATGTGAAATAATTTCATATCTTGGATCATTAGTGTACCGTTAAAGTTTAAACTCAGACGTTGGAGTCCGGCAATCAAGTGGCTACTTAATGCCCTTAAATATGACTTCAATTTTAATTACATTCAGGCGACCACGGAACGGAAAAAAAATCCAACTGTTTAAACAGTTTTTTATGAGTCATAAATATATATTTTTTTTTCTTAATATCGTGTGTGGCTTTAATGCAATTATTATATGCGAATAATCACAAGTGCTGGAGAATTAAGGGCACATGCTAAATTTACAATTGTCTTTTTCTAACGCTAGTGTGTCGATCGATCATTTTTTATATCAAAACGATATTGATGATTGATCACCTGACTCGACGAGCCTTGATTGCACCGATGATTTGAAAGAGATTTCATCTTCACGCTACTTCACATCAAATCTTTTATTCAGCACATGATCCAAAAAGGCTTATTAATTCGATTTTATTTCCTGAGCTGGTCAAATTAAATTATATTAAATGTAAATTATATTAAATTATATTAATTTAAAATCTTCTTGAATTTTCCATAAAGGAATAGCGAAATATAATTCATATTTCCCAGGTCTGCTGGTTGTAATAGTAACTTAATTCTTAAAAAAAGGAGAGGTGATAAAAGAATGAGATGAAATGAGAATTAGAGAGAGGGGAAGTAACAAACGAAAATGATCCGTCGGAGAATCTTAAACCGTCCATTATGCAAATATTTATATGAATAGATACCAGTACACGTGCGTGAGTGTATAAAATCTTATTTTGTTATTCAATTCGTCAAGAGATTTTCAACCTTGATTGGAACTTAATAACAATTTGAATTTTTATTAAATGGGTTTCAATTACTATACATTTTTCAAATGAAAAGCTGCGCACGTGTATCCCATAGATATACGATTATAATTATAGAGTGTCTGCATGTGCCTTTGGTGTCACCGCATACCTGAATTGACCTATTTAATAAAGTATATTATTATATTTATATTAGACGTAGACAGCAACGCAAGTAATCAAAATTATCTTTCTCTCAATCGATTTTATTTTTCATTTTTTATATAAAGAAAATTAAAGTTTTTTAAACACCTGAAATCGATTTAAAAAAATTTTTTACGCACTCGAGGTTGAGAAAAATCGAATTAACTACATTTTTATTTAACCTCAGAGGCATTATCTTGCGTTAATCACGACCGTGTACATACGTACATGTATTAATTATACATGTCATAGTCCGTCGAAGCCAAAGCCGTCCGTTTCGATAAATTGTTCCACTGAACAATAAAAAAAACGTATTGTAAATTCGAAAAATCTGTACATTTTTATTGAAACTATTTCGAAAATCCGAAAAATTAAGGAGAAGTATAAAAATATTTAAAAAAAAACAAAAAAAAATTAGCTTCCTCCTTCCTCTAATATTCAAATCATTATTCAATCATTTCTTATATTTTATTGGTGCCAAAGAGGAGTTTATTATATGCCGAACAGCGAAAAAATATTATTTCTGCGATCGCTACTTGAAGTAATGTCAAGAGAAAAATAGATGTGGGGTCGCAGAAGGTATGATGTGGGGTCGCAGATAGAAATTACTAAAAATTAAAGTGTAAATTACTAAATAAACAAAAATTAAGTGTTAGTTCGACATTTTTTTGTAAATAGGGTGTAAATTAACCCTCTAAAATCCGAGAAAACTGTACAGAGGCAAAACGTTAAAATATTATTAATGAAAGACCCATGTGGTCTATTTCACGTTTTCCAGCACCTGTAAAAAGTCAAAAGCACCCGATTTAATGAGAAAAATATTATAAAACTGCACTGTATTTTTTCTGCACGCGATTGTGTTTGCGATCTAGAAACTGTAAGATTGGATAGAGAGAGGTGAAGGAAGACAGGGTGGTTTTTATTGCGAAATTTCAACTGTCCGGCAAAGATTCATATCGGCTAGAGGACCAAAGATAATATTTATAGAGCTCGATCGATCGGTAGGACCCGAGTTTTTGTTCGAGCAATAGCTTTTTTTTATGAATTAAGTTAAAAAATAGATATTATTTTTAAGAAATTATATTATCATTGTAAAAAATTATCTCAAAATTCCAGAATCTAAAAACAGATTTAGAGTGAATTAAAAATGACCTAAATAGTGAACAAAATTTATAATAAAAGCGTGTAAATTTTTTATTTTATTTTTTTGAATTGTAATTTTTTTAATTTATTAAATTTATTAAATTATATACGTTCGAAGAAAAATTCGCAAACCACCGAGGCCTCGAGCCAATGTGTGTATGTACGCACGAGAAGATTGTATCATACCATTAGCGTAATTAGTCGTGTAAGTAACTTAATTAAGTAGGTGGTGAACAGATGACGAAAAAAGACGTCAGTGCTTCGTTCTGATTATTTATAATGTATATTTGGCTATCCACAAACAGCGAACGCCATTTAATGGTTTTTATCAATATTCATTATTGTACACCAAAGTGTTAGGAACCTATTGTATACGTTTTATTAATTCTGACTGCACTTACGGTGTAAATTATTTTAGTTAGCGAGAGCTCAAAAAGCGATAGAATTAAACAAAAAAAAAACATTTGCTTTTCGAGAGTGAGTGAGTGATGGTTGAATTCTTCAGTTTATCGATTTTAAAAATATGTTTATTAGCGATAGAGAAAATAAAGCGATTGTTTTTTCTTATAACCATTTCTCATTACTTCTCCCAATCCAATTGAAAATTTTTGAATGTTAAGCATTCAAAATTGAGCATTAATTAAATAAAAAATGTTGAATTTCAAGTTTCTCAAACCTTTACCGAAATACCATATATTTTAGATTGGAAATAAAAGAAACATTTATTGACATCTTAAGTGAATATTTATATTCTTTATACTGCGCATATAATATATAATTGCAGCTTTAAAGAACTAAGAAATTAATGTAATTGATACGGAATGAAGAGCCTTGTCCAGTCGATAAAAAATCAATCATTTTGAACCAATGGACCAGATCGAGTTTGAAACGCGCTTCGATGGTGTCGTGCACATTGCATAGTAATTGGCCAATTTGCAATTCTCGATCGAAGAGAGCACCGATTCGCAAGATAAGCTCTCATACAAGCTGAACTCTTCGATTTCTATCAGAGTTCACCAATTTATTTTATCTAAATATAAATGGTTAGTTTTTTCCTTTGCAAACAAAACTTTTTTGCAGTCAATGGAAAAATTAGTCATTTTGTAAACTTTTTGTTAAACACTTGATTCTTTGAATTTAATTATATGGCATTTAATTTTGAATTTAATTAATCCTATGAGTATTCGATTTCTAAACGAGAATATTCATTCTTTGTGAAAAATTTATGTGAAAATTTATTTTTTTTTTTATTTCCTTGAAATTTGAAATGTTACTCAACTTTTGTTGGTTGCAAATTATAACAAATAATTCAAACTCGAAAGAATTTCAATGAACGAAAACTCTGGAGCACGACACCTTTTAATCGACAGGTTTTTTGAACCGGTCCTGATCCTGATTCGCCCTTCCACGAATTCTCAAGCGACAGCAAATTTCGTCCTTACGATGTAATCATCAATTTTGATCATCGAGTCTGCAGCTTGAAATCTGTACTCAGGAAGTATAATAATTAATTAAAAGATTAACAGCATTTTTTTCGTGTTTTCTATCGTAACTTGAATATCCAATTTTATCCGCTTTAAGAAAATATCTTGCGCACAAAAAAGTGTGGAATTATATATACATATTTATGATACGTATTACGAACGAAATTAAAGTTAAAAGTATCATTTAGAAAATTAATATGTTTGTAATACACATGTATAAAAGAAATAGGATGAGAGATTTTCAAAAATTTATGAAGTTATTAACAAGATTAAGTATCGTGTTTTAGTATTAAAATGAAAGTATCATTAAAAATAAATAAAAAAGAAATTTCCGGTTTTCACGCCATAATCGTTAAAACCAATCGCTACAGATTCAATCTGTATGGTATTGATCTGGGTAACGGTATAAAAGTATACATATATATCACATAAAATTCGTTAGAGATCACACTGATATGCAATACGATTCACTTTTGCTTCGATGTAACCTGTAATTAACAGCTATACGTTAGCTGAGAGTGAGCTTATAAAAATGAATCGAAATTTTTCGTTTTTTTCGATTCACAGTCTTGTCACATGAATGTTGATGAGAGAAGATTATGGATAAGTCCCAGTTTTTATTATGTCTTAAAATTATATGAAAGAAAAACAACATTCTCATCTTATTAATATTAACTTTTAATAATAATGAATTTTACAAAATAGATTCTATATTTCCTTTGGGTTGAAGTTTCAAACGTCTAGTCTAACGAATTTTTTTTATTTTATTTTTTTAACATTTACTGGATTAAGAATATATTAAAAAGAAGTTCTCAAAACCATTTTATTTTATTTTAAAGGATTTCTCGTGGGATTTTAAAAAGTATTCTAAAGAATTTTAGGAATTTTAAGTGATAAAAGAACTTTGAAGGATTTAAAAAATTGTTAAAGAATTCTGAAAGATTTTATTTGTTTTCAGAGAGAATTTCAAAAGAATTCAAAAGATTTTCAATAGATTTTAAGCCATTTAAAATTATTTTAAGGAAGTACAAGGAATTTGAGTAGATTTCAAGTTTCAAGTAATCTTAATGAATTCCACAGGATTTCGAAATATTTTTAACGATTTCAAGATATTTTAAATTACTTTAAGGATTTAGTAGGGATTCTAGAGGATTTACAATATTTTAAAGATCTTCTAGTTATTTAAAAAGGTTACAAATATAAGATTAAAAATTTAAAAAGTTCGAAAACAGTTTAAAAATATCTTTCAAAAATCTCTATAATTCCAGGAAAAGCCATCATTTAATGAGCAATAAGTTTCGAAGGTAAAAACGGTGGTCATGCATCAGAGTATGACCTAATCACTAACAAAGGATAGTAAAACCAGTACCTACTCGAAGAGGTTACAGTGGAGGCGAAATGGTATGGCGGCTTTTCAATGCTTCTGCGAAAGAGGGATTCTTATATTAGCAATAATTAGCAGTCGTAAAAACCAGAGACGTGGAAACCAGAGCAAGATCCGGTCGATATGAAATTCCCTAACAAGCAATAGGACCATTTTACATAATTCCCAGACCATCTCCAAAATTTTTTCTTAAAAAATTTATTTAAATTTTAAGACTTTTTTTCTTTAATTCGATATTTTCTACATTTTTATATTTTTTCATTTCAATTTACGAATAAGGAAAGCCAGGACTTTGTATAATAATGAACCCCATGAAAGAGGAAATAGTATGAATTATAATGTATTATGAGGGTGTATTTTAAAGTGACTTATTCTCATTCGTCGAGATATTTCCTCGAGTTTCAAGTAGTTAGCAACCCTCTCCCTTGAACGTCCGCATATATGTAGTTTTCATGATTCACAATAATCTAAATGAAAGAGGAGTTAGAAAATTATGGTGCAGCATGCAATATTAAATGGGGAGGTCTGCTCTGTTATAAACCTTCCCCTCTCTCGTATGCGATATCTTTTCACATTTCTCAATGCATAATTTTCTATTCGAGGTCTTTCTGGTATGCCCACAATGTAGTAAATGAAAGCCAAACCCTCAGAAATTATGTCTTATACCTGCACTGTAACAAGTATTCGACTCAATTTCTTCAGTATAAAACTGAATCATTTATTAGAAATAGAATTATATAGATTTTATTTTAAAAGAATTCTTTTTTTTTTAAATCAGAATTTATATTTTTTTATTGAGGAGAAATATTATAATATTATAAAAGATAGTTGATATTAATTATCTTTATTTAAATAATAACAGTTTTTTGCAATCAGAATGTGTAGGTGTGCGAAACTGGTTGTAAATCAAACTTTTGAAATACTAATTACTGCACGGTATCTACAGCTGTGGATAATTGCGGTAATACGAACGCGACCTCAACTCTTGCTGGTGTAGAGTAAATAAAATTGATTTAAGAAAAAAATTCTTTTTTTTTTCCTGGAATTCTTGAAAAAGTTATAATACATTAGTAAAATGAGACATTTGTTACAAAATTGATTTAAGCATGACTAAGAGCAAAATGAATCAGATGAAAAGAATTCTACTGAAAGTATAGTTAGACTGGGTGGCCACATGTCAGGGAAGTCAGGGAAATGCGAGTAGTTGTCAGGAAAAATAGAAATTGACATTTATGCTAATTATATTATTTTTGACGTATTTATTGCATATATAGATTTGATAATTTATTTAACAGATTTTAGAAACATTCCAAGGATATCGAAGGATTACAAAGAATTTCCAGGTATTCTTTGAAATTCTTTGGGTTTCTAATGATTTCAAGAGATTTGTATAATATTTAAAAAATTTAGTGGAATTTTAAAATATTGCAAGATATTTTTAAAAGATTTTGTTGAATTTTGAAGAATTGTAGGAAATTTTAAGAGATTTTTGGGAATTTTAAAAGATTTTGAAGTTTTTTGAAGAATTTAAAGGACTTGAAATGATTTTGAGGAATTTTAAAACAATTAGTAAAAATTTAAGGGGTTTCATGAAATATTAACAAATTTTAAATATTAACAAAGTGTAAAGGATTACATGGAATTTGAATAGATTTTAAAGAATTTATGACATTTTATACGATTTTAAATATTATAGTGAAATTTTAAGGAATTTAAAGATGTTTTTAGGAATTTCAAAAAATTTCAGCGAATTTTAAGATGTTTCTAGGAATTTCAAGAAATTTAAATTAATTTTCGGAGAAAGAATACTTTTCTGTCAGGGAAATTTGTCTGAAAGTCAGAGAAAAGTCAGGGAAATGTCAGGGAAATGAAAAAATTGAAGCTTGTAGTCACCCTGTTAGAGATTATAAAGTCACTGCTCATTATTTCTATTTCAAGCAAAGTTTTATTGAATCGAGTTTTAAATTATTAATAAAAGTCGATTACTGTATAGAATCTAATAATTTTCTAGAGACTGACTTGCAGAGTATAGATCTGCGCCTTGCATTTCATAAACGATATCGCGAGACAAGTAAATGTTTTTTTTATATCTTACAACTATTAGCGTCGGAAAGTTCTCGGAGGGAGAGACTGTAGACTTACCATTGACATGCAAAAATTAATAATCCCTGAAATATAAATGCACTTAAGGTCAACAACCAATGAAGCACAAGAGATTGGACTCGACCACGTCTCCATCTCATTAATATTGCAAATCAATATAAAGATAAGAGAATAAAAACCCTTTTATTCCAATATTCAGCAGAGATCTTATTCTAGTTATATTCGAAGACTAAATACAGCAGTCTCAAAAACTGTAAAATATAAAATTGTATCAAAAATCTCTCTTATTCATTCCTAAGGAAACCATTCTTTAATTCAAATCTGAAATCGATAAATCTATCTTATATTTTAATTAATTGATGCTTTCTACAATGATATGTGTCAAATCAACAAAAAGAGATAATTTGTTTGTGAATGCGTATAATAAGCATAAAAATGTTCTGCTAACCAGATAAATTGTTACTAAAATTGATACTAGCTACCTCTAATGGGGTAAAAATACCAAAGTTCAAAATTACAGAAGTTTATTAATTTATGCAAAAGGAAAAAATGGATTTACGAATAAGAATTTAAGATAATGATTCAAGATTTTAATTAATCATGAAGTTCATACATTTTTCTACCAATTTAGAAAAACTATTTGAAATTATAAATTATTGTTTAATTATTACTGCAGCTACGTATTGTGAAAAATTGTGCAATTACATGCAACTTTTTAATCTTGATGATTAGCAAATGTATTGCAATTTTATCACGATACACGTGGAACTTTTATCGATCGAAACCACCTCATGAATCCTAATGTCAAAAAGTTCGAAATTCTTTCGATCCTTTTTATTTATTGATAGAAGGATAAAATATTCGTGTCATTATTAATCTACCTTATTACACTTTGTCCTTTACTAGCCAATCTTCCTTGATTATATCAACCCCCTTTTCAGCAATTATAATTGTTGGAGAATTATGACTGAATAGTTCTGAACGTTCAAATGAACGATGAAAAAAATATTATTTCTTTCCTTTTTTCCAGTGAGAATAGTTTGTGGTGTCTTAAAAACACATTTTATACAAAAAAATCCCAAACTTTTTAATTACGGGGGTGGAAAACCACCCCTAGTGATAAAAGACTCTTCGAACATCACTAAATCGACTTAAAACCAAAAAACCTAATAAAAAACATCGGATTTCGAAACGTGGAAAATTTTCTTTAATAATTAAAACATCAAGATTTTCAATCTCATGAACTTTAAGTTATGGATCCACAACAGCTTCCCGAGTCCTTTGCAGGTCCTATTTTTTCAGTTCCCACAGGATGATAGAAAATTCTTGTAGACTAACAAAAATTGCATTTCCAATATTCTTTTGAATGAGGTTTCGTATGCATATTACAATAACAACATAAAAGAAAGCTATAAACAAAATTGAATGAAATATAAATTAAAAATTAAAGCGAATCAGCACTTTTTACTTTTTACATTGTCATATCAATAATCGATTCATTCTTAGGTAATTGTCGTCCTGCTTAAATTGTCCTTTCATATCGCCGATCGATACGCTTGTCGGGATTGAAGCGACGATCCAATTTATAAATTACTCGGCAAAATAAGTGCAGACACTTGACGGATTAATCAAAGTTGTCTAATTAAAAAATCTTTAAAATCGAATTCGATCAGAATTGATCTAAATATGCTGATTGTGAGAAGCAACAATAATTAATTATTCAAGACTTAATATCTTCCTGCTTCAAATATATAATATTTCAAACGCGATTTGTGGCTATTAAGATTACAACCACATCTGTATAAGTGAAAGATGAGATCAAAAGAATTGATCTTATTATTTGCAAGGGTAGTTGACTTATTAGTCTCTTTTCGGATACTTATCCCCTGAAAAATTGAATCACTTTAGAATCCTGAGGGAATGAAAGTGTCGAGTACATAAATAAATTGAAGATCCTCGTACACTCTAAACCTGCTCGTTTGTCTTTCTCTTCCCATTCCTTCCTTCTTTATCTTTTATTTCTTCTTCCCTTTTTCGCACTTTTTTTTCCATCACAGAACGGATGGCACAGAGGCTTATGTGCCGGTACATACAGGTGCTTCTTATCTGCATCACTGTACATACATATTTAATGTGGGGTGGATTTTGCACGAGCCTCGGATTGCAGCAGATAATTTATTCGTTCGGATGTTCCTACTGTCAGTTTAGTTTAAGAGGTCCTTGCCCCAGAAAGAAAGCAACTAATTTCAAACACGTATCACTAAAAAAAATTCTTGATTACTAGGGTGGCCACATGTCAGGGAAGTTAGGGAAATGTCAGGGAAATGCGAGTAGTTGTCAGGGAAAACATAATATCGAAGGATTATAAAGAATTTCCAGGCATTCTTTGAGATTCTTTGGGTTTCTAATGATTTTAAGAGATTTTCTATAATTTTAAAAGATTTTAAGAGGTTTCTAGGAATTTAAAGCGATTACAAGAGATTATTACAAGAGATTAAATTTTTGAAAAATGTCAATAGTATTATTATTGAAAATTTGTGCGCATTTTTAACACTTTTATGTCAGGGAAATTTGTCTGAAAGTCAGGGAAAAGTCAGGGAAATGTGAGAGAAATAAAAAAATTGAATCTTGTGGCCACTCTGTATACGAATTTATCTAAACATTCATAAAATTCTTATAAGAACGACATCAAAGGTCTTAAAACATTCCGTAAAATAAAAATGCATTCGAACAAAATTATACATTTCATTAAAAGACAATATTATATGTATATTTATCTGAAGGTTGAATTTCATTAAAGATTTGAAGATGCATTGGAGATGCGAAGCAAAAAGAGAATCTAGAATTAATTGTGGAAACCGTAGATGCATTGAAATTTGAAAAGACCACCTGACATCCTGTCTCTGCTGGATAAAAATGAGATACACATTATAAAAAAAACATGAGAAAAAGGGTAAATATCCCTTTGATAGTCATGAACGTCTAAATGATAGATTTTTTATGTCTCGTCAGCTGTTAGAGTTTTTCAACATTGTCCCGAGGATGTGGTCGATTCGAAGAAAGGAAAAGTGTTTGCGTAACCGCAAACACTTCAAACAATTATTAGGGCCATTCAAACCTTATAAATATCTGAGATAAGGTCGGCAGAGTCGATTTTTTTACTATCACAAGCAACCAATCAAATTATCATCGCTTCTTCAATAAAACGTTTAAGTTCCTTTTATCTGTCATAATTGATACAGGTCCTATTCACAGAATGACAGAATTGTCCAATTTCCAAAATTCTTTACATAAAGGTCCTTAAGTATTCAGATTTGCTTAATTTCGAAAAGAATTGAAAGAAGGGCCGACGAAGCATGTTTGTAAACGTTCAGGGAATGTATAATTTCTGAAGCTGCTCGAAATCAGAGGGCAGCATCTGAGAATCTTTTAAGATTGCAGGGCGACAGGTGTATGCAAAGGGACAGCCCTTCAATTATAAATGCTCTCAACCTTCTCTTCCTTTCATTCAATGTCCAAAGTCCTGCGAGCTTGTGCAATTAATGCAATTAGCATGCAGATGTCACGTCCTTCGCAAACGCTTCCGTATTAAATACTGCGATGACGAAACTGGCTTGCAAGCTGCAACCTCGATGAAATATAAATAACGCCCAGTGCATAAATCGACAAATCGAATTATTAACATCTCTTGTATGGTGGTAATATACAATCTACCAATACACGAGGTAAAAGCACATAAAGCCATCTACAAGGTGGTACGAGAGTTGTGCAATTTTTGATCAAGTTGTGGGTGGTTATAACCTGATAAAAGTGATAAAAGTCGTTTCTGGCAAGCTGCAACTTTCTCCTCTTATCTCCTGTTATTGCATTAAAAGGAATTAAAAAATCATTTACGTGCGTGTCACGAATAGGAAATATATAGTTGATATGGAGCTCAGTGATTTGCGATTTACTGTAATTAGCTCCCTTGTTCGCAAATTAAAGAGCTTATCCTGGAGATAGATATCGATTCTGATTTTTCGAGGTAATAACTCTCGAGATGAATCCTCGATAAAAAGAGAAACAAATCATTCTTGCAGAGCAGGTTGGGATGCTGAATCACTTGTTTTCTCATAAATATCTATTAGATTATAGAATCTATAATCTATTGACCCTTATTAGCTAAAAATATTTATTATTATGAACGTATAATTGGTATAACTAATTTGCTCTTATGGTAAAGTATTACATGCCCTTAAAATGAAAATTTTTATATAATTCTAGTTCCATGGGTTGATCTAAGTGTACAAAGTATGTGTTTAAAATTTCATAAGAATCGGTTCAATAGCTCGGATCGTCTTGAAATTTTAGTATGATATTCTTAAATACATATACTTTCGAAAAATGTAAAAAAATCGATTTTTTGAAAGTTCTGAAGTAGAATACCCCCTTAAAGTTGAATAACAATTTTCAATTATTTTTCAGAACCGATGTAGCATATGTTTATTGAATAAAGGAGATAATCTGCGTAAAATAAAGTGGCCTAAGGGACTATTGAAAACTCATGGAAACATTGGATGGCAAATATTCTGTAATCGGCACCTTCACAATGGGGGTTCGAGGAAACGATACAGAGCGTATAGGAAAATGCATAATATGAATGGTAGTACTTCAAGCTCATAAAGTTGAGCAGGTAGCTCGAGAAGCGTGAGGTACCTATCTACCCGGAGAAAAATCGCGAATTTCGCTGAAAGAGCATTTGATTATAAGGATTACAGGATACCGTGAACTGGTCGAAGTAGTCGAAGTCTCGACACACCGCGGTGCGTGTATAATAAACGGGGGCATTGATTTCCAATCGATGGTTCCGCGAAGCTGCAAATTGGTTACACTGATCCAGAGCCGCGAAAACTTGCTGCCTTCTTCAGCAGGCGTTCTCTCATCATCATTATTGTCGCCTTAAAAAGACCCCAATTACGATCATCACATGCACCTTTTCCATGCACTTCAATTTTTTTTTTTTTTTTTCAGCAATATTTGCGTCATATTTTATTTTCATTGTAGCGAAATGTATGACGAAATGGAAGCATTTATAGGAAAAAAGTGTATCATAAAAATGAGCAATGGACTTTTAAACGCTCCTGCATTCGTAATGACTAAGCGAAGATAATTACTATGAGAGTAACGCAGATTACTTACTAATTAAGCACTCGATCCGATCGTTTGTAGTGTGTGTGCAATGTGCATTTACGAGGCGTATGCAGTGCGTGGGCAGCTTTTAAAACCGACACTTAAGTTCCGAGTGCCTTCGGACATGTACCTCGGAATCAATTAATCCCGTCGCCTCAATGGCTACCAAATTACTGACGAAGTTGCATTTTTCTTCACACAATTATATGCATCCATAAGTTTGCCGTCATTAAGATGAACTACGAGAGATTACAATTTTCCACTATATGATCCTCGCTTCCAATATAAAATAGCTTCACACCTTGTAATTTGTAGAGACCGATTAAAACCAATTGCCCATATTTTTGGACTGAACATTTTATATATACCTGAGCTGTGTAAAAACTTAATATGGACGATAAAATCCAAGATCTTATAATGTAATCAGCGTCTCGGTCGCTACGGGTAATCTGAAGAAAGTGGAGAAAAATTGAGAATTAAAATTTGTAAGACATTCTTTCTTTAGAAAAAAAACTTACTAAAGGAAAATTATCGACAGGCACTAAAAATTAAAGGAATGTTGCATGGAATTAAGTCGACAGGACAAGTGTTTACACCAAGGGCGACGATCATCTCAGGTTTTAAGGAGCACCCTTCGCAGAAGTGAATTTGCGTGCGGGAACGCATTGAGGATGAACTCCTGGATTCAATGAGCCGTAAAGGAGCCAAGCGAGATTCAAGATTCAAGATCTGAGCTTTTCCATTCTGTCGCGCGACACGTTTTATGGCCCCTGTAATTACCAACCGTTGCATAATAAATACTCGATTCGGTTCTATCTCCGGGAGGCTACCGGAGAATCTGTATTCTCTTGCTTTTGCATAACGGGTGTCCACATGCCACACAAACCTTATTTGCAATTTATATATTTATAGAAGACGAGGAAATTTGTCGTGAAATCACTGTAATTACTGTTATAAAATAATCGTACTGTTATAAAATAATCGTACTGCTATAAAATAAGCGAACTGTTATAATAATAACCTTAAGATTGATCACAATTAACACCATCATCTTAATTTAATTACTCATAATTCTATAATCAATCTTGAATAAAAATCCAGCTTAACATCTCTATTAACAAACATTTTTGGAAATTCAAGTCCTCATCGAATTACACCCCTTGATGACTTATATTATTCATCTTAGCTATAATAATAATCTCAAAATCTGACACATGTGACATTATTTTCTGCAAGCGCCTTCCAAGCCTATCATTATTGAAAAGTGGCACAATTTTCGTGATAAATATTCTTCCTAACTTATATTCACACTCGAGGAACTGTTAAGTGAGAAACGATTTATAGTGACCACCTGAGACGAGAAAATAACAGTGCAGCTGAAATATAAGCCATGAAATATTGACAACTTCACTGATCAAAATCGGTTAATGCCGTCGAAAATTCGATGCCAAATCGAGCACCGAAATCGTAATCTTGGTGTGTTAATCTTTCTATACCAGAAAGAGCGAACCATCGACGAAAAAATGAGACTCGTAGAATATGAGAAGAATCTGGAAATAGACAAGTTCCGAAATCCAGGGTGGCCACAAGATTCAATTTTTTCGTTTCCCTGACATTTCCCTGACTTTTCCCTGACTTTCAGACAAATTTCCCTGACAGAGAAGTACTCAAAATGCGAACAAATTTTCAGTAAAAATACTAATGAAATTTTTTTAAAATTTTGCATAATATCACTTTAAATCTTTTGAAATTTAAAATTCGCTGAAATTTTTTGAAATTCCTAAAAACATCTTTAAATTCCTTAAAATTCCACTACAATATTTAAAATCCCATGAAATGTCATAAATTCTTTTAAATCTATTAAAATTCTATGAAATCCTTTACAATTTCACAAAATATTTTATGAATCATCTCAAAGAATGTCTGGAAATTCTTTATAATCCTTCGAAATCTTTAGAAAGTTTCTAAAATCTATTAAATAAACTATAAAATCTGTATATGCAATACGACAAAAATAACATAGTATAAATGTCAATTTCTATTTTCCCTGAGAACTATTCGCATTTCCCTGACACTTTCCTGACTTCCCTGACATGTGGCCACCCTGGATTATGCATTTTTTCGTAAAGAAATATTGCCCAAGGTTCTCGAGAGATGATACCAATTAATTGCTTATCAATGACTCTTTTAATTAATTTTAATCTTCAATCATCTTTTTATCGCAAGAGAAAGAAAGTTTCACGAGAAGTAAATAATGATAAAACATGGAATTTAACCAATTGAGCAAACTAATGGGCAGCCAGTTTTCTTATCCATGCAGACTTTCGTTTTGTATTAAATACTTTCGGTTTTCAGGACAATGTATCAATATTCTTAATATGTCACACTAATAAATTGAATTTCGAAAAGAAATAAATAAAGCGAATCCCAAAAATTAAGCAGCTGGCCCGATTAAAACATTGGGCGATTCTTCTTGTAATTATAACAACATTTTTTATTCTCCATTTTCTGGTGGCAAATTTCACGCAGCGTGTTCGACATGTGGTTGGATGGTAGTTAATGACGTTCGTTTGGAAAGTCGCGAAAGATTAATTGGAGCGATTAAAGTCGGCAGAATAATCGAGGCGGTTTGATAACGATAATCGAGATCGCCGAAAACGTGATGCGCGCTCCAGCGCCCCCAGAATCATTATTCATCGAATTCTGCTTTTGATTTCGTAATTAGCAGAGTCGCTTTTTTGCTCTTCAAACTTTCTTTTTTACATTTTTTAATTTTACGTATAGGCACCCTTTTTTCCAAGAAGAAAAGTTCACAGACATATTTTTTTACAGATCATCTCCCTTTTTTTTGACTATAAAATATGCAGGACTTCTATCTTATACTATAATATGTTATTTAATTAAATTAAAATATACTGATAGAAAATAAAATTCTCATATCCCCGAATTTTTGAGTTTATCATGAGAAAAGCATTCTTGAGATCATAGAAACGACTCTGATTGTGATAATTTTGCATGACAAGGCAGATCCTCGAAATAAAATTCTCTGCTGTTAAGCAGCGAGAAATGAATGTCAAACTGGAACTTTACTGACCACAAGGTGTTCACGCCTGTCATAATATTTTAAGTCCGATTGTACTATCGTTTGCACGCTTGAATGGACCACTTTGTAGTAATTTACCACATTTACAAATTTGAAATGCATCTCGGAATATTAGTGTATAGAGGCCAAATGATGTAAATAAATCAAACGACAATGGGTGTGCTTAAAAGGTCAAAAGGAGAAATCAAATTATACAGTTCACATTTGAACTCCCCATTCTCAATACTGTCAAGGATCCAAACTTGAGAGGTTGTCCTCCATAGAAACTCACTTTTTAAAACTTCACGAGAATTTGTATAGCGGATTTTGAAAATTTTCCCACATAAGGACCTTTTCAGGATATGATAATTAGCCCAGTTTAGGATGAATAGGGACTTGTAGGAATTTGATGCTCATTTGAAAGACTCGATCATTTCGCTGGAGATTTATACCTGCATTTATACAGGTGCATTTTATTTCGAAATTTGTCGATATATTTCATATTTGCATAATTCATAATGACGTGTAATTTTGCTTCCAATTTATTGATAATGAAGTGATTTATTTTCTCCGACGAAGTTGTACTACAGAAGCTAACAAGGTATGAAACTAATTAAAATTCATAGTGAATAAATTATAAATTGGCCTGAATTGCTAATTACATTAAAAGCAACCTCTGAAAATATATGTTGCGTGGGTGGAGAAACTTCTACAGGTGGAACTACCTGAGAAGTCAGAATGCCTTAATATATTCAAATTTGCAGCTCTTTGACAATGCGGGGTCTGATTTCGATTTCCAGGGGGGCCATATGTCACAGGGAAATCAGGGAAGTTAAGGAAATGTCAGGGAAATGCGAGTAGTTGTCAGGAAAAATAGAAAATGACATTCAAAGAATTTAAAGAAATTTTGACATTTTTAAAATGATTTTAAGGAATTTAAAGATGTTTTTAGGAATTTCATAAAGGTTTCAGCGAGTTTTAAGGGATTTCAATAAGTTTCCAATAATTTTAAGAGATTTTGACACATTTTAAAAGATATTAAAGTTCCTCGTGGAATTTTGAAATATTTCAAGAGATTTTTAAACAATTTTGTGGAATTTTGAAGGATTGTAGGGAATTTTAAGATATTTTTAGGAATTTTAAAAGATTTTGAAGTTTTTTGGGGAATTTAAAGGATTTTAAATGATTTTAAGGAATTTTAAAACAATTAGTGAAAATTTAAGGGTTTTCATGAAATATTAACAAATTTGAAGGGATTTCGTCGAATTTTAAGATATTTCTAGGAATTTGAAGAAATTTCAATGAATTTTAAGAGATTTCCAAGGTTGTCGTAAATTTGAGAGATTAATTTTACGAATTTTAAGTGTTATAAAGTGATTTTAAATTTCAAAAGATTTAAAGTGACCCTGAATCTTTTATATGGAGAAATTGTTGATAATTTTACGAGATTTTAGCCGAATTTTCTTTCAGTGAATGGAATTTCTGTAATATAAAATACTGTACTAATGATTATGAAACTTGGTAACACTTTTTGAGCTTGGGGTGTATCGGAACCGTTGAAATGAGTAGCGAATATCTATTGGTTGTAATAATAGTAATTAAGAGTTAATAAGACATCATGTAGAAACTGTTGATAGGCGTTACGCCAGTGTAAAGTGGGTCCTGGACCCACGAGGGCCAACTGCTCTTTTGATATGTGCAAATGTACGGAAAGATATAGCCACGTGTCGGATCTTATGGGGCCAGGGGCCCTTATGTGGTTAATTAATACCCCAGACAGGGTGTAATCGATACTGCGGAGAACACCCTCGCCTCGCGTCTCGCATCTATCGTTTATCTGCCGCAGGTCGAATCCCGTATGTGATAATTGGCACGTGCAAACAAAGGGGGCAAAAGAAGCTGCACCCTTCTTTCGAGAAGGATTCCTCAACCTCGAGACCCATAAAGACTCCTCTTTTTGGGCCCATATGATGCACGAGCAGCCAACAAATTACCGTTCTAAGAGCTCGTTAAACGGTGGTAATAATAATCATTCATGTGCCCACAAAGAACCTCTTTAACTCCAACTAATTTCAATAACAGATCTCTGTTTATCAATATTTTTCTATTTATAAGATTATTATAGGTGTCGTCGAGAAATTGGTATCTCTTAAAATTTTTTGTAACTCCTAAAATATAGTGATGCATAACGAAAAAATATGATAAAAAATCTGCCCGCTTCGCGGGCACATTCTCATCGCGCGCTTCGCGCGCGGCTCGCTTCGCTCGCAAAAATGAGCGCGCCTACGGCGCGCGGGGGGTCGAATATAGTTCGATCGTCGCGCTTCGCGCTCCGATAATATTTACACGTCGCGCTTCGCGCTCCGTGTTGCGCGCTTCGCGCGCTTGTGCCCTGCAGGAGGCTTGCACTTTACAGGACGCTCGTACCTACATGTTTTTTTTTTTAAATTACTTTAAATTTAAATTTAATTAAATTAAATTTAAATGAAATTAAATTAAAGCATTGAATGTAAAAGAAAACTAATTTACTTAAGGTTCTATCGACCTTAAGGAGCACATTCTCATCAGGGCACTCGCGCTTCGCGCTCGATATTTTATTTAAACCTCGCGCTCGGCTCTGTTTAACAATATTTTTCATGATTAAAACGAAAACTACTCATCCTATTGAAAAGTGGCCAAAAGATAACTTGTAGATCTTTCTAAGACCAATAATTATGTTTCTTATCATTTTCTCTGCATCTCGCGTCATTTGGCTCAAAATTTGAATTTTCGATTTTTTAAGGAAATTCAAAAAGTTGTTATGCCTATCCTATAGGGCGTTCAAAAAGAAACATTTTTCATCTTTAGACTTTTTTTCATACCGTGCGTTGTTTGGCTTCTAATTTAAGTTTTCTTTCATTTTTTTGGATTTTCAAAATGTTATAAGTCTTTCAATTTTTTTTTTATCCAAAAAAGTCATTAAGAAAAATTGTTCGACTTTTTGAGTACTACGAACATCCGTCATTAGAATTTTTAAATTAAAAAAAAAAGTGGTATCAAAAATTTTCAAAATGCTCCAACTTTTTGAATTTTTATCCAAAATGGCTGGCCAACGAACTTGACCTTCATTTTAGGACACTCAAAGAGTATACCAAAGGCCAATCCAATCGGTCAATTCTTTCGAAAGTTATCGTGCTCACAAACTAAAAATCTACAGACAGACACACAGACAGACAGACAGACAGACAGACAGACAGACAGACAGACAGACACACAGACAGACAGACACATTCGTAAAAACATGTTTTTCGGGTTCAGGGGGTCCCAAAACGTGGACATTTGACAAAAACTGGGGGGGTCAAATTTTACACAAATCTAATACCTTCTCTGATGAGAATGTAAAAAATTAATTTGCTTGAAACGCGAGACACGGAGAAAACTGGATATTAAACCGTAATATCTAGCTATTTAACTATGGGACGACTATCTAGATATTATATCTAAATATCTAGATAGTCGTCTCATAGTTAAATAGCTAGATTCATGAGAATCTCGAGGTGCACTCTCTAAAATTGAATCAGTGAAAGTTGACTGATTTTTAGTGACTCTTTTTTCAAGATTTCATTCAGTGAAAATTTACTGAGAATCAGTGAAAAATCACTGAAATTTTCAATAATCTACTACTGAAAATTTCAGTGACTTTTCACATGATTTTCATAAGTATACGAAGCCCATAGAAAATCATGTATTGATTTGACGTATTAATTATGTGTTTTAATGTATTCAGAACTTAATGTTTTGAATACATCAAGATATGTTTGGGACAAGTCTCGCTTTTCATTATGCAGGAGAGACAAACCAACTTACTTTATTATTGTTAATTAATAATATTATAAATTATTTTTAAGAAAAATGAAAGAAGGGATTTGTTACGGCACTGGTATCGTTACAGCAGATACACCTTCTGCATCTATTCATACGGGTAAGGATGCGTTAGCATGCTGGTGACCAGCTGCATCCGAAAAACCTGCAAAAGCGCTGGGGTTTGAATTACGCGACTTTAGATGCAAGCCTGGTTGCAGGACATGCTATTACGGAATTAAAGCGTAAGGACGGCAATTGGAGAAGGCGACTTTTCAACCTAATCCCGTATTTATAGCGTGCACGCACCGTCCTACCATTAAGAAGATTAAAAAAGCCATTCAGATCCATAATAACTGAATTCCTTTTTCCATTGCAAAATTCTTCAACTTATTTATTTTTTCTTTCTGCTTATACTTCCCAATTATGAAAATCTGAATTATATATGAATTATAAATGAGAAATCCCGTCTTTGGAATTTTGACAGGAGTTCGAGAGTCGAATGAAAGAAGCATTTCCGCCCATTGGCTAATTGCAGTTCAAGCCGCTGGCAATTAGCAGTTGCCCTTGTGTTAATCGATGGACTCTGGTGCATCGACAGCATAATTGTACCAGGTAGCACAAGTGTACATGGAGCTGCGGTGTCAAATCACGTGATGGCCGTTTTTCATAATTGGGATCATTCATACATATATGCAACTTATAACGAGTTGACTTTTGAGATCATTCATCATTACTAATTTCAGTATTCGATAGAAATATCGTGCTGAAGCACGAATCCATGCTTCGCCAATTGCACCACTCATTTCTTCGTGATTGATTATCCCCTATAAATTTACGAGATAAAGGATCTTGTCTTTGTAGACAATCTTGAGTTTTATGCCAACACTAGCATGGATGAGTAGGGATGTGAACTTTATATGCACCCAGAAAAAAGTTTTTTTGAATCAAATAAACGTATCTTGAATATCTTTGAATTAAATAAAATTTATTTGATTCAAAGAAATTTTTTTTTTTTTTGAATTAAAAAGAAAATTTCTTTGAATCAAATAAATTGTATTTAATTCAAAGATATTTTTTCTTTGGCCCTATAACAAAGATATAGGGCAGGGTATTTTATTGAGGGCATAATTAGGAATTTTCGAAAGCATAAAGTTCACATCCCTATGGATGAGTGATATTTTTTAGAATTTCTCTTTAATGTCGACCGAACTATAGAATATGGTAGGGTTGCATGGTAACTTTTTTCATATTGTTTACCCCTCTTAGGTGGTATTATGGCAGCACTTTATTTACACTAGGTGTCGTGTTGCGGACTCATAGTAGCTGTCCACGCAAGAGCATTGACACTTATCTCCAGAGCTTTAAATATGATCCTATCTTATACGAACACGAATTGTCAGTGCCAGTATATATAGGTTCATCGTAATCTGCGATGACCCATTGTTATTATCATTCAATATTTTGACCCTATCTGCTACCCGCGTTCTTTAATAACAGGGTATAAAGTCGACAAGTTTAGAAATTTGTAGCTTAAACTTGTAGATCTAATATCTAGAGGAAAATAAGAATGGATAATTGAAGTTGATATGCTTCTTCCTCTGTGGCACTTGTATATCGTATATGTATATAGCTTTATTAGTTTATTTGCTTGTATTGATTTATAGCTTGTTGCTATCTTGTTCGGTAATGACGAATATGTGTCAGATAATAATAAACCATATAAAATATTAATGGAGCCGCAAATTAAAGATTTTAAAGTCGTTTCTTGGGTGAAGTTCGTTGACCGTGGAATTAAGGCGGTCTCCTTTTATTTTGCGGAAGATCGGATTTGTCAGATAGAAGGGGAGGGAGCAAGAGCGGGTTTAAGCAAGGGCACCCGGCTTGGCCCGGAGGGCACGAGCAGCTGTTTTCGGGTGCGATGACACTCAGTTAATGCCAGGAGCCTTGCAAAAACCGCACAAGGGTTAACTTCAATGGGCACGTGCCCTTACGAGTCAATTCACTCTCGACAGACCTTATCCCGTGCAGAAATCGGGAGGTTTATTCCCGGTTCCAATCTTGGCCCCGACTATCTTGGCTCTGACTTGCAATCTTCAATGGCTCAATCTCGGACCCGATTTCAGTCATCGCAAGTTGTTTCCTATTCTTGTCACCTATTTATCACATATTTTTATTTTAAAAATTTATCTATTCACCTTTTTTCAACGACAATAGGTGATGACTGTGATTTTCTTGGCGATTTCTATCTGATGAATTTGTGAATTTATACCAGAATTGCATTTTTAATATTACGAGCAATTATGATTTGCGCGCGATTGATTTCTAGTTTTTGCACACGTTTTGCTAATAGGTAAAATAATTGAGAATTTTTATTATATAATTTCAGGGATCTCCATAAGTTTTATAAAATTCCTTAAATTCTTTTATTATTCATCAAAATTTGGTGAAATTCCGTAAAATCCTTTGAATCCCTTGAAAGTCTTTAAAATTATTTAATACCCCATACAATATCTTAAAATGAGAATTTTAAGGGATTTTAAGGAATTGTAAATGTAAATTTTATGACTTTTAAAATTTCATATGGAATTTAAAGGATTTCAAAAGTTGTTAGGGAGTTTTATTGAGGGATTTTAAAAGATTTTTATGATTTTAAAAGATTTTGTAAAATTTTTAA
Organism: Synergus itoensis; assembly: GCA_904066005.1. NCBI lineage: Eukaryota > Metazoa > Arthropoda > Insecta > Hymenoptera > Cynipidae > Synergus > Synergus itoensis. The sequence goes on from CAJFCP010000089.1 coordinate 2,088,565, forward strand.
GGATTTCATGGAATTTGATGAAATTTCGAATGATTTTACATGAATTTCAAGAAATTAATGATTTTGAAGGTTTTTTTGAATTTTTAAGGATTTTCAAGAGGTTTCTAGGAATTTTAAGATGTTTTAACGAATTGTAGGAAATTTCGAAGGTTCACGGAAAAAATAAATAAAATGGCTGAATTTACCATTTGAAATAGTTAACATGCACTCTGAACGCAGTTTTCCTAGAATTTAGTAACTTTTACTATTTTAAATTGTAACCTTTGCAATGAAAAAACAGGGTTTGCAATTTTTTTTTTAGCAAAAATTACAATTTTAAATAGTAAACTTACTAAATTCCTAGAAAAATGCGTTCAGAGCGCATGTTCACTATTTTAAATGATAAATTCAGCCATTTTTTTTTTCCGTGTTTTCGTGAAATTTTAAGGGATGAGGGCAAACAAACACGTCTGCGATTATTTTATTATTTTTTTCTTACAACTTCAAGTCATTCAAAAGCCAATCAGGTTTAAAACAACAATGTATACGAGATTTTCGAGACATTTCGTGACACCACTTCTTTAAGATAAGATGATGATTGCAAAAACTTAAAATTTTTTAGAAAGTGTTTGGTCGAGGCCTAACGCAATATCATAAAACACTTATATTATAGCAGCGTGTTTTATTAAGTCCGAAGCTCTCTGGAACCATTATTAACGTAATTTAAGCTTTGGGTAGTTTATGACTTTATTAACCTTATCTCGTTCTTCACGTAATATCCTGATCAGATTGACATTCAGTCTGGGAAGACAAAATTGAGTCGGCCCACTGGTCAATTAAATAGGCACGCAGAAAAAACTTGTTAA
>CAJFCP010000089.1:2089419-2099703 GCA_904066005.1 Synergus itoensis
CTGATTATATTAAACGACCCGGTTGCTAATAACTCATCACTTGCCCAGTAATAAAAATATATGACGTATTTACATAACGACTTTTAATCAAGTTTTAAATTTCCTGACCTTTTGTAAAACACAAGTACAGTAGAGAGAATATTATATTAGAGAATAATGTAGTGTCAAAATATGTCAACAATGATTCTTGAAGAGACGCATTTGATTAGCAATCGGTGTGCTCACGAAATGGCATGTTCATGTTGTTTGCTCTGAGAGATGCGACTCGGTGATATCATAATATTAAACCTCTGTTTACTTTGGTTTCGATCTAACAATGTTAAATTACACAAAAAATTATACGTCGACGAAGTTTCATTGCCATACGATTATAGCCTCCATTACTAATTTTATTATACTATCCAAATGGTCACATTTCATGCAATTTTATTATTATTGCAGCTTAATATTTATTATAATTGTCCTTGCCAAACCTTGAGAATATTACATGGGATTTTTTTTACTAAACGTTGTTTCAAATCGGTCAGATATTTGTCATAGATACAGATAGATACATATATCTCAAAATTACCTTATATCAACTTTAAAAATGAAATGTTCAATAAAATTCTCAAAACTTGTACAATTTACTACTAGGAAATCATTTCGAGAAATTTTGAAACGAAAATTTTCAAGGGAAATATTTGCTATTTGCTTAGCAGCTATGGTTAAGTGTCCATTTGAAAATATTTGTAGATATCTATGAGGGTGCGTGCTCACTTTTTACACAAAAGAGAGGCCGCGGGTCAATGCATGTTTAAATAAAAGCGGTGTATAGGTCGCGTTTGTCACGAATTGACATAATGGACTTTAACCGTAACACCCACGCAAGTTTGAGTAACAAAATAATAAACTGTTCAAAAACTCCTTCCATTTCGTCTTTATATACTTAATAGTAGGTGACCTAGTTTCTCTTATTCAATATTTGCTTATGGGTTCGTTAAAGATTAAGGACTTACACGGTTTTCTATTGAATTACTCTGACATGGAGTGAGAATTAAGCCTTTAAAAATAAAAATATTGTGAATTTAAGAGCTAGTGATCAGGCAATTGGAAATTCCCGGCTATTTTCTGGTTTTCTATTGGTCTTTTCCAGTTTTTTCCTGGTCAAATTCTACAGTGTGTTGAGTTCTCTTAAAAGTTCTCGAAGTTTCATGAAAACATTTAAAATCCCTTAAAATTCCTTAGAGTTCTTAAAAATCTTTTAATATTTTATGAATTCCTTTAAAATTCCGCGAAATATCCGAAAATTCTTTAAAATACTGGGAAATCTTTTAAAAATCCTAAAAAATCCTTTTAAAATTCCGCTCTAAAAAGGTGATGTAACGAAATTTCTTTAAAATCTCGTATACATTGTTGTTCGAAACCTACTACTCTCTAAATTTGAATCAGCGAAATTCGCCTAGTTCAGATTAAGAGAGTGATTAACTTTTGATTGACTTAAAGTTATAAGAAGTAAAAAAAATAATCGCGCGTTGGTTTGCTAATAGAATAAAAAGAAGATAAAGTAGAAAAACGTCAATTTTTTCAATAAAATACAAAAAATTCTTGGTCCTAAATGAAATTCCCGGGTTTTTCTCTGTTTTTCCCGGTCAAATAAAATTCTCGAGTTTTTCCCGGTCCGCTAGACACCCTGGGGACTTATTAAAAAGTAATTGAAAAAATATGAATAAAACCGTACTCTCTAAAAATAAGAAGTTTCTTTCTTATTTACGTACATTAACACTTAGTAATGATTGAAATAGATGAGGGTTGTCAGGTACGAATACACAATTTGACATTGTAATATTTTTATGTGTTAATAGGTCCATAAAATGAAATTTAGGCTTCGAAAAGGCTTAAAACGCACATCACTTAATGTTTTTTATGCCTTCATTATTGTTCAACTCGAATCGAAAAAATCTTAATGTGAAACCGCATGGTTTTTGATTTCATAAACCTTATACTAAAATTATCAAGTTTACGCTAAAGTGGATGTCAGATCATTTTAAATCTGTGTAAAGATAAGCGTTAATTTGCATAATATTGAGTACACTGGAAATTCAATTTGCAATCTTTGTATGTAATCCGCTTTAACAATCGATTCAGATTTAATTGGAGATCCACGCCACACCGTTTGTGTAAAATAAAAATTAAAGGGACCGAGGAATGTCGTTCTCTGAATTTTAATTAGTGGAACTAATTAAAATGTTTAGTAATTCAAATTTATATAGTACATAATGAGAGTGACTTATTATTATTATTTACTTATTTTATGTAGAAAATAAGCTAAAAATATCTTTAATTTCGAGAATAGAACTTCCCCTTTTCCTTGGAACAAAAAAATCTTATTGTTCTTTGCTTTTAGTTCGTGACACTGTGTCGTACTGTTTTTATAGGGTACACACAATTATTTGACTTGCCACCGAGAGACTCGTGGGATCAACTTCGTTTCAGGAGTTCCCCTTTGCGTACACTTAGTCGGCTTTTATCTAAATTGAATGACACTAAAACATATACACTTCTTGTGATTCCTATTCTTTAATAATTTCCCCTAAATACCCTACACTCCCTAATCACTGTAGTATGATATATTATATATATGTTAAATAGAACAATAAGTTCCGTCCGAATTAATTCTTTTATGTATTTTTAAAGTCTACTCTGAAATAATAAAACGCAATTGTCTAGCATTCTTAATAAAATACATTATAATAATTTCGTAAAAAATCTATGAATTTTCATGAATATAGTCGAAATTAATAACTATTTAGCTATAAATTTCATGAAAGCGTTAAAAAGTATGCAAACCAACACTTTTTTTTTCAAATTGCAGAGAAAAAACTCAAAATATCGAGATGGAACACATTTCATGGTGGCATCATGTAATCTGCAGTGTGTTATTCTCGCGTTTAATCTCCAGTAATGGGACAAGATTACTTCTTTGAAGACACGGGGAGGTCGTTTCGTGTTTAATCTTTCTTTTTTATTACACACCCGAAAAAAATGAATAAACCTCGCGATCTCAAAAGACAAGCGCGAAACCCAGTGACCGCTTTACAGTATAAAATTATATGGTGTGTGCTTCGAAACATTGGCGTCGGAATACATTTTGGATTGCAAAACTGTAATTTTTAAATTCCATACAATTTCCTCGGAAAAAATACCATGCATGGCTTTGTCCGGCTTTAAATTTGCCTCGGGATCTTTATTTTTAAATAAATTTTTAGGTTGCCGAATCACTCGCATCTTTCACCAATCACCTTTCTTTTGCCATTTTATATATCGTTTCCAATTTAAACCCTTTCAAATTTGAAGAGTTTTACCATTTTATTTCAAAAATCGGGGGATTTTTTTACAGGGTGGTCACATGTCAGGAATCAGGGAAATGGCAGGGAAATTCTTTGAAATTCTTTTGGTTTCGAATGATTTCAAGACATTTTCAATAATTTTAAAGGATTTTAAAAGGCTTCTAGGAATTAAAGCGATTACAAGAGATTTGTATAATATTTAAAAGATTTATAAAATTTGAAGTGATTTTACATTTCAAAAGATTTGAAGTGATATTACACGGAATTTAAAAAAAATTTCAATAGTATTATTACTGAAAATTTATTCGCATTTTTAATACTTTTATGTCAGGGAAATTTGTCTGAAAGTCAGGGAAAAGTCAGAGAAATGTTAGGGTAATTGAAGAATTTAATCTTGTGGCCACCCTGGTTTTAACAGCTTTGAAAATTTAACAATATATAAAATATATCTTGATTGACCGAAGATACAATTTAAAAAAAAAAGTGCGACGCCAGACTCCAGCATTTAGGTACACCGAAATCTTGGTACATTAACCCGTAATTAAATCGTTAGTGATGGCGTCGACATTAAAGCCTTTCTCGACTCGCAAATAACGAACGATAAAAAATACATGGATCAATTCGATATCCATTCACCTGCCTGTCGGCTTTTCATACGTGCAAATATCGATTACGCTTTCGCTCAATCACCTAATTCATGTAAAATCATTTTTTTACTCACGCTTGTCTTGCTGTCTCATTATTGTCATTTCCCTTCATTATACAAGCTTGAAATCATAAAAGGGAAAGCAAAAGCAGGCGAAGACAAACTGCAGCACATCAATCCTGATCTACCTAATAATTTTGAAAAAAATTGCATAAAAAGCTTTAGTATATATTAGTATATTTTTCAGAACATCATATAGAAATATTTCCCTTGAAATATATTTAAAAAACCTTTTTTTTTGGAAACTGAATTTGAATATAAACTGTTCCTTTGTTAAAAAATTATGATTAACATTACTTATGACTTGCACGTACCTCGTGTAGTCAAAACTATCGATAAAATCAAACATTTCCATCATATACTAAATTATTCAGCGGTCTGCAGATCCCATGAGGTCTCTGGCGTTAAATCTCCGGAGAATCGTCAACTGGAATAAAGAAGAATAGTAAATAATGTAGAAAAAATATATAATGAATAGACCGACGTAATTGATGCTTCGGTCGCAATAATAACCTAATGGGGCAATGCACATCAGAATTAAAAATTGTTTGAATAGCCGCTTTAGGATCGAATGCTTGTATTTTCTCTGGTTCTTGATAAAGTTGAGATAATTGCAGTGAATTGTGTCTCGCGGGTCGTCATTAGGAAACGCTTCTGACGGATATTTTAATGTTTTATAATCGTCGTGAAATGTTATTGCAACTTCATATATAGCAGGTTGACTGATGTTTTTATTAGATTATGGGAACTAGAGGTTGGATAAGAAGTATATGTATGTATAATGTATGCAATATATGTAATGCTGGACGCTATTAAACTCGACTAATTATCCTAGATTGCTCGAGGATTAGAGAAGGGATGATAAGGTGGATCATATTTCCAAAGAAAGATATCAAAACTGACGTTTGGGGTGATCAATCATTTGAAATCGAACGGGTTCATCTTTCGAATTTCAAATATTGTTTAGAATATTGTATTCTAACTCTATAATAGATTCCTCTTACCGACATATCTTAAATAAACTCCCGCAGAATAATTTTTAATATAAATCAATTTCTCTTTTCCTAATTGCTCTTCTTTTCGAAAAAATTAATTTCATTTCGGTCCTATACGTAAACGACAGTTGGTAGCCCGGAGCAAATTATTTTCTGAGCTTAAATCGTGTTAACGAGTTCAACTTTTGGTATAACTGACGGTGTCCTGGAATTTGGGTGTCGGCTTTAACCTGGAGCGACTGCACCTTAATTAAAAGAATCGATGATCGTGAAATTGTATGAAGGCTTGCTTAGTGATTATTAAGCGATTATGTTCTTCATACATAATGCGATTAAAGGAAAGAGACATTGAGTAAGCTAATTTTGAATGCGTTTTATAAGAATTATCATCGATAAGTACGTGAGTGTCTGTATGCATAATGCTTTTTATTAAAAAACGCGTCGTTATTATTAAGCAGATACTTCCTCCTGGATTCTGATGCAGCTGCCAATCGAATTACGCTCGTTTACTCGCCATCAAGTTTCATCATGAACGTCGTGACATACGCGTACACACTCGGGTACAATCTGTCACTCGAAGCAGCTCGAGCCCATCAAGGAAATTAATAAACTCTGATAAGTGATCGCTCGGTAGTTCGAGCTGCATAATATAATATATGTTCTTATTCACCTCAGCTATATGCCTATATCCGCTCGATAAATGCGCTCCCCGACAATCTCCTTTTTAATCATATTGCGGCACGTGTTTCGTCAAAACTAATGAATCTTAATTCATTATCGCCTCCAAAACTTGACAAAAAACTTCTTTCTTGGCAAAAGAACTGTCAACTGTCAACAACTGTCACTGTCAAAAACAGTCAAGCCACGGTTCACCTAATATATAGAGTGAAAGCGACTTTGAAGAAATGAAAAGTAACTAGGGTCACATCAATTGCGCATGCGTATTGCGTATAAAATAATATTTTTCAGTACTTTAAACTGCGCGCCAATAGCAACCAATCAGATGCCGAGTGCCATGACATGCGCAATATGAAATTTGTGAAATTTGTGAAATTTGAGGGAGGAATGCGGTGAAAGTTGAGGGGTTGTGAAATTTGAGATGGTGAAATTTGAGGGGTCCGAGTGTAATTGAAAGTTGTTCTTTTTTTAATACTGAAATTTTTAATTAAATTCGCGCTAAATATTAAATTGCTTATATTCACAAAATTTCAAATTTAAATATGCGCGCCAATTTTTAAATCTTTAAATTTAACCGCTGGAATTTAAAAATTTTAAAAATTAATAACCACTACTGTACACTCGAAAGTGTCTCAATCTTTAAACTTTAAAGTGAACCTAGTTTAAAACTCCGTCACTAAAGAAGGAATCTAGGGTAGATATCGTAGATACCGTAGATATAGTATCAACAAAACTTTTGTTTAGTGTATAGGTTATGTGTTATGTTTCGTCACGTTTTTTAAATCTATAGAAAAACAATGAACCTCTTGCCAAAATCTCACGAAGAATTTAGCCAAGCTGAATATTGGAATACATTCTTCAAGAAAAGGGGGAAAAAAGCTTTTGAATGGTAAGAGTGAATTTGTAAAGTTTTTTTTATAAACTTAATAATTGCGTTCCAAGATTCTAACCTGTGTTTTATTAAGGTATGGCGAATATCCTGAGCTTTGTTCTTATTTATTTAAGTACATTAAATGCAAGGATGCTGTTTTGGTTGTTGGATGTGGAAATTCCACCCTTAGCATGGATCTTTACGATGCTGGTTACAGGTAGAGTTTAATTCACTTTTTCTCATTGTTTTCATTTATAGTTTTGTCAATCTAATTTTCGTTTATTCTTACCTTATTTACTTACTATTACTTACCTTATTTATGAAACTCTATAAGCAAAATAACAAATAAATTGAATATCTTTTTAATTTATAGAAACATTACGAATGTCGACATATCGGAAGTGGTCATTCGACAAATGCGAGAAACCAACAAAACCAAAAGACCTGATCTTCAATACGAACTGATGGATGTCACTCAAATGACTTTTCCCGATGAGAAATTCAGTGTCGTATTAGATAAAGGTACTCTGGATGCTATTATGCCTGACGCAAAACCAGCAACATTAGAAACAGTCAATAAATTTTTCAGCGTGAGTTCCTTCATCAAAATAGAACTTTAGTTTCTTTCTTCCTTCTGAATATTTTATTTTTCTCCTAAAGTATCTACTAATCTGCTAATTTCAGGAAATTCAAAGGGTTTTACGCAACGGTGGAAGATTCATCTGTATATCTCTTTTACAAGAACACATCCTCAAAAAACTGGTAACAGATTTCCCACCCGCAGGTTTTATGTTCAGAGTATCTAGATGTATTGAAGCAGAAATAAAGGCGAGAGAAGAAGAAGGCTGTTCGGTTCCAGTATTCATAATCATCGCTACAAAGTTTAGCAAACTTCCTCAACCGGTACGTTTCATAATTTTTTAATAGGGTTGTTTCATAACTTTGAAAAACAGTACTTTTAAAAAGTTTAAAGACTTATGAAACAATCCTATTCAGAATTTCAGTTCTGAAATTCGTTCGTTCACTTATTTTCGTAGATTATTTGAATTTTTGCTAGGTTTTGGAAATCGCTTTGGATAACGGACCTCCTCAAAGGGTTGAATCTGCTAATGAAATTGTAAAAGCAGTTACTTCGGCCCAAGAATCTGCGCTTATTTGTAACACTCTATACAAAGGAAGTGTCGCAGATGTTGGTGAAGTTTCTCTTGATTTATATCGCGTAGGAGAAAAAACTCCTAGGTATACTCTTCATGTTGTGGATCTCCCAAAAACTAAAGGCTGCAAAACATATGCAGCTTTTATAGTTCCACAAGGAAGGTAACTCTTTGAAATATATATTAAATATGCTGTGATTATCAAGTCTGCTAGCGAGTAAGCTCACTTTTTCTAATTTTTAAAAATCTGATTTTATATAGGGAATTAGATTGGCTCTTCAGTACAAAAGAAGGAAGACAACAACTTCTAAAAACGACTCAACGAGACAGACTTGCAGTCGTAACTCTTCATAGAGACCACACATTTGAAAATTTAGAAGCAGTGAAAAAAGAAATTGGAGAAAGCATCAGCAATTTAGCTCCAGCGGGTCTTTCCGTTACTGAAATTCCCTTTTTATCTCTTGGTACTGATGTTGGAAAACGAATTATTTGCTACGAAGGAACGAGCGAAATGAGTGGTCCTTATGTTGTCGAAGAAATCGAAGACGCAGAACACATTTACAGAAGGCTCATCTTCTTAAATAATCAGTTTACTATCCAGAGCGAAGCGAGGTTGAAACTTGGTGAGGAAATTTTTATTTTCATGTTTGCAAATATGAAAAATGAATTTTCAATTGGCAGTATTTATAAAAACGTGTAACATGCATTTTTCAAGCGAAATCAAGAAGAGGAAAAGTAAAGAAGATTGTCGATCCGGGTTTCCTAGCTTGCGAACACCACATATATATGAGCGTGGGTGTAAGTTCGATGGCGAGTACGAAAAAAGATGGAGAAGTTCTCGTTGTTGGCCTCGGAGGAGGCGGTCTTTGTACTTTTTTAACCCACTGTTTCCCCAAGGTATGTTTTCCAAGTCATACAAAAAATTATATTAAAGGTATATGTATATTATGGACATGGTCTGATTTAAAAAATATTTACTTACAGTTAAAAATCACAGCGGTGGAGATCGACAAGGAGATGTTGAAAATCGCGACTGAATATTTCGGTTTAGTTCAAAATGAAAATCTGAAAGTAGAAATAACAGATGGCATTAAATTTTTAGAAGAGTCTGCAAACGAAGAGAAGAAATTCGATGCCATTCTATTCGATGTAGATAACAAAGATGTATCTTTAGGTATGAGTTGCCCTCCAAAACAATTTGTGGAGGATTCGGTTTTAAAAATGGTAGCCAAATGCCTTTCAAATGACGGACTCTTTATTTTAAATCTCGTAATAAGAAACCAGGCCTTAAGACAAGGAGTGATCGACGACCTGAAAAAAGTGTTCAAATTCATCTCTACCTGTTCTCTTCAAAATGATGTTAACGAAATTGTTGTTGCATCGATGAATTCTTATGGAGTTAAAGAATGGACTGGCAGAATAGGAAAAGCCGGGGCAAATTTGAATGATCAAGCTAACACACAAAAATTGTCATCTGACGATTTGATTAATGTTTCCTACCTTTTGGAAGCTTTGAAAGTAGAGACCTGATTAATTTTCGAAAAATTGAAAAAGAAACTCGTCAATTTATTGTGAATATGCTATTCGAGATGCTATTCTGCAGAGCACTCTAGTAGAAGTTCAGACTAGGAATTTCGAAGATAAACTCATTTACAAAGAAGGATAGAAACTAATACTGTTTTAAATGTTAAAGAAAAACGTTTATGTTTTAAAATCAACTGTTGATATATATTTGTCTTAATTAAATATTTGATATTCGAAAATTGAAATTTATTTGAAAAATTGTATTTATATTCTGAAAATGCCTTTCCTTCAGAATATTTCATTTTAGAAAAACTTATTTTTATAAAGATGTAGGCTTTTGATATTAAATCATTTTTATGTAATAATGTGACTTGAGTTCAGATTTATTCAGGATGTCTATTAGGCTAAATAAATATATCTCATAAAAAGGATTTACTTATAATTCTAAAATATTGGAATTGATTAATGGTAAAAAAAAAAGGTATTGTTAAGACATTTTGGCAACTTTATTTCCCATTCCACATATTGTAGCTCACAGTCACACTCTAAGCACATTTATCAAGTATAACATATAAATTAAACACACGAAAAGATTCAAGAATCAAAAAAATTAAATTGATTTCGTCCATTCTACTATAAGAATAAATTCATTTTTCACTCGTGTGTTTTTTAAACCTATTGATAATGATAATAATTAAATCTCTTCTTACAAATTGCGCCAGTTTCACACGCAATCGTGTTTTGTACATTCACACGAGATAATTAAAAATGTGTTTAACAATTAACGCGGAGGATCTTTGTAAGTTTAAACATTCTATAACAGCCTTATGAATTAATAAATATCGCTTACATGAATAATTACAATGCATAAATTAATAATGCAGATCGAAAATTGCTTTTGAAGCAACTGAATCGTTAACAAAATTTAATTTTTATACGATATATAATCTAAACGATGATATATAATGTATATTTACATTATGAATTAAAATTGATAAAATAGCCTTTTTAATCAATTCGACTCCAA
>CAJFCP010000089.1:2099803-2118703 GCA_904066005.1 Synergus itoensis
TTACTCTACATATTTTAAGTTTCAGTAGTCAGAGATGTTTAATTGGCTATTTTAACAATATTATTTGAATTTATTTTATAATAGAAAAACAGTAAATTTTACGCAACTCAAGGATATTTGGAAAACGTATCAAACGAAGTTTTATATTCTGGTTTCTATTATATTGTCATCGTGCAACGCTAGGGCGAAAAAGTGGAAAACTAGACATATTTGCAAACTTACATGAGCCCTAAAGATTAAACCTAACTTCGGACTTTCCATTCTGATTGTTATTGCATGTGGAATTTCAATTTAATAAAAGCTTAAAAGTGTATAAGTATAATAGTTTTGAAATTTTGGATTTTGAGACTTTAAAAATAAATCTTACACAATTAAAACTAAATCCAGTAAAAATTTGTTTCGAAATCTTTAAGTTTTACAATTCGAATAATATAAAATATTTAAGAGATTCGAAATTCCACAAGTTGTATTTTACAATCGAAAATTTACTAGTAACTATTTGCGTAGGCAGACAATAGTAGAATGGAGTCGGCAAAACTCATAAAATCGCATAATGCTGCGATAAGAAAAGATATGGCATACCCACACGTACTTCCATATCGATTCAGACCTAAATAGTAGTCGGTAAATGCACATTAATCGTAAATAATAGAAAGCCTTTCACATAGGATTTAAGTATTCAGATCTTCGCTCCATCCCTTCAAATTTTTATTTACTACCAGCATTGGAGCGATTTATCACAGAGCGCATTACTGGAAACTACTAAACATTGTCCTGGCAAGGTTTACCTTTCTCATTGCATTGTAGTATTGACGATACTAAGAATTTCGACATGAGTCGTCTAAAGGAAGATAAAATTATTCCTCATTCTCTTACATCCGGATTTCAAAACTATTCCCAATTTTATTAGGATCTTTGTTATACCAATTGAATTAACTTTCAGACAAAAACGTACTAAAAATTAATTCAGGAAAAATAAAATCTTTTAGACATAAAACCCAAATATAATGTCTCCAAAGAATAATTTTTACAAATTGACTAGTTTTTTCTAATTATGCAAATCTAATATGCGTTTTTAAATAATCTTTGCAAATTTTATCTAGAACTCGTATACTATAGCAAATAAATTTCGTAAACGCCTTTGATATTCAATTAAATCAAATCCTAAATCTATTAGTAAATCATATTTACTAATAAATTATCATAAAAAAATTTTTTTTTCGAGGAATTGGTTGTGCGCTATAAACCATTACGAATGATAATTCAAACTGAATAATTTCCTAAAGTCTGCAAATCAACTCCAGATAGTTTTATACAAATGAAACAATATTCCGAGTTTGCTGAAATTCACGAAACCAATCATTATATTCATTCAGCACTGAGTCTTTCTTTGGTAAATATCAAAGCTAAAAAACAAGAGCGATCGTTATAATTGTGATGAGATCGGCTTCTTGTTTTGTCCTTAATTACTCAGCGATTATTAATGTCACTGAGTTAATTTCATATCCTACCTACTCTAAACTACAGATATTTTAAATATCTTGTCAATCAGGTGAGAAATTTTCTTCTTTCGTACTGACCCATTTTATTCTGTGTTAAAAATTAGTTTTAAAAAATCTCAACGTGAAATAAAATGGATCATCCCTTGTAATAAATATATCCTAAAATCAACATATCTATACTTTTTGCTCGTATATATACTTTATGACGTTCGCATTGCCAAGATTCCGATTTTCTTTCAGATCCATAGTTCATCTTCCTCCACTTTCAAATCGCCCCCCTTGTCACTTTCTCATCATTCTGAAAGATTTGAAAATCCGAAAACGAAATCAAAGATACGTTTTCAAGCAACTACAACTATCGATTCTGAAGATAACTTGATTGCAATTAAACTTTTAATATTTTAAATTTAAAGTAGAATAATATTTTTATAAAGTTTCTCGAAAGGAAAGTGTTTCATTAGAATTCTAATTGCAATCACAGTCTTTCGTTTAAAGTTCAACTTCAAGCAAGCAAATACCTAGCAGTTTCGATTCGAATCTCACAAACAGGTCTTCTCATTTTTTTCTCAAAACTTCTTTTATCAAATGGCACTACAATGCAGTCTTCTATCTTTCCTAGCTTATTTGCTTCTTAAAACACGCGATCAAGCTCGCTAAAAATTCGAGCCTAATGTCAATCAAAAGAGTTTCCTCACCATCTTTTTCAAACCAGTGCTTTTTTTCTCTTTTTTCCCCGAAGTAGGCGTAGCACTACTGCTTCTGTCACATTCTTCGGCATGGCCATTGGTTGCACTCCCATTCGCCTGTCCTTCCAAGACAGGTCGAAGACTAGAGTTGCTGTTCTGATTACTGAATTTTCCTCTTTCCGAATTTTCAGATTTCTGATCTCCATTACTAGTCGAAACTCTTTTATTACGTGAGCTGAGTGCAGTTTTCATAAAAGATGGTGACGAGAGTTTCGATTTCAAAATTCCAGTTTTCAAGCCTTTTTTCGAAGGCACGGCTTCTCCCTCATTACTAGAAACCATGGTGGTATCTTTAGAGATGTGAGTTTCATTTTGAAAGGAGGAACTCTCTTGAGCAACATCTTTTTCTTCGCGAGTTGATAAATTCTCGATTCTGCTTTGGAAATTTTCGTTACACCAGCCGGCGTAATTTTCTGGTGCCGAATCAGGCCTTCTATCGATGGAGCTTTGAGATTCATTCATGATGTTTGGAGTGTCGATTGAAGAAGATCTTCTCGAAGGCAAAGCTCTTGGAAGAACGTTGAGCATTCCTTTGTAGCGAACCACTTCGGTTTTTGTCTCTCCATTCGAGATTCTGAGAGTTGTGTCTCTTTTTCGCTTCTTCTTTTTTTCCTTCTTCGAAACGACAGATATCCTTTGATCATGTATCATCAATTCTTCATAGGTGCCTGAGATGTTCGAGGCGATTTCACTTGGTCTTCGCTTTTTAGGCTTTTTGAGAAAAAGAGTCTTCTCGCCGAGGAGGTCGGTGACTTTTCGCCGAGTGAATTTTTTATTCTCGGTGGGTTGATCTAATTCTCTTTCTTCGTCTTCAAAGTCGACTGATCTTCGGCAGTAGGAGATGATGAAGATGACGAGAATGACATTTACAAAGATGAGAATTACGTGCTGACCAAGATTTAATAATTTACTTTGCCAACTGTCCCGATCGTAAAGAAGACTCTCAACCGATTTTGAGAGAAATCTGATTTCTTCTCGAAGGACAGCGATTTCTTCTATTCTTTTGGAATCGCGCTCCTCCCGTTTTCGAAACTCTTCGCTCATTGCGGAAGTTGCACGTTCAAGGGATCTTTGCATTTCTTCGACTTGTTTTTTGTAGCGACGACTCAGCTCTTCTAAGTACTGGCCACTTAGGGACATATTACGTTCGAGAGCCTAAAAAATAAATAAATATTGGTTAAGATATTTTATTAAATTAATATCCTTCATAGAAGATAAAAAATTATGGAAAAGTTGCTTAGTAATGTATTCTACATTGTAGGGAAATATTTTATAGATAGCTTTCGACTTCCGCAAAGAAGTCACGCGCAATAGCTAACTCAATAAAAAGAAACGCTAACAAGATGATACGTGAAAATCATTTTACAACATGTTTACATCACTTGTTTTCTCGCGGCTAATTGGATTGGGACGTCTAAGCGAGACGACAGAACGTCGCCTGCTGCTTACGTAAATGCCGCAGCAAATCTTTAAACGAGCCAGGGAAGTTCAATGTCGTGCCAAATAGCGAAAGCATTTCTAGCCAAAGTTCAGATATGATGTTGCGATTAAGAAAAGTCATTTATTAATAACATAACACGCAGAAATCAACATTTATTTTCGACTTTGGAAAGACTCATAGTCTAAAATTATCGATCTAATAATAATATTCCCAAACGATAAGACTTTAATTTTCAATTCAAACGAAGACAAATAAAATGCATCTAGAAAAAAATTTAAACTAACCTTGATTCTATTCGAAAGCCTCAGAAAAACCGATTCCTTTTGCTGAGGCGTAGAACTCGCAGTAGGTTGAGTCATCGAGGAACTTCCCCCATGTCCATTATGCATCGTCTCTCCCTCAAACTCCTTAAAATCTGACAAAAGACTATCGAAATTCATCTGCTCCTGAGTTAAGATTTTAGCCTCTTCTCCCAAATCCGATTTATCATGCTTTTTATCTTGCTCTTGTCCATCAGTTTTTACATCTGTTTTGCTTTCCAGAACCTCTTGAATCTTCATATCAGTCTCCTTTTCCAAAACTTCCTGTTTCTCTTGCTCATTGTTCCAAACCGAAGAAGTCTGAGCCGGAATTTCTACCTTTCCAGAATTTTCTTCCTCAAGAGATGTTTCTTCCTGAAGGTCCTTTTTGAAGCTCGAACTTGCAACATTAATTATCGGAGAAGCAGTCGTCAAAATTTCAGGATGACTCGACTCCTTCACATAATCCTTACTTGGTTCCAAAACCAGAACCGAGGGCTCCTTCTTTAGCTCTTCTTTACCCAAAGTCTTCGTAGGTTTAATCTGTGAAGCTATAATTTCGCTCAAACTCGAAATCTCAGGTGGAACCACAAAGTTCTCAATTTCTTTACCTACGGCCTCAGAACTTTTTCGAAGAGATTCTTGAATTGTTATCGTGGGCCTGCAGGATGGAGAAGAAGTATCCAAAGAACAAGGAATAACCCTCGATTGCAAGTTCTCGATCGAATGATCTCGTTTCTCTTCCCTAGATTCGATAATTTCTTCTTTCGATGTTCCATTATCAGAAACAGGAGCGACTTCATCACTGGAATTTAAAACAACTTTACCATCCTTCACAGCCAGCACATTGCAAAGAGCAACTACGTAGTCAGGCGTGAGAACAGAAGCTAGAAAAGTCGCCTGGAGATCTCTCGCTTTACAAGTCTTCGGTTTAATCGAATCCTCTTCCGATTTTCCTTTGTGAATCAAGCAGAGATGACTGTACCGCAAAGTATCTCTGATAAAACTCGTATCCAGCAGAGCGCTTAGGTATCGATCTCTACAGCTTAGAAGTTGAAAAACCCTCGCGAATCTGTCGTCTGTACAATTTTTACATACGATCGCATACCTAGGAGTCGTGCAACTCGTCAGTGAACTTTGAAGAAGATCCCCCCGAATACTCTCTTGGATTTTCGTGATGTTGTTTTTACTCAAGTCTCCCGTTTTTACAAGAACTTCAGCAGCTTTCCTGACGATGTTTAAAACAGCATCTCTTGCGCTCCCAAATAAATTCCTGGTGGGTTCTCCACTTTCGAAATCAAGAGGATCTTCTCCATTTTCGTTCTCGTTGTCTTCATCATCAGAGGAGGGAACCTGGACGTCTGTTTCGGTTTCGAGGACTTCGAACTCGCTGGTACCATAGGCACGAAAAAGAGAAATAGGACAAAAATGCTCCGAGCCGTAATGAGAGTGCAGCTCGATTTTAATGAATTTTCCAAAGAGATGAGGTTGGAGGGCGAAGTTTTGAATATCACGTTCGTCTTTTGCTGTGAAGTGACCGACGGAACTCCAGTCTCGAGTGGGGAAACGGTCACTCACGTAGACAGAAAAGTCTTTTGGAGAGGAGCTGAAAAGCTCAAAGTTTGCTAATTCGATCTTCTTTGCCTGAATCGCTTCGCAAAGCTCAACAACGAACCAAATTCGAGAGGTGCATGTGTTAAGCATGTATTCGTCTCGAGTTGAAACGAGAACGTTTCTGGCACTTCGGGATTCAGGATTTGCTGCAACAATTTTCGCTCCACAGTCAGGGGAGGCGTAATTCTTCGAGCGCATTTTCATACCACCGACATTTTTTCCTGGACTACCGGTATTTTGGACTGAGACGTTGGGATGCGCTGAAAAAGAAAAGTTTACTCTCGTGGAGACGTGAAAATTATTGAGCAACTCTAGAAGAGAGAAATTGTTTTAAATATTTCGAAGGGAATATTATAAGCTCTAAAAACTTCTACAGAAATGAAGAAACTCACTCTTTTTCTTCTCAGCCTCTTCCAGTCGTTTTTGAGCCCATTCACTAAATGAAGGCATGTCTTCATGATTATCTGATGAACCAGAACCAGCGATCCCATCCAAAATAGCAGCAGTATCATCAGTAACTAATTGAGACCTTGCAGCGCTGTCGTTTAATTCTGAAGCAGGGTTGACATCTTCCTCTTTTGGAAGGACCTCTTTCGAGAGTATATCCTCATCCGATTTAAAGTCCTCTTCAGTTCTAGTTTCTTCAACACCTGATTTCTTTTCAGCTCTGACGACCACTACTTCGGAATCTTCTTCAGTCTCTTTAGTCACTTGAGTTTCAGGGGTTGCACTAACGTTTACCCGTTCAGTCGGTATCACAAGGTTTACTTCCGGGTCAGTGGTTGGCTCTAAAGTTTTCTCCGGTCCCCTGGCTGTCGGCGTAGTTAAGCTCAAATTATTCGATACAGATCTCGCTCTGAATTCCGAGACGATCTTCGGATCTGCTAAACTTTGTAGTTCTGAAGCTGCTGTGTCCACTAAAGTCAAGACTACTGCTTGTCCAGTTTCCGATATCCTGTGGACAGAAAAAAATTCGAAAATATTAGTCATCATTTAGATTTAGATAGATCGGTAGAGATTTTTTAGAGTTTCTTTTTAGAGATAAGCTTCTCCTCTAGATGTAATGAATTAACGATAACAATTCGAAATATTTTGGTCTGATTATAATGCAGAGAGAGTTTTAACGACGAGCTGGAAGTAAAGTTTTTTTGTTCAAAGTGAGGAAAATAGAGTTTGAAAAGATGAATGGAACAATATAAAAGAAATATCGGTCGGGACGACAAAGAACGACGAACGGAGGTAAAGTCGTGAAAAATCTTCTGGGCACTTGAGAATCTTACAAATCTCCTTTGAGGACAATCCGCCATTCGTCGACAAGCAGATCCTTGACATTTTTCTCAACTCGAGAATAACAACTTAAAATAATTGATTCAGAATTGTTTCTCTACTTAGTATTTCTTTCCTTTTATCTACATTATTTTCTTCCCTACTTATTTTTCTAATTTTTTTTTTATATATTTCCTCACCGATGGTAAAGGCAGGCAGGAACACACCAAAGGGTGGCTATGATAACGAGATAAAGTGCTGCAGCGTGGAGGAGATATCTGGATGAAGAAATCTGGTTTCCTGAATCCCCCATCCAGTGCATAGGACACTCTTGAGCATCCTTGATTATAGCTTTTCCCATATTCTTTCCCTTCTCCTCTTTCGGTCACGAATCATCAACTCTAGCATAATTTCCAACTTTCTTTTGACCAGTTTTATTCGTACGTTTCATTCTTCCCTTCTCGATTTTCAGCTTTATCGATTTTCAGAAATCTGCATCATAAAAAGTCCTGATTTTGAGATACGTTCTCAATACTTTCACAAGTTCTAGGATGTTACAAAAAAATCTATAGGTGGCCAAATTTCTTCGTTTCTAGAATTCTTTTATTCTAAATTTTATCCCAAGAACTCCTATTAAATCAACGACATTAATTATCCTCTGAATTGTAAATTAATTAAATTTTATGCTGGTAACTTTAGATATCAATCCGTAAAAATGATTTAAATATTGCATTATGAATAAACTAATTTACTATTTGAATTTTGAGAGGGGGGTATGGTCACCATATTCGGTGTGCTTGAATAACGAATTAAGCGAAGATAAATGGATTTGAAGTAAATCAACATCAGATCCAATTCCATTCTTTTTTATTAATTCGATTTATGTCCCGGACATGAAATATAAATTCCTCTCTTCCATTATTTGAGGCTCGATAGGAAAATATTATACCAAGGCCAAAAATCAAAACTTAAAAATTTTGAATTATTTAATTACGAAATATTATTATAATATTTCTTATTATATTTTAATGTACCTAATTTTCTTTGGATTTAAATTGGATTGGATTTGGATTTTAATTGGATTTCTTACAATTTTGAAAGAAAAACATTTTTATAGAAGTTTAATTAAAAATATTATCTATTCCTTCTCATGGACTGAATAGCCAGTCTATCCAAGTGCAGAATGTAAATGATAAATATGAATGATGAATAACAGGTGAATGAAGACCGTAGGTGTCCTGCAAGCACGTGAACTGAATAACCAGTTTTATTTCGTAAATGTAACTCGGCGAGTTCCATATCGAATAATTAAAACAGATATCAAAAGAAATGGTCTTTTGAATTTTTATTGAAACCATGGCTAGGTGTAATAGCCATTTCCAATTCTATGAATGTCATCAGGCAAAAAAGTTTGTATGATTACGGCTGCTCCTATTTCGAATCCTGAATGGAACTCTATTTTTCACTTTTCATAAATATATACTTTTTTAATTACTTTTTATAGCTTTTAAGGGTGTTGGAGCCAAGTTCTACTCTAAAAATTCGATTTCTTCATTTTACTCAACAAATATTAAATTTTGAAGTTAGATTTTGAATTATTCGTTTTATGCAAAAAGTATCGAAATTAAATATTTTCTCGCTCTGTATGCAGTCTTATATTTGAAAAAAGATTAGCGATAATTTTCGTTGAGTAAAATGGAGAATGGAATTTTGAACTTAACATTTGGGTCTAAAGCCCTTAAAAGCGGAAGATTCAAATGGATCCTTCTTGGGAAAGAATTTCATAGAAAGAGGTACAAGAAAAATTTTATTATCTCTGAAGGAGTTTCTAAAATTAAATAGACTTTCGTGCTGAATCTGAGAGGCTTTTTAAAAAATTAGAGTCCCTTTATACGGCATCTAGATAGATACTAGCTATTCGGACAAGAAAACTTGTTCAACGCATTGGGAGCAAACTTTCCAGCTTGTTCTTCTTTTCCAAGTCACTTAATTTAGAGAATATCAACTCTTTACAAAACCCCTGAAGAACTATCTCTTGAGGACAAGAACCAATGATAAAAATGGCATTCCGGTTTGATATCTTGACACTCGTACACCTGAGTTCGAAACTTTCATCTCGCAAAGTTTATGAATAATAGATGTACTAAAGCTGTGACAAATATTTTTCCGGTAAGAAGATTTAAGTAACATAAACTTTTCTCTGAAAGGAAAGGATGGCACTTGAAATACTTTCTATAAAAATTGAGATCGCAAACTTAAGAGCGAAAACTTGATAGACGAAGATTCAAGTCCCGAAGAAAGTTTAGTGAAATCTAGTGAGGGAAAAGTTCATAGAATTTAATCCAAGTGTAAACAGAAATTTAATATCCTGATTCATCTCACCCTTTATATCAAATTTCACCCCTCTTGATAATAATTTCTATATATATTTACATTCAGAATTAGCCAATTTGAATCCGAAGTGATTTATCAATCCGAATTTTGATTTTAAAATGTTTTTAATAATTTAGATAATATCCTTAAATAAGATAAGAAGAAAATATAAAGAGAATGTTTATTGCTCTCTAAATCAAGGTAGATAGCGGAAAGCCTCTGTTTAAGTTTATGTCTCATTTCTCCAAAGCGAACAATGAAACAAAAGCTCATGGGGAAAATCCTTCACGTTCCGAGAGCGATTAACCACTTTTGAAAGAACTACTATTTATTATTATTATTATTGCAGAATCCTCTACCCTATAATCAATTGGATTGAAATTTCAGACGTCTAGTCTGATGAAAATTTTTATTTTATTATTTTTTTTTTGCTTTTGTCGGATTAAGAATATCAAAAAAATTCTCACAATCATTTTATTTATTTACTAGTAGAAATTTACCCGACGTTGTCCAGATTTTTAAGAAATTTCAAGGGATTTTATAGTGATTTTAAGTGATTTTTCATTTTAGGGAATTTCAGATTTTTAAAAGAATTCAAAACAGTTTAAGGACTTTCAAGAGTTTTCACAAGATTTCTTCTCTTGCAATTTCTCTTGCAATTCCTTAAAATTATTTTAAATCTTTTGCAAATTCTTCTAAATTCTCTAAAATTGCTTCTAGTAAATAAATAAAAATTTTGGATTTTGAGAACAGTGGAAACTTTTTTTTTTTTGTTATTATTCCAATAAATGTAAAAAAATCGTCAGACTAGACGTCTGAAACCTTAACTCAATCCTATATCAAGTCTTCCTTTTACATTCCAAAGTCTTTTTTCAAAATTGAATACTTCCAAATAGTATATTATATTCAAAAAGTCCTTCCATCATCAATTTACAAAATCCTCTCCTCTCTCTTGTTTAACATATCAGATATGAATGTGTTCCTGGATTATTGAAGTTTTTACGTTGAAAGTCAAGTCGCCAGGGAAAAAATCGAGCTCGAGGCCTTCCAACTGAGATTGCGAATTTAGTCGACGAAAGCTTGGAAATTCAAGAAAAGTGGTTTCAAGAGAACCTCCCTAATCTGGAACTGGAGCATGGCAGGAATAGTTCGCTCTATAATAAATCTTACCTTGTGGCAGCTATTCACTTCCTGCCCCGATATTGTCCCAGATTTGTCAGCGAGTAGCTTACACAGTTCTCGTAAACACTATGCTCTGATAGGAAAATTCCTTCAAATTTCATTCCACATTTCCTTCTTTCCAATTCAATTCATTCAATCCTAAAAAACCAATTCTCAATCGAAAATAGCAAGCAAAAAACTCGAAGTAACTTCAGCAATCAATTTTAGACATCTTTCAAGGCTTTTCCTTATTTCTATTTTCTTTTACGATATTTTTACTGACTTTGATAACATATAACTTGTTTTCAGTGTTCAACACTTGAATTTCAACGAATTGAACTAAATCAATTTAAGGGTGTTGGAGCCAAGTTCTAATCTAAAAATTTGATTTCTTCATTTTATTTAACAAATATTAAATTTAGAATTTTTTCGCTCTGTATACAGTCTTATATTTGAAAAAAGATTAGCCTTACAGAGCGAAAAAATATTTATCTATAATTTTCGTTGAGTAAAGTGGAGAATGGAATTTTGAGTCTAACACTTGGGTCCAACGTCCTTAATTTCCAAAAATTAAAATTCAAAAAGAAATTTTATATTCCTTTCTCCGATACGGCGATTCAATTTTAAAACATTTCCAATAAATTTAATTAATATTAACGGATCTTTACAGATTTTTAAAAATTTCAAGAAACGATAAAGAAAGAGGCATTTTCTAGTCTTTTAAGTACATAGTTTCAAAGTATTCCAGGAGATTTCAAAAGATTTTAAGGGAATTGGAATGTAAGGTTCGTCTGGTTCGTTAAATCTCCAACTAGTTTGAGTTTGCCGTGGGCAATGGATTTTTGTAATCATTTGAGTGGTGGCTTTATTTTCTGCAGCTGAGTAGTTAAAAATAATTGAATCGATGCAGAACAAGCAGCCAATGACATCAGTGGTCTGGGCTCTATTCTATTGTATCTAGGGAGAGATTGCAAGACCGGAAATAACCATTGTGCCACCATAGAGACTGTCGGATGCACGCACCTTGTGCTACCATTTACGGAGGAACTGCATTCCACTGCAAATCCAGAATCAACTGTTATTAGCTTCAACCCCTTACCCTGATTCCCCAAATTCATAAAAATTTGCAACTCTTTCCGTTAACAATGTTAAAAATAAAATCTCCAGCTTAACTACCTTTCCACGAGGAACTTTAATATTTCTTAAAATGCGTCAAAATCGCCTAAAATTATTGGAAACTTATTGAAATCCCTTAAAATTCGTTGAAATCTTTTGAAATTCTTAGAAACATTATTAAATTCCTTAAAATTTCACTATAATATTTAAAATCTTATAAAATGTCATAAATTCTTTAAAATCTATTAAAATTCGGTCTTCTATTCATCTTTATATTGCAACCTTGACTCGTTTAAGTGAGTTAAGAAAAAATACGTTTGAAATGGGAATTACTCGCTTTTTTCGCAAAGGATCGTCCCACGTTCAATCTCATGGAATGTGTCGCATTATATGTATAATATAATACCTTGAAGAGAATAGATGACAAAAGAAGGGGCATAAAATCTAACAAAATTTCAAAGATTTTTTTAATACTTAGAAGGTTCTTGAATGCATTTAAATTTTAAATGCCAAGTTTGAACCTTTTAAAAATTGAACTTAATTGCCTCAGAATTTCATCTATTTAGGTCATGAAGGTAAAATATTGCATTATTCATGGGACGTACATAAACAGAATCAGAGCGAATGTTGCAAAAAAGGGAAGGGGCAAAAGGGAGGTCAAAACTGTACGAACTTGGAAGGATAGGCATGAATATGATTAATTGATTTCAATGGAGGTCCAAGAGTTGTGAAGAGTTGCTATAAAATGAACGTAGGTGCATGTCGTAAGTACATATTACGTGTCTCTAAAAGTTTAGATTATTTCTAAACTTTTAAAATTCTACTCAATACAAAGGTTCCCATCTTAATATTCTTATTCCATTCCAATGTATCCGATCAACTTTATTCCACCAAAAATATGACGTATTTCTTGAATCAAGAATCTTTTCTTGGAATTTTAAATGTTTTTTAATCAAATAAAATATTCCCTGCAATTGATTCGACCTTATTGTTAAATTAACAATAAAAGTTTCTAACTGATCATAATATTCGTACTTTATTTCATACCCAGACTTTTCCACCTATAATTATTCATATCTGAAAAGTTTCGCACCTAACTAATTATGAAAGTAATTTAATAACAGATACCAGCTTATGGAAAGAAGTTCTAATAGAACAATTCCTCTTTTTGCATATTCCATTCGGTCATAAAAAGCACAACTTTATTCAGATTTATGCATACCAGATGACTCTTTTCTTAATATTTTTAAATTTTTTTTAAATATAAATAATACATTCTCTCTGGTGAGAATATATTATAATAAACGTTTTGAGAATATATTCTTTAAAATGGTTTATTAGCTTAAAAAAGAGATAAACGTAATATTTTATTGCAAAAGTACCAGTCATCTCTATTTCGAATCAAATGTACTTAAGATCGAGGAAGTGGGGATTTACTCTACTGAATGTAACTTGCTCAGAGTAACTGACAATTAGATTGTCTCAAGCACGTCGAAGACCCATAAACGGCTGAGAAAAGAAACGCGAAAAATCAAGAGAAAATAAGACAGTGCAGTTTAACGAATTGACTTTTAAAACAACTCGTCCTACAAATTATTTACGTAAATAAAATTGTCAAATTTTCGAGAATGGCGGAAGAAAGAGGAAGTTCAAATGTTATCTCAAGACTCAAGTTCAATATTAAGGAGTTACCCTTCTTTTGCAAAATTATTGAACTGGTTAGTATCGACAAACATAAAACTTAAAACTTTTCAAACATTAAACTTTAATCATTTCTATTAATTTCTACACGTTACAGGTTTTTTGTATCATCAGCATTGCGCTGATTGTGGGGCCTCTCAACAACAGACTACAAATGAATTTTCACCATGTGGGCCTAGTTTACACATCGATTTGCGGATACATTCTGATAAACTCAATTATCATCCTCTGTTATCTGCTTGGCGAGAAGCAACCCAAAAAAATGGTGAGTTTTTTCATCCATCTCTAGGGATTCATTTAACTTCGAGAAACCCAATTCTTTGGGGACAGAATGTTCGGTTTATACAATATTTCAAGGCAGAAAGAAATAAAAGAGGAAAATGACACTTCAAGGTGGAAAATTGTAAACACTTGCCTCACACTGATCAATACTGTTCAAAATACAAGAACGATTTTTATATATAAAATTTTTCAATATTAAAAATAAACTGGAAAATTTTATAAAATTAACTTTTTTATAAAATTAAATTTTATAAAATTTTTGTCATGAGAGAATATTTTAGAGGTTTCGTTAACTAAGGCTTTGTGTTCAAACGGGTGAATGATTATGCAACTCAATACGTAATACTAACGCCCTTAATTATTCCTTAATTAATAATTAGATGGCCGGTTTAGAAAAATGTCTCTCTACTCAAGTAATACTCAAATGTACTCGAGAGGGTATTACATAATTTACTCTCTGAAAAATCAGTGAGAATTTTTCAATTAATTCAATACTAGTTAAATTAAGTTAAATTAATTTCTTAATATTAAATATTAAGAAATCGTTTATAAATGAACTTTCTGAGAATTTGATTAATTATGGTTACAAATTGAATAAACAATGAGAATGTAAAAAATGAAACTTCAATTACATATAAGCTTTTTGATCGAATCGGAGGAATTAAAATAAGTCATACAAAATGCTTTAAAATTGCAAGCATAACAATTTGAAACCGAAAACTATTGAAATTCGATAATACTGAACCGAAATATTTTCAATTTCTGTGCCGCAATGAAATTTATTTTTATAAGCATTTTCCGTGCCAGCGACCACCACATTGTTCACAAAATGTCTATATCCCTCTCATTCAAAAAAAAAATTATCTTGCTTCATTTAATTGATGAAAAATTTTCCACTTAATACTTGCTTTTAAAATAATAACTTCACAAGAATTCCTAGCATTTTAGTTTTAGAATTATAATTTTTTAACTTTAAAAATAACAGATTATAAAAAGATTCTCTTATTTTTAGGCTGTTCTGTTTGCTGAAATTGGTGGAATATTGTGCTTCGCTTCTGGAGTGGTTTTGATCTATGATTGGAACAATTATGAAAAAAATTATATAGCTCGATACTTGAGCCAATATCTCGATCAAATGCTATCCAGTGGAATTTTTGCAATTTTGGCATCACTGGTATTTGCACTGGAGACGCACTTCATCAAAAAATACGATTGAGAGTGAATATCCAATAACCAAATTCTATAATTAATTTTCAAAAGTATGAAGAGTTATAGAGTTGAAAAAATATAAAAAGGAGAGTTACTTTTTTAATAAGGAAAACAAAAAGCAGTTTATAGAAAATTTAACAGGGCTTGAACATAAAATATTGTTTTGATTAACATTTAGAATTTAGATCGAAATTAACAAAATAAAACTTGCTTTAGATATAGATCTAATGATATTTTTATAAATTAGTTAAGTTATTCTGAATTATCTTTAATGAACGGATTTTATAAGCTTTTATACGTCTGTATTCGAATAAAATGTTAAAAACATGAAGTAATTTATTTAAATAACTATGATGGATCCAAGTTCGAATTTCATGCTCTGTTTTTTAAAGCGAGAGGTAAAAAAATTTCATTTAAATTCGACGCAGAGATTCGTGTCAGAATCCTATTATTGAAAAATACTATAGTTGTTCCAGTCACGAACTCCACATACAAAACTGATGATAGAAATCAAGTGGGAATAAAAGCAATCGACATCTATATCGTACAAATGTAATCAACCTTTTCTTCACTTTTAAAAATATTAAATATTTTCATTTTTTACCTGACATGTAATCAAACGAAAATTGCAGGCATTAAAAAATAAATATTTTAGAATTATTGGTAGCGAGGAAGATTGAAGAACTTAAAAACCGGAATCGTAAAAATGTCAATTTCCAAATTCAAAGACAATTTTGAATTACATATATATTTTCAAAACCTTTTTCGACAGAATGAGTCAGACCAAACTCAAAGTTACACTATTTAAAGTTGCTGCAAACTTCTTCACTTCTCTAAGTAAAATAACAAATCATTTAATTATATTCAGAATCCAAGATGATTTTTGATTTTTTAATTTTTTTTTTTAATTTTCCTCATATCTTTTATTATACTCTTGGATTAACGTCACTTCGAGAAATAAAAAAATAAAAAAAATAAATAAATAAAAGACTGTGTATCCTGTTTTAATGTTGTTCTTAAGATGACGAATGCCTTCATTTTTGTTATTCAAATAAAACTCGAGAGTGTTTAAACCGAATTGAACGTTTGGACAAACGTCTTCGGTATATTATTGAAACAAAAGCTCCTTCCTCCTTCCTTTTTGGCCAGTCTTTTAAGAGATAAAGGATTTTCTCCAAGGAGGAAAAAGCTGGACTAAAAGGCCAGGGAGAAAACGGCCTCAAGAAATTGGACTGCGGCCATCTAGATTTTTCTAACAGGATTTAATGTTCGGAAATAGACGTGGCTGTTAGGATGAGGAAGGTGAATCCCAATTCTAAAAAGTCTGTATTTGAGGAGTTCTTCAATGATTTTCTTCAACGTTTTTCTTCCACTTTTGTGCTAAAAGGGTCTCCTTATCTGCTCCACTTTTTTTTTTCTCTTTTTGCTACAGTGAATTTATGTCTCGTCTTTGTATCCTTTCTTCTGCGAAAAATTGAAGCTTTAAAGCTCAAACCCCTACATGATATAGTGCAGCTTTTTTCAAAATTTTCTATGATGGAAAAATTATCAGGGAGTCTAGCGAAATTCGGTTGGTTCAGATTAAGAGAGTGATTAACTTTTCAATGACTTGAAGTTATAAGAAGTAAAAAAAATATAATCACGTGTTGGTTTGCTAATATGTAGTATAAAAAGAAGATAAAATAGAAAAACGTCGATTTTCCAATAAAATACAAAAAATTCTTGGTCCTAAATGAAATTCCCGGATTTTTCCCGGTTTTCCGGTTCGCTAGACACCCTGATTATTTAAAGATTTAAACATATTTAAAAAAATGAAGATGGAAGTATGAGAGAAATATTGTGAGAGTTAAAAAAAATAAAAACATAAATGAAGAGATTAATAAAAATGAGTTAATAAAGATAAAACTTAGAGGGGGATATTATTAATACCTAGTAGGAACCCCTGTACTGAAATTAAATTCTACAACACATTATACGGTATTAACACAGATTACACGAAACTTCGTTTTAGTTCGTACAATATTAAATGTCTAACAAGACATTTTGGTATCAAGAGACTATAGAGAAATTAATTCGCGTAGTGCCGTTGTTAACTTCCGCTTCGTTCACTCAATTACAAAAGTGATTGCCTGCAAAACGAGAATTATGTAATTAAAAAAAAAAATGAAGTTTTTATTAAATCTGTTCCAGATGTTCGGGGTTGTAATTTTAATAGAATTAGAATTACAACTCAACAATTCATGCAGAATAGCACTCTCGAATAAATTAACAAAGTGATACGCTTTAAAGTCGCAGCGTTTTTTTTATTTTGAAATGGAGGTAAAGAGGAAAAATCCAGTTTATACTCAATTCAATTGCTGTATAACTATACATTACAAAGATTAAATGTCTGGTTCAAAAAATAAAATTTTTCCTTTGCTTTGAAAAACAGCTGTTTTTTGTAATATTTGAAATAAGAAAATAACTAAATTGACAAGAAAAGTATGACAGTAACAAATAAAAGCAAAAGGAATATAATTTGTGTGGCATATATTTTATAGTCATATGAATCTGGCACTTTAAAAATGATAGCACTACCTGATGTTGATTCTAAAAGTGTTTCATAAATTCTAAAATTAGGTGCCCCTTAAAGCATAAATCGGAAATTGTAATTAAACACTTGCGCGCGACATGACTTGCAAGAACAGAAAGCATTAAAATTTCTATTGTCACAAATTCTTCTATATTAATCTAGAATTAATTCGATCACCCAAGGCACACTTATCCATTCAACATTTTCTAACTGAATTTCAAACCAAAAAAGTTATTTCAATTTAAGAATAGTTAGCAAATAATAAAGGAATTTTTACATATTTTTTCAATTAAAATTCTTTATTGATTTGTTAAATATCAGATCTGCATTTTAATTAAGGATATTTTTTGATAAATTTTCCACTAATGACAATCAGGAAAATCGAACAAGGAAAATGGTACCAATAAGGAAATAGCAAGATATAAACTGTTTAGAAAGTAATTTTTTAAAAATTCAAATCTATTCCCACTCGTTTTAGATTTAGTGTCTATATGCTGAAAAAATTCGGTTATTTTTTAGAGAAATTGTACAAATAGCCGAACCTTTTTCATCCCAATATTTAATAAATCCCAATATTTAAACCAAAAAAATTAACGATATTTTATCAAGGTACAGTACAACCTCCCTAAGAGCGAACTCATGGGCGGTTAGGGGTAATAATTCCGAGAAATAGGGGGCCCCCACTACTGGGCGTCGAGCTCGGAAATTGCGCGTGTGTGCGAAATGTGTGTTTGAGTACGAAACCTCAAATAGAGCGAGCGGCCCGCGGTGATGAAAACGTAGCGTCTTTTTGATTAAATACGTATAAATACATATTAAATACATATAATATATTTTAAAAGTTCGTTACTCACAGAGTATCGGAAATTACTCTAAAATTATTTAAAATTTGTAAACTTTTTTGCACACAATATATTCAAAAATAAAACTGAGAATATTTCAACATGTGGACAAAAATACAATATATATGAAATACGACTGTTTATAGCATACGTACATATTAAAAAGTGTACATATTATATGTATTTTAATTTAAAATGAAATTATAATTTTGTTTTCTTAAAAGTTTTATAAAAATAAAGCTGCCTTGTACTATATAGGAGTTAGAAGTATCAACAACCTTTAAAATATATATACGAATTATTGTATGCAAATATAAGAAAAATAATTTTAATAAAAAACCATTTTCAATGAGAAAAAACTGAAATTAAGCTGCGCTCGGCTGCTCGCTCTTTTCGGGGTTTGCGTCCAATTCTCGAGGCAGCGTGAGTCACCGTGAGTAGGGTTTGTAGTGGGGGAAGCGTCCGAGCTCATCAAGGCCATTTTCGCTCTTATCGAGGTCGCTCTTAGGGAGGTTGTACTGTATATGTTTCCGATGTATTTTTCGACGCTGAATCCGAATCCGATGTCGAAAATACAATAAATCTAAAAACAACCCTTACAGTGTGGTAAAAACTACCCCTTTTGTAATAATATGAAATTATTTTGGACAGATGAGTGTAGGTATATATCTCCGATGTATTTTTCGACGCTGAGTTCGAATCCGATGTCAAAAATACAATAAACCTAAAAACATCCCTTACAGTGGGGTAAAAACTACCCCTCTTGTAATAATATG
>CAJFCP010000089.1:2120209-2196818 GCA_904066005.1 Synergus itoensis
TAACAAAATTGATTTTTTTTCTACTGACCATGACGGGATGCGAGTTCATCACATGCGACTTGTCGCTCACCTAGATACCAACCAAGAACATACCTACTTATTTACAAGTAAGAAACGAGAGACGAGAAACTCGGCCACCTGTTCCCATTGATTTAATTGCAAAATTAAAACTCTGCAACTTGTAAAACGCCATGCTTTCAAGTTTGCTCGTAAATTCTAGCTTATGTACTCACTTTTACAGCAGATAAACTTTATCGTTAATTCAGCGACAACGATGCCTCACTATTTGGATCACGCCACAAGTTTGACATAAAAAAATAACTCCCTCTCAGGAAAAAAAAGAACTATGCGTGCAAATAGACACGTAAGCTCATTTCTTAATCATAAAATCTTTTATCACTAGGCTCTTCAGTCTCAATTTTACTTTAATAAAATTTTAATAACTTTGGTCCCAGGTTTAAGTGCCACACTTCACTATGTTTTTTCAGATTTTGAAATTCAATATTTTCAATATTTGAATTATTTGATGAAAAATTATAAAATTAGATGCCTTAGAAACATAGCTCGGTAAACAGTTAAAAAATAAAAATTCTTTAAGGTCATGTTCAAGAGCGTCTAAGGTTTCAAATCCCTTCTTCTGTAATCCCACACTTTCGCAGAAAACAATAAATTGTAAGTCAATCCTTTCCTATTTCATTCCATGTTTCATTCTTCTTAATTATTCACCATAAAATTACCTCCTCAAATTGTGTCACTCAATTTCTACCCAAACTGATCTAGGAATTTCATATTTTATAAGTTTAACAATTTCGTATACCTTCTAATGCAACATATACGAATGCATATAAAATTTATAAATTTCATAAATTCTATCTGATTTTTGAAAAGGTAGTTTAATTCCATTTACATAATTGTATTGATAATAAATATCGCTTTTGATTGGAGAATCCGTAGTAGAATTACATGAAAGATAAAAAGACGGGAGCCAATAGTATTTTTTCACGTCTCATGGATGACGAAATATAAAAATGATTTCTCGTTAACAGGACGCGCGGGAGGTACTGATAACGACACACCAACGCAAACGCATCCGTATTGATAAGCGCCGGAGTGAATACTGACTGTAGTCGAATACCGGCGTCGCGACGCGGTCATGCCCCCCTCCACTTTTCTACATACTTGGTTCCCTTTCCTGCATCAACTTTCCTTCCTTTCTACCTTCCGACTTACATATAACAATCCTTGATTCTTGATACCTTTTAATCCCACACCGATTTTTTATATCTTTCAGCCTCTCAATGTTAAGGCGTTAACTTTGTGTCCTTTCTAATCCACCTTCTCGCCTTTCATGTCTTTCATTCATTTTCTTGCTTTCTTTAGCTTTCAGCTTTATCCAGTGATACCGGAAGCTAAGTGAGCAACGGCTTCTTAATTACAAGGCAATGTCCTATGCAACTAGGAATTTTTTTATTTTATAGTAAACTAACACGCGCGATTATTTTGTATTCATTCTTACAACTTAAAGTCATTCAAAGCCTAATCAGATTTGCAAGATATCCCAGATTTTCAAGACATTTTGTGACACCACTTTTTTAGAGAGGAATTTCAAAAGGTTTCTAAGAATATTAAGGGATTTTGACGATTTTCAAGTAATTTTGACTAAATTCAAAAGAATTTTAGAATTTCTTAATGATTTCGTAGAATTTTAAGGGATTTCAGGATATTTCGTGGAATTTAAAAGGAATTCGTGCAATATTAAGAGATTTTTTAAAGAATTTTAAGTTAAGATTTCGAAGTTTTTTTGTAAAATTTTAAGAGACCAGCAAATCAACATGTGCGCTATTATTTTGTTTTCCTTGTTACAATTTCAAGTCATTCAAAATAATAATAAAAAAAAATAATTTAAATCAAAAGAATTCCAAAATAGTGTTCAAAATAATTCAAAAGACAATTTATTTAAAAGTATTCTGCTCTAAAAGTCCAATTTTACAATTGTTCCATTTTATACTTTTTTTGTAATTCAAATTTTAAATTATTTTTAGAAAATCTTGTACCTACTTCCTAGAAAATATTTTATACTTGCAAACAGAGCTCAGAAATTTTAATGAATTCCGAATTTTAATCAATTTTGAAAATTTTTCAACATTTTAAAATTGTACTTTTGAAACAGAACCATGTATGTATAGAAAAAATCGACTTAAAAAATAAAACAGAAGACTACATCATTATTGATTCTTTTTCTATCGATCCACATGTCAAGCTTTTTTTTCCTGTCTGATTGAACAACCTACAAAGCTCAAGGTTGTTGTAGCAATGCTATCGCGACTAGAATCGGAAAAAGAATAAAATTGCAGTATCAAAGGGTTGCTATTTCAAAGTACTTTACGTTTCGTTTATTTCTATTTCCATACACTTATCATCGAAGAAAAAAAAAATGAAGAGTTACAAGATTGAAAATTGACTCAAGTATTTGAACTATTTTGGAGTAAATAAATATAACTGATAAATAAATTCAATTGAAATTTACTACATAAAAGTTAAGGGCGTTGGACCCGAGTGTTAAGCTCAAAATTCCATTCTCCACTTTAGAATTATGCTCTGTACGCATAATTCTAATTAAAAGTTGATTAATTCTACAGAGGGAAAAAATTCCAAATTTGATATTTGTTCAGTAAAATGAAGAAATCGAATTTTTAGATTATAATCTATAAAGTTTGCAACCCGGAATTTTTTTACAATAATACTGAGTTTCACTCGATACAATATCTTTGTAGCTATACTTGACAGCAATTTAAAAGCTAAAGCATCCAGAAAACGTGTCGAGAATCTGATTTCCGGTTTGTCGAGAAATTCAGAAGGGTTGTAAGGACATTGCGACAAAATGGGACGTTGCCATTCGAGTCACGAATTAGGATATTCCCTCTCTGCAAATCCTGAAGGGATCTAAATTCAATTATCTGTTTACACACTCTCTTTAGGTCTTTAATTTTCTAATTGCCTTTAATAACCTTTCCAAATCAATACCACTTTAAAATACATAAAGTAAATCGACAATTATTTCCTCTGCCCACTTAGAAATTAAATGATTCGACGCTGCACTCTCAACGAAAAGTTTTTTGCTTTTATGGATAAGTAGATAAGATTCCATAATTAGCATTCTAATTTGGGACATTTTGCTAATGACTTCCAGATAAATAAGAATTTTATCTTAGCTTTCTAGAATTTGTCTTTTAACTGAATGAAATTTTATAAATGTTGTTAACGCTGATTTATCAGATTAAACAACATTTAGCTAGATTCTTTGAAAAATTCAAAAATAGTGAGATCTCGTCTGGGTAACTATATAGAAGATGCCACAAAGTGCTGTATAGTATTACCGCAAATAACGCCAGCCACTTTCATGGGCTTTGTAATTTGAGGACCACGAACCGTGTAGTCAGTAGTATCATAAATGGTAGCAACGTTGCTGTGCAACACGGACTTTGTGGATTTACGAAGATCTCTCAGAACTATTTATGTGCGAAAGTTCTTATCGAACTCAACCGAAATCTCCCAACTTTCCTTATTCCACCCTCCAGTAAGATAAATCTTTCTCTTAAATTTATTTTATACCTCTACATCATTCAACTCTAATTTTACAAATTCGGGAAAATTGACTCTATAGAAAGTGGATATTAAATTTAACTGAATTAAACATTTACAGGGTGGCCACAAGATTCATTTTTTCATTTCCCTGACTTTTCCCTGACTTTCAGACAATACGACAAAAATAACATAGTTAGCATAAATGTCAATTTCTATTTTCCCTGACATTTCCCTGACAATTTTTTTTCCCTGAAATTTCGCTGACTTCCCTGACATGTGGCCACCCTGATTTAAAATCTGAATTACTTCAATTGTAAAACATTAAATGAAGAACGTAATTTGACCCTGAAAGAGCTCAACTGGAAGTAAGTGAAGCCTGCATTACTTGATTCGAAATAGACTTGACAATTCCGGAATGAAAAAAATATAGAGAAAATCGACTGTGTATATTTGTAGCTCAAGTACCCAATCGAATTGCAAGGTAAGGCTTCGTCGACGACCTAACACCCAACATACGCCATCCTTTTTTTACAATGCATCTCGAACGAAAGGTTTCTCGTTGGAATTCCGTCATTTCTTTAACGACACGTGCTCATAAAACGCGGAAATGGATTCTTTTCGACATAATCCTTAAAACAATGAGATTTCCATTTTTAAATTTGATTAGGAATATTACTTAGAAAAAATTTTACCAGTTTTTGGAAAGTATTAAAGGCTCTACTAGGATCTTAGAAATCTCCTAATATCTCTAAGATCTTGAAAATAAATAAGTAGCAGCTAAAACTCTAAAACAAATGAGAAAATATTATGTAAAATAACTGAATACGTGATTATGGAGTCGTAAAACATGAATCGGGCGGTACGAACGCGTGACAAAGCTACACCTGAACTTCAAGGGGTAATAATAAGCATAAAAGGGTTGGAATGCGAAATGCCAGCGTAGATAATCCACTTGCATAACATATGTACAGTATTATTGTCGAGAATGCAGATTACGTTTCTCCCAGTCACGCAGATTATGTGTATAAAATTAATTCTATTTTCTAAACCGAGAAATATTGTATATACAATATATTATTACGAGTATTCACTAGTTACTACTATTCTGAACTCTCGAGACTCGAGTTTTTAGATTACGTCAGAATGTTTTCACTTACGTATAACTACTTTGTGCAAGTGTGTAACACATGCATCCTCGAGTCTCGAGTTCAAGTGGAAAAGTGTTTCTTTGTTTGCACGACTCTAATAATAAAACATCGGTTATTCGCACCAGTTGTCGCCACGCTTTCATTCAGAAAATAGAATTACTCCATCTGGATTAGTCAATTATAAGTCAATCGATTTTGGACTCAAAGCATTTCTCTTTATTTTATTCTAGTTTTTTGGAATTGTTGTTTTTTTCTGGTAGAACTAAATAAACTTGAGTTTTCAAGAAAGCAAAAGTTTTTTAAAAACTTTTCCCATTATCTCAAAAGACTTCTTCCTTTGTGACTTTGTCCTTAACACAAAGTCTTACGTGCTAATCGAGGAAATTATTACAAGCACTTTCCCGATCTGTGTCACTAAACTTGGAAAACTTCAAGAGTTTATGTGGTGAATAATGACTTCAAAGAGTTGAACTATTGAAATTTCCATTGAGAACGACTAATCTCCATTTTCCAAAGTAAGAATCAAAAATAAAATTGAAAGCATAAATATATTACAAAGATACTATTTCTGTTTGGCAGGTGAATGTTCTTCAACTATTTTTCAACAAAATGCAAATTCACATCCAACATTAAAAAAGGAAATAGCGCAAGTTTATTATCGTTTAGTTCCATTAATATCCGCGATAAAAAGCTTGTTCTAAAATGCAACGTCACTACTGATTAGCTATCTTTACTAGCTGCTAATGATGAATGAGCATTGGCCTCATAAAAGTAATACAACTTGTGTGACGTGGATCATATTAGCTTCACTTTATCGATGATTGGAAATAGAATTGCAATACGACACAGCAATTCCTGCTTAACTGCAAAACATGAATTACATTTCACTGTGAATTTATTTACAAATAAAAATATTTAAATTAAATAATTTAAATTAAAAAGAATCAAGGAAGAGAATTAAGAGAAAGGACTAAACTCTGATAGAAAAAAGTAAAGAATTGAGATCGAGGTTAACTACTCAGATCACTTTTTGAAATTTATAATATTCAGGGTCAGCGAAAGGTGAGGTAGTCCAGTTAAATCAAAACCTTGACTGATTACGATCTAAAATCCGGAAATATTTTAAGGCCGTGTTATCCTTTATCAATTTTAGATCACGTATTTGCTATTCTATTACTTCGATTTTATGGCGAAAGATGAGATGCAGTTTAACAACAAGTTGCGTATCAAAGCAGGCTAAGTGGCGCCTCAAACCAGGCTTTATTGAGCACAGCCTCGATTTAAGTAATCGTTATTACCCAGGAGGCTTGCGTAATAATTACATATCAACCTTTGACATAGAACTCATCTTCCAACTTCGTAATTCTAAAACATTGCCTGAATATTCTCGTCTTAATAAAAATAAAGATGAATTATATTAAAAATCCTTCAATAATTGAAACAACGTTATTTTTCTTCTTAGTGATAGAAAGAGACTTGCGAATCGAATAAACTGTATTGTCTTTTTTGATTAATGAGCTTTATCAAAATTATGGAATTTAAGTGGAGGAATGCTAAGAGTGCGTCATAAGATCATCGTGTACTGGTATTTACAAATTACGTCAGCAACATCGGTCTCGAGCAACTCTCGTATCATCATAGGCAAGTTTCTAATTTGGCGCGAAATTCCTCGAGAAATAAATATTCAGATAAATGACCCGAGCTCTCAGCTTTTTGAATTATATACATTTTCACATCTCGCACGTGCTTCTTCATTTGCCAATTTCTACTTGTATCCGAATTTTATTTTTACAATAAGACACCTCCCAAAAAAAGTTCTTAGAATTTTGCATTTTAGATCTAATTTTAGATAAAGTATGTTTTCATTTAATAATTATCAATTAGCATGGGATACAATTTTTAAAAATCCAAATTAGAACTTTTTTTGGGGAATTTAGAATAAAAATATACTCACCCTTGGGAGAGATTTGGTTGCTGTGTCAAGCTTTCAGCAAAAACTTCAAGTTCCTCAGGCTTTACTGCTCGTTCTACTTCAGAGGAAACTTGAAAATTATCTTCTACTGGCTCCGTTTTCTCCTGGAATGAACATAAGTAAACATATGTGCTCAAAAAGGTTTTTCTGATTCTCTATACTCCTAGTTCACAAAATTGGAGAAAGTATTTACTTTTGTAAAACGACAATCAAAATTTGTGTAGAACAATTACCTTGATATAATTATCAGTCTTTATAGACGTAGACACTTCTATGTCGGAAATAAGAGAATTCTCTGTCTCCCGGTACTCTTCCTTGGATTCATTAATAGAAAAATTACTGGTAACTTCGAAAGTACCATCTTTGTCAGAGGAAGCTTTCGATATTTGTACGCCTTCTGATGCTACTATTAGGAACAGGAGACAACTGAAATGATAAAATTGTACGAAATTTCCTTTCATTTTTAAATATAAAATATATTACATAATAAATATCAAGCGACAGTTCTGCAAGATATTATCTACCACTAAAAAGTGCATTGTTTAGTTCAATCGACTTTCACTTTTTTTATCGACTAAATGAATGAAAGTGCATTTGATCTTCATTATGATTTCCAACGAATGTTATAATATACACGAATGAGATGATATAACTTATTCATATATTTGTTGAATTAAATTTACTAAAATTCAGAGGTTGTAGCTTTTAGCCACTTAAATTATAAATACCCAGCGCCCTTAACTAAACCACAGTAATTTCTTACTAGAAAAAAAAACCGTTACAAATTTCATGCTTAAGAGTCCAAGTGGAATGCAATGCACTGTTAACGCAACAATGCTATAGGAATTTGCGACAGTTTTAAAACTGGTCGCGAGGGACGTAAAATATCTCACCTGGACACTACCGATATTAGCAGAAGAGTCCAGTAAACATAAGTCACACAAAACTTCATTTTCCGAGCAAAAATGTAATAAATGTCATTGCATCGTTGTTAACAACGTGTTGATTTGAGCGCGCGAAGTTTCCACAACGTGTTTCTATTCTTTTTAAATTTAATCAGAAGTCAACGATCGTCACCACCGCGCACAACTGACGAGGTGTCACAGAAAAATCTGAACACTAATCTGTGAAAAGTCCGAGAAAACTTCCGCATTTTTATACGTCTATTCACTGCCCGCAGCATAAAAATCTTCCTCGTAAAATTTCATGCACGCACGAAATAATATTTCGAAGCTGGAAAAACATTTTATAAAAAACGCACGAAACCGAAAGAAGAGCGAGCAAGCAGACTGAAACACGGGCGGGCGGGAGATCAGCTGATCACTGGCAAGGACGTCAAGGACAGACGAAATGATGACGTTTAGCAATTTAATTGGTCAAAAGGAACACAAGATCCTCCAATGAAAAGTTTGAAAATCGGCGGGAAATATTAGAAGTTTGAATCTTGGTTGCAAGATCTATTTGATTTTCAGATAAAATTTTAATTTAAATCTTTGAAAGTGGTGAAACATTGTAAATTAATTAATATTAACTAATTTTCCTTTAAATCCTACGTGATAACAACTTTATTAAATATTAATTATTCACTTATGTATTTCTAAATTTCCCCCAGCCCTAGTCTAGCCGCCTAGCCTAACATGACTGACTAGTCAATCTGCGTCTGCGCATTCGCCGTCTCGCCGATTCGCCAGTGGTCAATATAACTTTAATTGATGTGTCGCGTATTTGTAATCAATTTTGAGAGAAAAAAATAAGAAAAACATGGATATTGTGTACAGAATACCATTTTTCGTTTTAGAAGTTCCGAACCTAAAGTTGAAAAAACCATCATGGTTTGTAAAACCAAGTGCAATGGTCGTATTTTCATTCGTTCTTCTTTCGTACTTTCTGATGACAGGAGGTTATTTTCTATTTTTGGTTTTTAATTGTCTCCTTAATTTAATGTATTCAAATATCTTTTAACATATTTAATTCTTCTTTTAGGAATTATTTACGATGTAATTCTCGAACCTCCAAGTGTTGGATCCACTACAGATGAACATGGACATAGTCGTCCAGTAAGTTTTCGAAATTTTATCGGTATTTATTTCTTTCTGTACTTAAAAAGGAATGTTATCTATTTAAATATTAATATTTAAATATTGTGTTCTAGGTAGCATTTATGCCCTACAGAGTAAATGGCCAGTATATTATGGAAGGATTAGCCTCTAGCTTTTTATTTATATTAGGAGGTTTAGGATTCATTGTCCTGGATCAAACTCACAGTCCTTCGACTCCAAAATTGAATAGAGTTCTTCTAATAAGCGTCGGCTTCATTAGTATTATCGTCTCGTTCATCACCTGTTGGATTTTCATGCGCATGAAACTTCCGTAAGTTCATATTTATTTGCTAATTAAATGGTGTTTGGATTTTAATGTAAACTGTTCAAGGAAAATTTATTTGATTTGAATTTAACATCCGGCCTATCTTTGCCAAACTATAAAGTTAATAATTTGAAAATTCTCAATTTCAGGGGATATTTACAATCATAATCATCATCACATCACCAGATTTTTACTACTTTTGATACTGCAAGGAATTTATAGAAAAGATCTTCATAAAGTTAACAAACAATCTTTTGTGTGTATAGTCATTTATTTTAAAATACATTAAAAGAACTATCATTACAGTCTTAAAAACATTTGTGCTTTATTTCTTCACAGCTAGACTTAATTAAAAAAATTTATTAAACAGTCTGGGCTTGAAACATGATTAAGAGTGAGATCTGCAATACATAAAGAGTTGAAAATATGTAATTAATTAATTTATAGACATATATTAAATTATATATAATCTTATAAGAATTTTTTCACATAAATAGATTAGGGTTCAGAAAATTGAGTGTTATAGAAAATTCTAAGCTGCACATCATGGATAGAAAATTGCTGAGTATAACTTGGCCTAACAATTAAAAATATGATTAGACATCAGAAATACGACAAGGTATAAACGATTAAAAAAGACGTAACATAGCAAGTTTTGTAAATTTATAAAAATTTTATAAAAAGGCAAAAACTCAGCGTTCATTTTCATGATAATTATACAATAATTAGTCTTTGGATTATTTACCATTCAATTGGGAAAAAATGGTTCCTAGCATTAAGGGAATATTGTAATTGCCATATAAGAAAATTTAGATTATCCGGTTTTTTTTTCAAACTTTTTACTTTTTCAAAATAATGATAATGCACAGTCGTAAAAAACGTGAACACGAACGGCTGTGTACTATTATTTTTTATTTAAACTAAGACTTTAAAAAACGGATAATCTAAATTTACTCATATGGTAATTATCACAAGCCCTTAAATCGAAATTGGTAATGTCTTTAGGCCTCTCTTCGTCGATTTGACAAATTATCTGGATCTTCGACAACGAAATAAATAATATAATAAATATAGGCCTTTTTTTTACTTTTCGACATGTTCGTGTATTGCTGGTCAGTCTTTGTGTTGAGTAAATCATTTTTTGGAGTATTTTTTACTTCATAAACGTATGCGGAAGGTTCTGCAACAAAAATTTTTTATTTCAAAAATTTGTTTAGAAAAATATAAAATTTAAAATGATTGAATAACTTTAAATCTCACTTGGAAAAGTCACTGCTTTTTTCAATTATGTGTTCAAATTCCGCAAAACTCAAAGCACCATCGTCATCCAAATCTGCTTCTTCTAATAAATATTGAAGAAGCTGTTGCATATCTGCGTCATTTAATCTCTGGGGAGCAGTTAATCTATCCACAACTTGTCTTAAGTCCCCGATCCCTAGCATATCGTCACCGTCGAAATCTAAAAAAAGCAATAAAATCAAAGTTCTAGAAAATCTGAAGGTTCATTAACATTTAACTTAACATTTTTTCTTTACTTATAATTAATAATTATTAGTTACCAAATATTCTGAAGGCGTGTTCAGCTTTCACTGCTTTTGGAGCTGCATCGCTAAAAACGGACATCATATCCAGGAAATCTTCGAACGTACAATCTCCATCTTGACTAGAGCTGAAAACTTTACAAATTCTGTCCCCAAAAGGATTTACTCGTAGCTCTGGGTATTGTAAAATTTTCGACATTGGCAGCTTCGCATTTCGATTGTGACCCACTTTCTCTGGAGCAAGGGCTTTAAATTTTTGGTGAGCACTAAAAACAAAATAATTAATGCGTTATATGCGTTATATAACGTATATATAGCGTTATATAACGTTATATACAATATATGTGATAGTTCTAAAAATGTGATGTCATTATTTCAAAGCAAATTAATAAACAATGGTAAATTATTTTAGTTCAACTTACTAAAGTACTTCCTTCTTCGTAAAATAAGTTAGATCCTGCAAAGAATAGAAAAAATACAATTAAATTACATAATAAGTTAGTAAAGACAACAATTAGAGAGAAGATCAAAACAGTGAAATTTGGAAATTAGAACAGACAGTAGATATCGACATAATCTTTAAAAATGAAATAATCATTTACCTGATAATCTTGTAGCTCTTCCTCGCTAAACTGACTTTTTCCAGCACCCATCGTCTTCAAAATAAACAACAAATATCGAAATTAACTGAATTTATATCAAGCAAACTTGCTCCAAAGTGTGCTTTAATTCACTTCAATAAAATCGCCCTTGATTTTCCATTTTTAAACGTCTCAGCAATTAGAACAATTGAATTTCCAATACATTCCATAAACAAAGCCTCGATTATTGTTTACTTGAATTAACTATGTAATCTTATTATTTAAAACAATTTTTCATAAAAAAATGTTGTCTGCTCGGATTGACAGATGACAGATCACAAGATATATTTTGTATGTTGCAATTCTGAAAAAACCGCTTTATTTAGTTGGCAGACATGCGAAATATAGTTTCAACTCTCACCGTGTGGTGCACTGAAATCAGTGCGCATGCGTCGCACTCGATACCTGATTGGTTGCTATTCGCGCGCAATTTGAAATGCTAAAAAATATTATGTATTTCAAATTACGCGCGAATAGCAACCAATCAGATACCGAGTGCAACGCATGCGCAGTAGAGTACGGGGCTCCCGTTGGGGCCACTGACTGCAATGCCGGCGAAGTTGTTTATTTTTTTTGTTAATTTTCATAAATTTTGAATTCGCACTATGTTTTTGGATCCTTGTAAATGAAAGAACTAAAATACGATTCTAGTTTAATGAAAATTAGCGATCCTTTAAACACTTTACATGCTTAGAAGAAGAATGATGAAAAAGTCGTAAGAAGCTTTTTTCAAATGTGTATTTTGGTTATGTTTATCCTATAACCCCTACAAACCCCTATAACTTTTGAAGTTTATTGAACTTTATACCATATTTTCTTTATCTTTTTTTTTTCAATTTCAACGATTTTAGCAAGTTTATTTTTTGTATTATTAATTGTTGAAATATGAGATAAAGTCTGTCAAATTCATACGTAACTTTGCATGATGAAAAATCTACCTGTAAACCCTGAAGGTAAAATTAGAGATTCTCAAGGTAAAATTACAAACTTGGTCCTGTTGGAAAAAATACATATATATATATATAATTAATTGAGTCGAAGACTTTTCTCATTTTTAAAAAAATTTATGAACTAACTTTTGGTGTTGAAATTTCAAGTAATTTTGCTGTTTTAGCAAT
Organism: Synergus itoensis; assembly: GCA_904066005.1. Taxonomy (NCBI): domain Eukaryota; kingdom Metazoa; phylum Arthropoda; class Insecta; order Hymenoptera; family Cynipidae; genus Synergus; species Synergus itoensis. The sequence goes on from CAJFCP010000089.1 coordinate 2,132,579, forward strand.
AATAGATAACAGATTTTCTTTCTAAACTTATCAGGGCATTCAATCGTCGGCGGTTTGGTGTACCTTGTGTGAATGACCCAAAGCATGTACTCCCAGTTTGACAGAACTTGAAGTGAAGGGAAAAGGGAAGAGGAAGAGGAAAAGATCCAACGGGAGCAAATAATCGAGATAGCATATTCAGCAAGGGAAGACCAGGCAAATAGTGGAATCAGGGACGTATACATTTTATATCACAATTTTATAAAACTCAAGCCTGAAGAGCATTCAAATATGAAAGCTTTTAAATTTTAGAGCATTATTCCAAAAGACTCTGATAAGGTTTTTTCTTAATTTTTGGTCTCGAAAAAGACATTTTCTTGAATTGAAAGTAACTCTTAAAGTTTGAAACAATATATAGTTTATAATTGCAAAAAATTACAAGACAGAAAGGTATACTTAGTTACGTAGAATATAAATTTTCGCTTTCTCTCTCATTGCGATATGATCAAAATTAAATACGCGCCCCGAAGACACTGTGTGAATCGCAGACTAGAATTATTGCGTGGCGTCACTCGTTATGGGCAATAGTTTTTATAAAAATTCTTCAAGTATTTTAAGCAATTTACTTCATAACATGAGCTACTTATATTATGTATATATTATTCTGTTTGGCTTACATGAGGCACACTCGTGCGTATACCATCAATCACGGGAGAGACTTTCTCTCGCCAATTAGTAGTAATTAAATGAACTTATTATCGAATTACGATTTCGTTTACATACACTTTGCACAATTTATGACGTCGTTGATTTACTTTTAGTTCAGTATTTACTGATTGCTTGGCGTGCTATATAATAAATTGTGAGTATATTAATTAATTCACAACGTTATTAGACCTCTAATAGTTTTGTCAATAGTTTTCCAAGTGTTGCTAATAGTTCCCACAATAGTTTCATCGATAGATTTATGTAAAAGATAACTTTCGTTCTTTTAAAATTGTGTTTACAACTAGGGGGTTGAAATTATCATAGTTACGACACTGATTTTATGGGAGTAAAATAGGGTGGGGGTGTTCCTTCAATCCTTCATTTTCTGGTTCTCACACACTCGTTCTTTCAGGGCTGTCCCTAGTAGTGGAATGAGTTTTATAAATTGTGTTAATTTAAATTCCCTTAGTAGATATTTTCTACATTGAATAAATTTAATATAAATTTTGAAAGCATGGACTAAATTTGAATCGAATAAAAAGGACGATAATTTTTAGAATAATTTTTAATTTTCTAAAGATGGGAATTTAATAGTACAAAGGTCTAAAGAATTAAAGAGTGAGGCAGGCCTTTGTTGGTATTGCATCGCTTAATGAGCTTCTTTGAAGACCTAAAAGTATCCACTTGTAGCCTTTCTTATATTAACAATAGAGGATACATTTACATTTAGATCTGTTTAGTTGATATCTTAATGAGCTTGTCAAGCTCATACTTTTAGAAGAAACATGAAATTAAAAAATGTAGTAACATTCTTAAAGATGAGCAGATTAGTCATTAATTTAAATTTAGAGCTGGTATTTCATTTTTCTGAGAATGAAAGTCCCAATATTTAAAGATCCACTAATTCTTTATTTTCTGTAGATTGCTTTTTGATTTATTGAATTTGCGATAGTTTTAACAGTTCTATTTGTTATGCTTAATAGTAATAGTTATTTTTAGGATTCATATTTTGTTTTGAAACTATTTTTTGACTTGGAAGCTTTCCACACTTGAAAGTTTTCAGTATTGAATCTTCTACTATATGTCTAAAATTGAAGCTTTTAAAAAAAAAACTTTTGTACTCGGAAGTTATTACGTACTCATTACTTATTACGTACTTTTTAGTTTCGGGATTCTTCCCTTTCATTGGAAAGCTTTTTAAGTAAAATTTGTTATTTGTTTAACTACTTTTATTTCTTGCGTTCAAAATAATTTCTATTATTTAGAAACGAGTACAGATTTTTGTAGACTTTCCTTTTAAAAAATATATTATATAAAAGAGATGATGATTATCTTTTAAATATAGGAATCTAGTATTCAATCTCTTATACAATATTCAAACGAAGTAATGATCTTTTCTTCGCGTAGGTCCGCCGAGTGGTCCGGCACTGGTCTCTGGGCACCGAAGATTCTCAACTTGGAGGTAGATGACAGTAGACTCGCAGGCACTCGCAGGCCTCGCAGCTGAAGGCGAGAGCACCTTGCAGCAGTTCATGTCGTGCTCTTCGATGTCGGAGTGCAGTTTATTATTAACATCCCTCTCTCAGGGTGTTCTTTTTTTACCTGGCCCTGTGATGAGTGCGTGAATCCACCAGTGTCTTGGCCAGGGTTAATGCTTTGTTCCATCATTTAAATTCTAAATCTAACTCATAAAGCCTTTTCGAAGCTGGTTCCTGATCCTCTTTCTCTGTCTGGACAAGAGAAACGAGAAAGGACCCTGGTCCTGCCCTTATCGAGCGATCGAGTGCACGTGTTTCAGAGTTGTTGTCCGGCACTCGCCTCTATAATTTCAAATATTATAGATTGCTTCTCTCCATTACCCCTCTCTTAAATCTGGAAATACTTCAAAAAATGATAGCACATGATATTGCATCCCCGAGAGTCAAGCTATTCTTGGGTCACTGGCTTAGATAGAATTCTACTTACTGGAACAGCTGGAACACAGGTGCAATTTCGCCAAGAGCGTCGAATTCGCACCCATCCTTGCAAAAAAAGTCCTACTCAACCTCTTCTCATCGTCATCAGGATTTTATGTTTGCTGCAAAGAGTCATAAGCCGAATCCAGAACCTAAGGATGACAGGTAAGCATTACATTGAATTCTTTCAGAAATCAAGATTAAAATTTCCTGATGTGAGATTCTTAATTTGGGAAGCATTTTTTTTGGATTTAAACATAATGGAAGGCTTATTACAGGCTTGCGGATTCGATATCATATTCTATTGAAGACTTCTCTTTTTATAATTAAATTCATCAATGAATTCATCATGAATGCTCTGGGATAATTTCACCATCTTTAATTTCAGTCTAATTCTTATTAAAATTAATTGTCACTAGTTATATGATCGCAAATATTATCTTCATAGAATTTAGATGTCAGTGAAGTCCATCCAACTTTGCAGTATTTTATTTTTAACAAAGCGATTCCTTTTTTTAGACAGACAAGAATGCTTAACAGGAAAATTTTGCTAGGTGCGGGCGCTTATCGTCTAACTGTTCAATGATTGGTGTTTATTTCTTTTGTTGACGAGCAAAATTTATCAGGAGTTCACCGTTCATACACGTAAAACCGGCTTTAACGGATATCATAAACTGAAAACAAGTCCTTCCCATTAAGTTCTTCCCAGATAAATAATTTTCTATATAGAAAATCCTGGTTATTTTTACAATAAGTATAAATACCAACAATCTTCTCGATACATACAATTAATTCTTTTATTTATTTAATATTAGTTAATTAATTAATAATTCCCAAAAATTATACACATTCTTGTAGGAATAAATTTCTAAAATCTGTTGTCATATATTCTAACGGAATATTTATCTTACCTGCTGCAAGAAGAAAGTTCATCTTGCTTATCTTTATTCCCAAGCTTTTTCGTTTTCAACGATATCTCAAGAATGCCCGCAATTCTCATCCATAATCAAAATGCATATATAAGATTGTAAATGCAAATTAAGGTTTGTAGGCAATAATTCCTTTCGTGACTACAAATCTTTTCTTTATAGCGACTGTATAAATACAATTAAATCTTTAAAACATTATATGTTAGTAGCAAATCGACTTGTGAGTAAAGAGCAATTATTTCCGCTTTAGGATGCGATCTTACATTCTCTTGAGACTAGAGTGATTGCTGAGAAAGATTGAGTTCCTTGAAAATAGTAATTGTCACTCTAGAAGGTAATAATTACTATATATGTAATTGCAGCCTGTAGCTGTCAAGGTTGATTCAAAGCTTTGTGATTTTTTTTAACTTGTATAGAATTTGTTATGAACCAATATCAGAATTACCCATTTGTTTTCTCTGTTTAATTGACATTATTCTCTTTTATCGTTTTTTTCTTTCAGAGTAATTTCGAATTTAACCATGATGGTATTTGGACCTCTGACGATTTTTTCTTACTTTCTCTAGTCATTCCGATTTATTCCTCGTCATAACAGTGAAGATTATTCACTACTTTGAATACGATTACGATTTCTGAATCATCGTTTCATGTAAATCAGTATTAAAAGCTTCCGCATGTTTTCTATTTTAAGATTTTTTTCAAAGATCCAAATAAAAATGAAGCCACCTTAATTTCACGTTTGAAAAATTATTTTTTTTTTGTAGAAATAAATTATATAAGTAGATAATAGAAGGATATTTAAAGCGAACAGTTCTTTTAAAATTTCAATCTCAAATTAAGAATCTGGATCCTAAATTTAATTACCATAACAAAAATAAAGGAATACACTCAAGCGAATTCATATATTTACATTTTCAGCTCATCAATGTTGCGGTAGTACAACAAGTGGTACTGAGGCATAGACACTGGAAAAGAAGAGGTCAACGAGATTCTCCGACTAAACACCCGGGGCTATGTCTCGAGACGAGGTGCTCTCGACGATGGCAGCGACCTTTGCCTACATGGACGACGTGTCCAAGAACATTTCCCGAGGTTCTCGCCGGCTCAAATCGAGTCTTCCCCTGGAGGAAAGACCGACCGAGGACTCGGATCCAACGAGCAACATCAGCTCTGTTGGTTCGGATGACTATCACGGAGCTTCCTCGATTCCTTGCTCTCTGGAGGGCTCTTCTGTTCAGACTCCTGATAGGAAACGAGCCAGTCTAGGAAGTCATCGTCAAAGGCTCAAGAGCAGTTGCACCATCAGCGGTGACAATGGAAGTATTGGTTATGGATCTTCAGCTCCTTTAGAATCTGAGAATTCTTATTCGTCCCATCCTGGGTATCCTCTGACGCTACCGGGAGATAATAGGACTAGTAGAAAAACGATGTCATCGTCAAGTAATTCGCCCAAGGAAGATAATACGAGAACTGCTTCGACGGCTACCTCGCCTCCGACATCGCAAGATTTTCTTTCACCGTCTTCTTCTTCCATCCCACCCTCGACTACTTACGCGGATGTGAGTTCTACGAGGACGACGACTGGAACTAATTCTAGGTAAAATATTTTTTTAAAATGTCTCAGGTTTTTAAATTTAGGTACGAAGATAGAAGAAAAGAGGCTGAATCTTAGATTGCAGTCTATTTTCCATTTTAAGTTTCCTCGTTACAATGATGAGCTCATTAAAGTTGATTATCTATCAGTTCGTTGAAGCTTTTAAAACGCTTTATCCCTTGTCAGTTCCTCTTAAAGGCAGGATGTTTATTTCTCTAATTACATATCACACCTTACTTGCGAGTTACTTTAATCTCCATTAACCAATGACCCCGCATCCTCTTGAATCCTTTAGTAAAGAGGATTGGAAATTGATTAGTTAGAATAGCACTGGAAACTGTCAGAAAAAGAGATTGAGATTTGGGTCTTCCAAATTCTAGACCTGTGTTATACATTTTTAATTTATAATTATTTTAATCTAAAACTTTTTAATTACAGAACCACCACCGGAAAGAGCCAAAGTTCACTCTCAAGGTCTCGAAGCGCTGTTCCTCCGACGGCGGCACCTTCGACTTCCTCCTGCTCTGTTGAACAAGAAACGGACTACGTGGTCGATACAGAGAAGGGAAATGCATACTACAAAGGACAGTTTCTGGGAAAGGTAAAAGAACCTTACAAGCTCCTTATTTATCAGCTATTTCTACTATGATATATGTAATAGTAAAATATACGCTATTCTCTTTAGTTTATAGACTCATATTATAAATTAAAATTGTAGTATATTGTACTACATTATTATATCTAACATTACGATTCTACTCTCCCGTATTCTACTCTACCGTGACCTCGAACTGAAATTTATACATTTACGTGAACTGAAAAAATAATATCTCAAGAGAAAATAGATATTTGAAATTCAAAAACACTTTATTGCCGGTTGCTAGAGAAGGAAATCCTTAACGGATTACTAAGCTGAATGATAATGCCTGTCTGATTAGCCGGGAAGATCCCTCGAGTAATCTGAGTAGGCACTGGGCGGTAAATTTATTACATCCAGTACATTATTTACATTAAAACTCGTAGATTTTCTTAAGGAAAATGGAAAATATATCTTTTAATGGAATCTTCTTCTTTTAAATAGGCAGAAGCACTTTAAACGCGAGTGGTTTCGGATTGAAAGGTTCGAGTTCCAGACTCCATTAAATTCAAAGGGTTCAAATTTGAATACCTTCAATTTGAAGCTTTAGTGACTTATCTTTACATTTTTTAAAATTTAGATTGATTTTGCAATATATCCTTTTCAAGAAGAAAAGAAATGAGGTTCCTGATTATTCCGGATAATTTGACAATCGAGAAGAGAGGAAAAATTACTGTCTCTCGTTTCTGGAAACGCATTTCAATATTCAATTTGAATTACATATGCAGACTTGCGTTCTGAAGTAGTTCGTGCTTTACAATTCTATTTACTCAAGTACATAGTAGATTGAATTTACTTCTTGGACTTAGACTCGTGATGTGCGTACATTGCACTGTTTGCAAGCATCTTGTATTCTTGTAGGCTCTTATCCCTATCATTTCACATTTACCTGAAGGTAATACCTCAACGTTACGCGTGCAGCGGAAGGGCCACTTCCTTTCCCTTCTCACTCTGCCTTCGTTCCCACCTTTTAGTCTCTTTTTCTCTCTCACCAGTCACACAAGCTTGCAACCTCACTCAAACCAATTTCATCTTTCCCATTGGGTATATAATATATAGCCATCGGTCATGCAACTTTAAAACGTTCTTAATCTCGAAACAGCGAAAGAAAAACTATCAGGATGAAAAAAAACTGGTTTCAAAATTTCAATATTGATGGGGGCGATTCAAAATTTAAAGCTAGAATATAATATTTCTATTTTTTGATTTTTAGGAATTCATTAAAGTTAATATGTATTCATAAGTTCGTTGAAGCTTTCTAAAACTCTTTTTCCTCATCAGTACCTCTTTCAAGCAGGATGTAATAATTAGATCTCACATTTTTCTCGCGCTATTTCCATCTCCATTAACCAATGACACCAGTTTTTTGAACTTTTTAGAATTAGAATATAGCGTCTGTTTTTTTTTGTGTGATTCCATTTGTCATCTCTGATGCGCTTCCTCATTTGATTGCGACACAATCTAGGTCAAAATCTCAGAAAATATTTTTATTGCCTTTGATGCAAGAGATTCGTTTTCACTGGTATTTATATTCACTTCCCAAAGACCTAAATCAACAAAAAACCACTTTGCAGTGAAGTTTTATTTATCCTCTTCCAAGTTTCTTCATTTTTTCTAGACTGAATTTTGGTTCCGTTTTAAGCTAAGGTGGATTTTTTTCTCGTTTTCAAGAATCTTGATTAAGACCAGCCTATTTGAATTTTGTACAGGTTCTGAAGCAGTCTGAAGATTAAATTAAATTTAAAGAAATCGAAACATTGGATCCAGCACATTTTTGTACGTTAGTCTTCATTGGTCTTCATTGCTTCATTTCCTTCTTTTGCTTTTCGGTCACGCAATAACTTCCTTCTAACCACAGTTATTTGTTTTACTTTTTTGTTTTTTTTTTTCATACCCGTAATATATATTTCTTTCGTGTATCCAATCACGCAAGTCACCGACAATTTTGTGGTTTACTTTCCAATAGACTTTTGGCTTATCGAAATATATTCTGATGAACTATAATTTTTTTTATTCAGATATAGGATAAATATTTTGAGTATCGATTTTGATTTCAAAAGAGATTTAAGGGTGTTGGAGCCAAGTTCTAATCTAAAAATTCGATTTCTTCATTCTACTCAACAAGTATTAAATTTGGAATTTTTTCCCACTGTAGAATTAATCAATTTTTAACTAGAATTATGCGTACAGAGCGAGAAAATATCTAGTTCAAATATTTTTTAAGTAAAATAAAAATATTGAATTTTGAAGTTAGATTTTGAATTCTTCGTTTTATGCAAAAAGTATCGAAATTAAATATTTTTTCGCTCTGTATGCAGTCTTATATTTAAAAAAAGATTGGCTCTACAGAGCGAAAAAATATTTATCTATAATTTTCGTTGAGTAAAATGGAGAATCCAATGCCCTTAACGAATTAATAATTCTCTAAGAATATTTTTATTGTGTTCAAAATTTAATATTCAAATCTCCTGTGAGGAGAGTGCTTTAAAACTTTTTTTTAAATCAGGTTGATGCTGCACGAGGCTTCACCGAAATAAAAACCGGATCAGGTGTTCGCAAAGTTGGTCCCTTGGAAGCGAAGAACAGTTTTAGAGTTTCGTAAAGTAAACCGTGCGTCAGCAGATGTAATGACACTATAGATCTCATTTTGTTAGTGTATGTGTGAAAAAGTGTGTTCAAGGGAACTAGAGGGACCTGCCCGCAGATCTTTGAAAAGTTATCGACACAAAGGACCTGTTCAGGTTCGAAGCTCGGTGAGCGTGGGTCGTGAGAAAAGTATTCTTCTCTCATTCTTCCTTCTCTTCCCTTTATATTTTTCTCTTTCTTACGACTTACACTGCACCTTTTTCCCCCCTTCGACCTGGAGTTACTTCATAATATAAAACCTCGAGACCAGAACAGGAATTTTCTTAAAGTCACCATTCTACTTCTTCTTCTTTTCATGGAAGACTGGATACTGGATTCACTGGATTCGCCCTTTTATTAATCCTCTTCTTACTCCTTACATTTTATGGCTTTGTTACTCCTTTTCAGTTTTCACTCCAAGTTTAGTACTTAAGATTGAAACCGAGATTGAAACAGTTATCTTTTTATAGCTCCTACCTTTTTTTCAAGCAAGATCATCTTCAATTTTCATCCAAGTTAGCTTCAAAAGATAGGTTTGGTGTTTAAGAATTCAGATGCAAAATAGTACTGGAATATTTTTTAAAAATCTTTCGTTATTGGAAAAACAATCTAGTATAATATACGAAAGAATCATGAACGCTCTGTCCTTGGATATATTGTTGGATCAATGATGAATTTTATATAGGGTATCGATCAAACAAATCAGATTCGTTTTCTACTTGGCATAAGTGTAATTTAATTTTTTTTTATCATGACTTAAACCTAATGTCAAAGTAAATTCAGACACGAAGAGATTGAAATATGATAGTGCAGATTGCAGAACGTCAATGAAAATATTTGTCTGCTAAATAAATTGATTTATGCCATGCTAGCAAAGCGCATTCCATTTATAAAGACTTTATCTAGCATTTTTTTTCTCTCTTTGTACATTTTTCTACTCTACTGGATAAATAAATGGGATCTACTGGGAATAAACAAAATTTTAAATTATTTAAAAGATTTCGATGTAAAATAAATGAGTTTTAAATTATAAAAATAAATAAAATATTGAAGAGAAATAACGTCAGTAAATTTTAAATCCCATTACTTGAAAATAGAACTCATTTGTGAGCTTTGTAATCTCATTTCTCGCATAATTGAAATTCTTACACCTTTTGCTGTTTCTGCCGGAACTGCAATTACCGTCATTTCCACTAGGCCGAAAGTGTTATGTTACTCTAGATTTATTTAACACGCTCAGCACCGACTGGCTCTCCTCTTTACTTCCATTATTTTCACGGCTACCTGCGTTTATCCGTTTCATAAATATTGTGTGGCATGGTTTCTATTCACGAACTCTGTATTATTATTATTATCTGGACTACGGAGCAGCCAGACGTTTTTGCAAATAATCAAATAAACTGACGCTATCGTAACGTCGAAAGATATTTTTGCAACATTTGGCATTCGGCCCGATTTACTCCCTTTTTCATGGCATTCACGTCGTCTAGGAATTTATATAAAAGTCAAATCTAGATTGTCTCGGTGACGAAACAAGGATTTGTTTTATTATTATAATTTTTTTAATTATTGTACTTTAAAAATAATTAAAGATTTTTTATTGATTTTTTGTTTTTTTTTCTTGTTCCAGGGTGGCTTTGCCAAAGTCTACTTAATCACTGACATCTCTACAAGAAAGCAGTACGCGTGCAAAATCATTCCCAAGAATCGAATGCAGAAAATTCATATGCAGAAGGTTGGATATTATTCTCTAATCGAAATCTCTAGGCGCACCGATAATATTTTTAAATTTTTTCTCTATTTATTTTGTAATATAAATTGTTTTATAAGAAACTGAATAGGAGTTTCTTTATCCAAAAACAGTTAAGGGCGTTGGACCCAAGTGTTAAGCTCAAAATTCCATTCTTCGTTTTACTCAACGAAAATTATAGATAAATATTTTTTCGGTCTATAGCGCTAATCTTTTTTCAAATATAAGACTGCATATAGAGCGAAAAAATATTTAATTTCGATACTTTTTGCATAAAACGAAGAATTCAAATTGAAACTTCAAAATTGAATATTTTCATATTACATAAAAAATATTCGAATTAGGTATTTTCTCGATCTGTACGCACAATTCTAGTTAAAAATTGATTAATTCTACAGAGGGAAAACATTCCAAATTTAATATTTGTTAAGTAAAATGAAGAAATCGAATTTTTGGATTAGAACTTGGCTCCAACACCCTTAAATTTACTTTCAAAGAGAAATATTTTTTTAAATGTGTAAAGTAGTTTATTATTTAAATTATTTTTAACAGTAAGTTTCAATTTTTTGGTTCAATCGTGGTGTGTAGTAAGAAGCGAGAGAAGATGTCGTTAATTACTCTATTAAGATTATGATCTTTTTGATTATTAGATTGCAAGAGAGGTCATGATACATAAGGAGCTGAATCATGTCAATGTCGTCCAGATGCATCACTACTTCGAGGACAATCTAAACGTCTACATGCTCCTAGAAGCTTGTCCAAGAAAGGTACAAATACAACACAATACACGACATTGCATGACCGCCTCGAGTACTTATCCCAACTCTTTGTCTTCAACTAGCCACATTCTTCTGCTACTTCACAGTTCACGTTCACTATCACTTCAACAATTCTCACGTAACTTTCGCTCTCCTTTGCAACCTCGATGACATATACTGCTTCTTCTAAGCCAATGTCGTTTGTTATTCAAATTCACAAAATCAGGTCACTCGTGGGACGAAAAATTGAATCAGATTCTAAGGTTTCGTTGAAAAACTGTTGAGATCTCTTTTTCAAACGATACTACAGTTTCATTTTTAATTTAAACATTCTTGATTCTTTACCCTGATGGTATTTTTTAACTGTAAAAAATCTTTGAAATATTAAAGACTTTGAGAAAGGTTTTTACATTTTTTATTTATTTTGAGCAGCGACGCATCCAACAATGGATTATAAATACTTCTTCTCATGAGGAATTAATATCGTGTCTTTCTGGTCTTAAAAAATTCCAATTTTAGAGATTGAATGACGTTTATCGCGAACCTACCTCGTAATTATAAATCTTGAAGAAATTTTATGAACAGGATTTGAAATTTCCTTTAAAATTCAATCTACATTCGAATCCAAATCTGATTTTACCAATTTTAAAGATGTTTTACATTTTTTTTTAACTAATACCTAATATTTTTGAAAGAAGGTCATTTGTTGCTAGAATGATTAAAATAAATGAAGCTTTGATTTGTTGTACATTTATTTTGTCTTTTTATGGTTTATTTTCACCATAGAAGATGCATTCGCATGGAAGTAACGACAGGAATATTATAGATTCCTGTTCACCTTCACGATCTTGACCTGTGAATTTAATAATTATACTACGGCTCGCGTGATACTTTCCCAAAATAAAGCGACAGCGATGAATCGTAAAACTTAGAGAAGCGTGGCTGCAAAAGAGTAAAGAGGTCGATCGACCGTGTGTCGTCGCTAGTTTGATGTGAAAATGTGAGTACTCCTTGCAACAGCTGCAGGTTGCGCACTTTTTACAAGAGTCAGTGCAGCCTGCACGTGCATAGTAGATTGCATTGAGTTTAACTTCCTTGAAAACCCTTTCAAAGTATTGTTAAGAAATTCACAATTGGCAATAAATTTGTTTAGAAATTCTATTGTCAACTATGAAAGTTTTAAAATTTGTTTTTTTTTTTTTAATTAATATTAAGGGTGTTGAAACCAAGTTCTAGTTTAAAAATTCGATTTCTTCATTTTACTCAAGAAATATTAAATTTGGAATTTTTTCCCTCTGTAGAATTAATCAATTTTTAACTAGAATTATGCGTACAGAGCAAGAAAATATTTAATTCAAATATTTTTTAAGTAAAATGGAAAATTAAATTTTGAGCTTAACACTTAAAGATTTAAAGGAAGATCAAAAATAATTTGAAATTACTTTCATAAAGTAACTTTTCATTACTTATTGAATCCGAGTTTCTAAACTCTCTCGAAATAATAGTCTTTTTTATATTTTGACATGTTCCAAAACTGTCATGCCGTCCTACTTTTAGATCCCCCCTCCTATTAATCTTTCTACTCCTCATTTCTTTTCCCAGAATCACAAAACACTTTTCATATTCAACAAAAATTGTACAACAACACTTAAGGAAAAATGTATTTTTCAAGATGTGAAATTATGAGATGAATTCTCTCTTTTTTGCATATATCTCGTGGTTACCCATTTTCTCGCTTTACTGCGTTCAAGGAGAGAAAGCTTATGTGTAAACAGTAACTTGAAGAAAAAAACGGGTTTATGATTTTCGATAAAGAACTCGTGAAATCAATCTGTCTCCAATAAAAGTAAAATAAACGTAAAGTAAGACAATAAAAATTTGGGTCATAGAAATCTGTCAACACCTATAAAATCTCTGTCCCTACATTATCATCCAAAAATTGAGACTTAAGAAAGCAATATTTAAAACATGTTCTGGTATAAAAAGTTTATTTAAAGATTCGTGAAATTCTAAACTTTCAATTCGAAATAATTAAAAGTTTAAATTTAAAAGCTTTCCAACTTCCAAGTTTGCGATTTAAAGACGTTCAAGTTTCTGGTTTAATTTTTGAAAGTGAAACCATTTTCAATTTCAGAAGAGAAATTTAAGTAATTTCAAACTATTTCACTTTTACTCATTAAATGGAATTTAAGAATTAAAGATTAATGAATCATGTGCACGTTGTTTTGTTTCAGAGTCTCATGCACGTGTTGAGATACCGGGGCAAGGTGACAGAACCGGAAGCAAGATACTACATGAAACAAATGGTAACAGGCGTTGCATACATTCACTCTCAGAAAGTCGTTCACCGAGATTTGAAACCAGGCAATATGTTTCTTTCTGAAAGGATGGTTGTTAAAATCGGGGATTTCGGACTTGCCACTCGACCCGATGGTCAACGTAGAAAAGTGTAAGTAGAACTGAAGAGAAATTATTTTATTCTCTTGTTTCACTTTTTGAGTGAATGTCTCAATGTCTCAATCAATCATAGTTATCTAGAACTGATATTGGCTCATTTTATTTGTTACTCAATTTAAACTCAAAAATCTAACATAAAAACAAATAAGTGGTTGTCAAGTAGCAAAGTGTCTAAATAAAATTGGTGAAACTAAAAAACGATAAAAGTCTATAATTAATTTTTTATCCACAGGACAATTTGCGGAACCCCAAACTATATCGCACCGGAAGTTCTTCACAAGCAAGCCTACAGTTACGAGGCGGATGTTTGGGCCCTAGGATGTATTCTTTATGCTCTTCTCGTTGGGCAGCCTCCTTTTGATACCGCGACTCTCAAAGAGACCTACGCCAGAATTTGCAACAATCGCTATCGTGAGGTAGACGATGTAATTGCTAGTCGGAATGGCCAAGATCTGATTCGTTGGCTCTTACAGCCCAACCCTGAATTAAGACCTTCCCTTGATCAAGTCAAAGAACATTCCTACCTCACCAAGGAGTACGTACCCTCTTCTCTTCCAGACACTTGTTGCTACAGAACGCCTCCACTTTCAATTAATGAACACACGAATTCAGCAATCTCGCCTTCGACGTCCGTCATTTCCTCTAACAATTTAGTTCAAATAGAAGATGTCTCACAACATTCACAATTAAGAAAACAATCGCGAAAGGCGCAGAAGGTGTCAAATTGGTTGGCGAGGAAGTTGCCAAAGTTGCCCAAGTTGCCGTGGTTCAGGCAGAGACTTAGTAGTGTTCTTTGTCCAGAAGCTAGAAAAAAGCAGACTCTGGCGGAAATGAATGCTGGACAGAATCCGGTAGTTCCACAAAGTGTTCAAATGAATAGGGCACTGGAAGATTGTCTTGCTGAGATCAAGTGCAAGCAGCTGGTTCGGAATCCTCCCAAAGTGGAAGATGTGGCCCCTTTGTTTGTTATTAAGTGGATTGATTATTCTAATAAGTATGGTCTAGGTTTTCAGTTGTCTGATAAATCGGTTGGTGTTCTGTTTAACGATAGTACGAAGATGAGCTACACTCATGATAGAAGGTGAGAATTCTTGGAATGCTTAAGTTAAAACTTAAACTTGGATTTTAGAGTTTTTAATTTGATAGTTTATATATCAATGTTTTAATTTTACAGACGAGTAGAATATATGAGGACCGATGATGAAGTGACAAGGTATCACAGGGAGAAAGATGTTCCTGCTGCTTTAGAAACGAAACTCGACATCCTAAGATATTTCACGGGATATATGGAGGATCATCTAACAGAAGGTATGTATATTTTAAATTAAAAGTTAAGAACTTATAGAAATAATTTAAATTTCTTTTTGCAATTTTATTAACTTTTTTCTTTAGGTGGCGAAATCAGGGATCAACGGAACTTTCGACAATCTCGAGCAACTTGTGTTCCTCGAATGCGCCGGTGGCTTCGTACGAATAAAGCAATTGTGATGGAACTGACGGGACCGCTTCTTCAAGTAAACTTCTTCGTGGACCACACAAAGATGGTAGTTTCACAGGAATCATCTTGGAAAGAGTATCTCATCACCTACATCGATGCCAGCAGGCACGCTTCCTCCTATTGGCTAAGCGATCTCAAGAAACACGGATGCACTCCAGAACTTCACGAGTGCCTCCACTACCTCTGCAAAGTTTCTCGTGAATTTGCCGATCTCGATAACAACGCTGTTGGCTGATCTCTAAACCCTTCTCAAAATTCTAGAATCATCCAGAATCACACTTGAATTTATTTATTCAAGTACATTTTGTGCGATCCGTGTAGTGATTTCCTAGAGAAAAATGTATGTTTACATATCTGAAAACTGGATAGAAACGAAGTTGTTACAAAGATTAGAAATCGTTTTTACAATTAAAAGACGTTTTAAAATTGTAATTATAAATTAATATTTTTAATAGAATTAATTAGAGATAATCTGTTATTTTTTTTCTTCGTTTTTCTCCAGATTTCTAAGCATAGATGCTGTAGATTCTAGAATTGTTTAGGTGATTCCATTTCATTTCTTGCCTATAAGTTTAATGATTGTAAGGCCTTTGATTTCCGGACCTTATCCTTGGGTACGAGCCAACCTTACTAACCTTCTGTGATTTTTTTTCAAAGTCTAACTCGAATTCGGGACTCTGTTGTGTTTAGAAAAACTTTATAAAATTCGTCCTTGTTTGAGTATTGTAATTATAAATATAAGAAATCAATTCTTAGCGAGTGATAGAGAAAAGGGACGTGAAGCCCGTTAAGTACTCTAAATAGAGTCATTTCGAAGATTTAAAACGCTCGTTAAAACGATTCCTAGTCAGATGCGTTTTCGAGATATTTGATGATCACTGCCAACGTCTTTATTATGCCACGGGAGCAAAAATTGTTGCTGCTTCAAGGCTGTTTCATTAATTATAAAATTGCAAATAGCTAGATACAAACGTACAATTGTTGTTATTACTATTGCTACTATTATTAGAATGATCAATTATAAATTATTAATTAATTATCAAATATCATCGACTTTACATATAAATCATTCTACTAGGATCAAATCTTTGTTGAGTCTCTCGCATTTTTATATATGTATCGCGAACGTTCAATTAGTTCATTGTTACCTCCAAAAAGTTCACATCTAAATTGGAACTGCTAATTTTTTTGCGATAACTTTTTTGAAAGGAGGTTCACGTGATCATAGAATTGTGAGATTGTTAGTTATTTATCATAGTGATAAAGAGCTTTTGCTCCGTGATCATAAAATCGCGTATCCGATATTAGATCCCAAATCTAAAAAGGGCAATAAACGACTTTAGAAATAGTTATATCGTTATATGGCTCACTACGTTATTGATCTTATGAAATAAATCGTCGTGTAAAGCAATAATTATGTTTATTTTTTACCGACGTTTTTTAACGAGGTGTACATTGTACAGGGCTCTCATGGTTTCCTGCGAGAAACGATTTATGGAGTTAATTAAAGATCTCAAGTGCGAATTTTCGCCAAATATCACTTTGTTGTTTTTATATATATATCCTTCCTCAATTTAAGTTTGTATATTAAAATTAAAATTTAGTTTTAAATTTAGCCATTTAGGTTTAAAATAATTAATTGGTTAAAATTTGAAACCTATGTAAATAATTAATTTAAAATTGATTATATTCATTTATGTAATATCTTGAAAATAAACATTCTTTTTTTATAATATTAAAGATCTTTTTTTTATTATATATACATTATACATATAGCGTATTCGGTTATCTGCACTTTTCTGCTCTTACTCGTATTGTAGGTTTGTTTATAAATTTTTAAATAAAATACAGTCATTTTTTTCACGTCTGAGAATCAGACATATATGTATTTCAAAATAGTATTGAATCTTTCAAATCGTGCGATGTCTTTTATAAACACTTAACGTATAAGTCATTTTTTCCGTCCTAGAGTTAGAATAAAAGTTTTTTAATGTGAAAATATACAAATAACTCGTTCACTCAAGAATATTTTCCTATATATGTATAAACACCTTTAAACTTGATGGTTGGAGTATTAAAATTAAGGCAAATTAGAATGAAACTATAAAAAATTAGCGTTCTCATAATATAAAAAAATGTGTAACCTTTACATTTCGAAAATAGTTTTAAGGTCATCGAGGCTGAGTTTGTTCGAAGTTCTCCTGTGACCAGTGAATATATCTTCAGCTAGATTAAGCTTCTTTTCTTGCAGTTGTCTGACCCTTTGTTCAATTGTTTCGTTGCACATAAACCTGCGAAAAAAACAAGTCGTTTCAAATAAATAACACTTCAGTTAAAAGTAATGGCTAGTCCTCTCTACAATCCTATTTTAAAACTCACTTGTAGACGTGAACATTCTTTTTTTGTCCAAATCGATAAATTCTGTCCTGAGCTTGCGATTCTAATTGAGGATTCCAGTGAATATCAATGAGTAAAAGATGATTTCCGCCTACAAGGTTTAAACCCACTCCTCCAGCAGTCAGTGAAAGGAGTAGAATCATGAGATCGTCATTCTGATCGTTGAATCTATCGACGATACTTTGCCTCTTTTTTATAGGCACGCTTCCCGAAAACATTTCATGAATGGCACCTTGCATCGCACATAAATGGGTAGAGATGATTTCCAACATGCCTGTCCACTGTGAGACAATAATCATCTTTTCACCTTTTTTCAAGATTGTTTCCACTGTATCAAGAACAACTTTTATCTAAACGAGAAATACATAAATAAATTAGATAAGGAGGTACTAACATTAGATAAAATCACACTCTCAAACTTATAGAAAATATCATTTTTATTATTCACCTTAGAACTGGGGCGATCGAACTTGAAGACAGGATTTTTCATTGAAAACAAGGTTTCCTCGTTCTGATCTTCATTTTCGTCGTCTTCAACAAGTGTCATGTTGTTCACTTGTGCCACTAAATCTCTCTCAACATCGTTTTCATCAGGTACAATTCCATTTTCCTCCGCTTCATCTGGTTTTAACATTTGCTTTATCAGTCCCGGATGACAACAGATTTGACGTAGTCGCAAAATAAGGACCAGAATGTGATGCGCTTTGACGTCTTCACCTTTTCGACCGAGTAATTGCTTCTGTGCAGCAGCAAAATGAGAGGCTTGAACTGCAAACAATAAATAGTAATTAAGGGCATGTGATACTTTACCATAAGAGAAAATTAGTTAAACCAATTATACATTGATAATAATAAATATTTTTAGCTATAAAAATATATATGTATATATTTTTTTTTATATATAAAACTTAATGTCTGTAATAACCTAATTTTAAAGAAAAATATTTATTATTGCAAACATAACGTCGGCGAAATTAAATTGATCTTATGGTCAAGTATCACATATTATTCAGATATTTTGAAATCCCTTCAAATGCCGAAGAATTCTTTAAAATCTCTGAAAATGTTATGAAATCTTAAAATAATCTTAAAATATCTTAAAATAATTTTAAAATCCTTAAAAATCCTTTTAAAATCCCGTAAACGTCAGGTGAATTTCTGCTAGTATTTCATAAATTTTAAATATCTTTTTAAATTTACCATCAGCCATGAACGCAGGTTTATCAAATTTCCCCGCGTTCAAATCCCTCATGTGATCTTTTTCAGCCCGCTGAGCCAAAAACTGAGCAAAGAGGGTTTGCGAGAAAGCCAAAACGGACTGATAAACTCGAGTCTCCTCTGAATCCAAATTGACATCGATGTACGTGATAAACTTCTCCGGAAGTTCATCCAAAGTTCCCTTAGCAATGAGTTCTTGCTTCGTTCTACGAAGCATTAATGTTTTCGTCACAGTGGCGAGTCTCTTGAGCCCAGTTTGATTTTTATTGTCCACCCAACGCTTCCAAACTTGAATATCATTGAATGGAGTAACTCTTATGAATTTTAACAATGCGTACAAATCCTGTTCTTTATTCTGAATCGGCGTTCCTGTCAGCGCCCATCGATTACGAGCTGAAAGTTTACAAACGGCTTCCGAGGTTTTGCCAGCGTGATTTCGAATAATATGAGCCTCGTCTAGAATAATTCGCTTCCAACGAATTTTAAACAGCGTCGCATTCTTTTTAAACTCAGAAGCCACAAGCTGATATGTGGTAATGACCATATCATTTTTTGCCAAGCGTTTTGCCACAACTTCTCTTCGTTGGCCGTGATGCAATTCAACTGTGATGACTCCACGTCTGCAACGATTGTTTACTTCATTTTGCCACTGATCCAAAAGTGAAGCGGGACAAATAACGAGGGTACCACCTTTAGGACGTCCATACCTTTTGTGGCTAGACCATCTTTCGTCTTCCTCATCTTCAGAACTGCTGTCTGAATAAGATTCATCCTTAGTTGCAACCACGAGAGAAATCATTGTGAGAGTTTTTCCAAGACCCATATCATCGGCCAATAAGCCTCCAGCTGGTTTCTCCTTTTCCCTCCACAGCATCCATGTTAATGCATGTTGCTGATGAGGCATCAGTTTAGTTTTGAGACCACGTGGATCTTCGGCCCGATCATCTTCTTCAGGGCAACGATTTAACGATTGTTGCAAGTGGTTTAATCTTTCCACGGTTAAAGCCTGCTCCCTTTCGAAAGTTGCCTGAGCCTTCTTTCCGAGCTCTTTTTCAGTTTTTATGAATTGTGCTGCTTCAAACTCTGTCCTTATTTGTGCTTGAGGGGAAAGTCTCGGTGGCTCAGTTTTAATGTTCACCAAAGGAGAACCAGTCTTGAAATGACTGGAGGTGCGCTCTAATTGAACTGAAAGACGTTGAATATCTCTCTGCATTGATTCGATGCTCTGTCGTAATTTCTCTCCTCGATCTGGAAGTTGCTCTCGATTGGCAGTTTTGTAAAGAGTCTGCAAGATAATTGTAATATTTTTAGTTCTTGAAAGTGTACCTTCGGAATTTTTATAACTTAATAACATTGATTTACAAAAAACTGACCTTTGCTCTGAGTAAATCTTTCTGGAGCTGTTCCAACTTGAAAGAATCCAAAGCTCTTTGCTGAATAAGAAGAGGATTAACATCACTTGCCGAAGACTCTGCTTTTGCTAATGAAATAGCGATATCGGGTGCACTGCTGTTACTGATGGAAACTGAAAAATATATTTTACTTTCAATTATCTCTAACCTATTACTTTTGAGCTAGGCATATTTTATATTTCTTTACATAGATTAATCTTTGAGCTATATTTTAATTAAGCAAGTAAATTCCTAGATTAGATAGTTGAAAGAACATTGATTTGAATTGAAATAAAATTTATAGGCAGATTGCAGTTTAGAGAAAATCAAACATTTCAGATAAGAATGTCAATGTATATTCACAATTCAAGATATCGAGCAATCAAGTGCATGAAGCGGCCTAATTATTGTTATACTCGCACTTACATTCTACTAAATGCGCGAAATACAAATCAATCGTCTCACACCTGATCAGAAAAATATGTTAAAACTATTCGAGTTAAAATAAATACTCACGTGGCAAATGATCACTACTACTTTGTTCCTCAATGGAGTCTTCCAATTCGATAAGAGTAGAATTTTGTATAGGCTTAGTACTTGGAACTTCCGTACAAGAATCATCAGTTGAAATATGATGCTCTGAATCATAAGTGTTATCTACAAAATTTATTGATGGTTAGTAAAGCACAGTACACTCTTCGAAAATTTGAAACATAGGTAAGGATATCAAACCTTCAGAATTATCACCATCAACAGAATAGTTCTCTCTGTTGAATTCTTCTGAAACTCCTTCGCTTTCTGAGTCGTCATGTAAAATCATACGATGCCTTATCCTTACTTTCGGTTTAGCAATAGACACGTCAGAATCGGAATCCTCTAAAATATTGAATAATTACTAGAGATATTTCGCACATTGAAAGAAACTATAATCAAATTAAATGTTAATTTTTACATCAAAATAAGATTTTGGATAATGAGAAATAAAGTATATTAATAATTCAATAAAAATTACAGTTATTGTTTTAACTGTTTTAAAAGTCCATAGAAGTCCAGAAAAACAAATAAAATCTTTTTAAAACCCTTAACATTATTTTAAATCCCTTAAAGTTTTTTTTTTCATACTTATATCATAAGTGCAATTTTAAGGCCACTAAAAGATCCCAAAAACTGAATTTCTAAGTTCTTAAAATCATTTATAATATCTTAAAATCCTTTGAAATAAAAATCAACTTTAGACGTCAAAATCTCTTAAAAATCCTTAAACTCTTTCGAGTACTTTTGAAAACCATAGAAATTTTTTAAAATCACTTGAAATATTTTCAAATCCCTTAAGATTCCTTAAACTCTCTTAAAATCACTTTAAATTATTTAAGATCATTCTAAATGTCTTAAAATCGCTTGAAATATTTTTAAATCTCTTAAAATATCATGAAATCAATTGAAGTTCGTTAAAATTCCTTAAAGTCACTTAAAATCTCTTCAAATCCCGGGCTACGCCGGGTAAATTTCTGTTAATTCTTAATATAAGAAATATTGAAAATTTGTAATACCCTGATTTTTCTTTTGATCCTTGTCTTCATCCTTGTCGATTAAATTCATCCATCCGCTATCGATGGATTCATTTTCCTCGTTATCTTCATCTTCCTCTTCGTTCACAGTATCATCAATAACTATATTACTTGATTCCGCTCCACTAAAAAAGATTTTTATTTTCAAAATGAAAACAAAGAAAATAAGAGAAAAAATAGCTTACCGTGCTGTTGCATCTCGTGATCTTGGAATTTCATCTTCCGAATCAGATATGACAAAAGATAGACTCGAATCTCCTGAAATGCGAGAAGCATTTCGCCACTGACTTGAATCCATTCTCCATCAATTCAATAAGACGTTATTATATATATATATTTATAAAATATCTTTGGTACTATATATAAATGAGAGATACGAATGTGCATACAAACTTATTATTATATGGAAAACATCGAAGAATACAAAAAAGGACAAAAACACGCGCACTGACGCGAAAGTTGAGACAGGCCAAGGCAGGCAAAAACACAACCACAACGGACAATGAAAATAGAAAAATAGAATCCGTTATAGAATCAAATAGAATTTTCAAACACAAAGTTGGCTCCCTGCGCGCGCAGTGTGTGTTGGCTTCTCACTGGAGAAATTTTGCCATTGGCTGTAATCTGGCGCGCGATTCAAAATCGAAATAAATCAATGCGATTTTGAATCGCGCGCCAAATTTTGACCAATGTCAACATTTCTCTAGCGGGAAGTCAATGTGTGCTGCGTGCGCAGGGAGCCAACTGGGTTAGGTTAGAGCTTACCTAACCTCAAAAAGTCACATGGTACCACATGGTATGGTATCAAGCACGCAGCACGTCGCAATTCACAAGACTGATATTATTAAATTGTTATAAAAAGAGTCTTTTAATAACAAAATGGGAAAATTAAAGCCGCGATTAGGAAGTAGAAAAAATGCAAAGCGATGGCGAAAAGGGGAAAGTTCAATTTCGAATCCTGAAACAATGAAACATCGAAATCAAGCCCGCTCTTTGTTTTTTCAAGGAAACTTAGGTAATTATAAATATAATGCAATTAAACTTGTCCATTCATTGTAAATATTTACAGATCTGATAAAATAGTATTTTTAATTTTATATGCTTATATATTACAATTTCTCTTTGTAGGTTAGAATGGATAATGCATATATATTACATTAATTTATTAAGACATTAATTTCTTAGTTTCTTTCCCACAAAGAATAAATTGAATGTTGAATTTTATAGGATCATCAGCCCTGACAACTGATGTTTTACGAAAGCATGATATTCTTCAAGGAACACACTCAATTCCTGAAAGAATTGAAGTTGATGCTAATAGTGAAGATGAAACATGTACTACTTTCAAGACTTTCAACACCTTTGCTAGCGATTATAGCAACTGTTCTAACGTTTCATTCAGTCGGTTAGCATATATTCTTTAATACATTTACATCTTCCATTTTCTGTCTAATGTATTGACTTCGTTTTCACCTGAATTATAGAGCTATCAAAATACTGATGCTTTGCTTTTATTTCCAGATTCTTGAATCACTTTCAAACAAAATCAGTAATACATAAAGAAATGTTAGCTATATTAGCTGCCGTGGCTGAAGTAATTAAGGAGAAAGGTGGTACAGAATCATCTACAGAATATTACGCAGCTCTAGTAAATATTTGTTTTCAAATTATTTAAAAATACTATAGTAAACTTTTCACACCTTTACTTTTAAATAAAAAAAAAAAAAATTAATTTTTAGATGACAACTCTAGAATCAGCAAATTCTGAAGAAGCTGTTGCTGCTATATTATCTCTGCTAGGCATGGTTTTGAAAACAGTTCCCGTAAACGTGCTAAAATGGCAATTCAGCCAAGCGAGTCAGATTTTCTTACAAGTGTTGACAAAGTATGCGATGACCGATGATTTTCTTATCCAACGCCATGTAAGTTCTTCAAACCCAGCATATGAAATAAGCCTAAGCCAACAGAACAAAATTAGCTTAAAATTAATTGAACTTTATTAATTCTTTAGTGCATTGGATGCCTGTCGATTTTACTTCGAGCACAAGGGTCTGCAGTTTGGTCCGATATGTCAACTTTACAAGTTTTGGATTCTTTATTAGCATTCACGATTCATGCGAAACCAAGAGTTAGGAAAGCAGCACAACACGGAGTTTGTGCTGTTTTAAAAGGTTTGTCTGTTTGAAATAACGCTATCAGAATTCAATAATAATCGCAATCTTCAGGCGCTTGAAATTTTAATTCTTCTTACATTTATAGGAAGCGATATAATGAAAGAAGAAAATGCACCACCTTATCATCCAGCAGCTCGACACGTAGCTGAACACTGCTTAACTCAACTGGAAACAGCTGGAAAGCATGGACACATAACCAGCACTCTTTATATTATCTCTTTACTTAAGGAAATTTTACACCAAGTACCAAAATCTTCTGTGAAGGTAGGTATAGACAAAGATATAAATTATTCAAGAGACATCAAACTAAAGTTGCATAGTATGAAATACTGCATTTCAAGTTTAGAATTTTGTTCAAGTTTAATAGCATTCTTTCCTAACTTATTTGACTTTTTCCAGAGCATTTGCGAAAGACTTTTCAGTATCATGACTCTGAAGAACAACACGGTATGGACCTGTTGTTTTCAAACTTTCCTCGGATTGTTCGTTTCAAGACCAAACGAAGCTGTGTTACCAGCTGAATTAAATGCCCAAATAATTAACGCTCTTTATGATTACCAACCATCTCCTGGAGACACTCCACAGACTCTTGCCTGGCTCAGAGTTATGCAGGAAGCTTTTAACAATCTCGCCATGTAAGAAACACTTTAATTAATAATTTATTAAGATAAGTAAACGTCTCAAATTGCACATTTTTAATTTATAATCATTTATTATAGGCATTCTTTGGATCTATGTGCTGCGAATGTTCCTTGTTTCATAGAAAAGTGCAAAGAGCTTTGGCTTTCGAAAAAGCAAGAGGTCTTAACTGGAGCTTCACATGCAATTAAACATGTTTTGGAAGAATGTGTTCGTCTCATGTGCGAAAATGAAGCACTTGCAAAAAGGTAATTACAATGTTTAATTTACATCTTATTTTATTTAGAATGTTATATCATTCATAATCAAAAGATTTAAAATAAAATTTTGTTGTTATTTCAGGCATAGAGTGACATTGACAAAAACAATTCAATTAGTTCAAGAAGGAATGTCGTATCAATACAACGAGGCTTGGCTTTACGTTATTCATTTGTTGGGCCTATTATTTCAAGTAATTAATCAAAAGATTCATCTAACTAATGATTTCTATTTAAACACTTCAATTTACAAACAATATTTTAATTTTTAACAGATAATCAAATTCACCTGCCAGGATGAATTAGTGAAAATACTGTCTGCTTTGGCTGATTTGCGAGACTCGCATAAATTCACTTATATTAGTGAAATTGAATACGCAGTCGGAGCCGCTGTTAAATCAATGGGTCCAGAAGTTGTCCTGAACACGATTCCTCTAGACGTTCGTGATTTGTTTATTAATTTTGTAAAATCTAAATTCTCTACATATCAATCACATATATTATTAATTCATTCGTATTCGTTTTCAGGGCTTGAATAGAAGTTGGCTTTTGCCAGTTTTGAAGGATTGTATCTCCCATGCTTCTTTAGCATACTTTATTAAATCTGTCCTACCTTTAGCTAAGCAATGCGAGTAAGTAATTTTGAGTATAATGACTATAATTACTATTAACTATATTCTCAATGTATTGTATTAATTTGTGAATACTTATAGAATAAAATCAAAAGCTTTGAAAGAGAGTGAAGATGGAATAGGAGCACACAGTTACGAATTGATGAGGTCTCAGATATGGTCTCTTTTACCCAGTTTTTGCAACAATCCATTTGACATAAAAGACAGTTTTGAGGTTTGTTATAATTTTATAATCTTATAATGCAATAGAATAAGGCTGTTATAATTATATAGTAAAAATAAATTATTAAAAATATTTACAATTATCCATCTTAGCCAAATTTCGCAAGAGTTCTTGGAGATTTGATAAGAAATGATAAAAATCTCAGGCTCCCCGTAATGGCTTCTTTGCGAAAATTAATTAATCATGCATTGGAAACTAATAATCAAGAAGATATTAAAACACTGGCCAAATTTTCGAAGAATTATTTGCCTATACTTTTCAATTTTTACTCCACGAAACCGTACGGTTCGGATGAAGAAGGCCAACGACTTGCGGCTTTTGAGACTATCAAGGTAAATCATATTTATAAATTTGATTATTCACGTTTAACATACTATTTAAAATTTCATTCAAATAATTTAGTTTAATGTTCAAATTTATATATTCTTTAGCTTTACTTATCGATCACAAGTGAAGACATCCTCACCATCTTTTTTAAACAAGCCATGACTAAAATACAAGAAGAAACGACAGATGAGTTTGAAAAGGAATGTATGTTCGATTTGCTCAGACTATTTGCACAGTTTACGGACATTTCGAATCTGAAAACTGTTTACGATTTTTGTGTTCCGCTACTCTCGTCAAATGAAAATCAAAAGGAACAGAAGAAGGCTTACAGGTATGTACTGAATAATTTATTTATTCTGTACTTTGTACTCTTTTTGTTTTATTTTTTTGTTTCTTTGCTCAATTTTTACTCTTAAATTGCAGATTTCTCGAGGATATTTGTAGCAGTGAAGCTGAAGTTTGTAAGAAATTCGTTCTTGAAAACCGCCGAATGATTCAAAGTTTGTTGAGAAAGACCCAAGATACTGTACAGAAATCTAGCAAAGGGGTACATTTAATTTTTTGTTTTATTTATTTTCTTGCGTCACTTTAAAAAAAAAAATATTTAATATTTTTTCGTTTTTATGTTTAGGCGCGAATTCGTTGTATGATTTCTCTTGTCAAGAGTCATCCACAGCTTGAAAAGACTAAATTTTTGCAAATGATTGTTCCCGAAGCAGTCATGTGCCTGAAAGAATTGAACGAGAAGTGTAGAATCTCTTCATATGAATTGTTAAACGTCATCGCCGAGAAGTTTTTGAGTAATGAACAAAATTTCAAGGAATATATCGAGTTGATTGTGTCAGGACTTGCAGGCGTTCCGATCTTCTGTAGTGCAACTTTACTAGCACTTTCTTCACTCACCTATAATTACAATGGTAACATTAAGAAATCCATAGTAGATTTTTAAAAATATACTTCTCATTTTACTAATTTTATTTTTAAATACTTTGAAAATCATATAGGATCTCTGGGAAAGCAGACTATTCAGGGAATATTGACCCACGTCTGTAATCTCATAACAGGACCGACGAGAGAAATTACTTTATCGTCCTTAGGTTTCATAAAAGTTTATCTGACAGTCATGCCGACTCCAGAAATCGGGCCAAATTTGCCTAAAATCGTAAGATCCCTATTTACAATTTTCAAATATAACTACACATTTATTAAATTTTTAAATCACATTTTTAATTTATGTTTTTATGTAAGGTCGAAGCTTTATCAAAAATGACAGACGACTGTAAGAGACACTTCAGGCAAAAAGTGCGAGACATCTTTGTAAAAATGGCCCGCAAATTTGGTATCGAAACGATAACAGCCATGGTGCCAAAATCTGATGAAACTATGCATAAGAGACTGAAAAATATTCGTAAAATTGAAGCCAAAAAGCAAAAGGTCAAGGAGGAGAGAGATAGAGATGAAAATGGTCATGAGGATAGTGACGAGGAATTCAATGTTAAGCGAATGCCAAAGAGGTTCGTTTCTTTATTAATTAGAGAGTATTGTCCTTTTTTAATAATCTGTTTAATTTCGTGATATTTTATTTTTAGTGTTGAAGAGATTTTGGCAGACAGTGATGAAGATTTTGAAGATACGGAGATGAAAGACGCGGGTAAAAATCCGAAGCAACCACGAAGGAAAACTTGGATCCAGGAATCTGAGGACAAAATTGTCGATTTTGTTGATCCTACTGTTTCCAAAAACATTTATGGTTAGTTTAGATTTTTTAAAAATTTATTTTATTTTTTCGAAAACTAGAAATTAGTTGAAAATTTAATTTAATCACTTTATGCTCACTAAATTTACAGCTACAAAGCCAGGAACTTCTGGTGCAAAACCAGCTAAGGCAAAGGCTAAAGATATCGGTTTCAAAACCGCTCCCGATGGCAGGTTGATAATTACAGATGATAACGACGACGAGAGCGATGAAGAAGGTGAAGAAAAGAAGAAGATAAAATCGTACTTGGGATTAGACGGAGATGATGATGACGACGAGAGCGACGAAGAAGGTGAAGAAAAGAAGATAAAGTTATCGTTCGGGGGATTAGACGGATATGATGATGATTACGGTAGGGAAATTAATAATTGTACTGAAAACAATTATGATGACAATTATGATGAAACAAAGTCAATCAAGTTGAATAAGTCGACAAAGAAGAGGAAGCACAGCGAAAGTGGAAGCGTTTACTCAGAAGCGGTTTTTACTTCTTCCAAGTACAAAGGTACACAATTAATACATGTACATTAATTTATTATCTGACTAATTTTCATTCACTAAATTAACGATTTAACAATAAATAATGTCTAGCTGGAGGTTCGGGAATACATCGACCAGTGAAAGCATTCAAAACGGAAAAGGATGCCGGTATTGAATATCGAGCAAAGAAAGCCAAGGGAGACATTAAGAAAAAAGGAAAAGTCGATCCTTATGCTTATGTACCTCTAACCAAATCTTCTCTAAATAAGAGGTACATATTTTTAATTAACTTCAATTTCAATTGATGTTTTAAATATTTGATCCTCTTTGCATTTCTCATATAATCTTAATTGTTACAGGAAAAAGATGAAGACCGCTGGAAGGTTCAAAAACATTATCTCTGGAGCTAAGAAAGGTGCTAAAATCGGTAGAAAAAACCAGAAAAAAATGCGAGGCAACTAAAAATTAGTCCAGTAAATGATAGATTCTATACCTAATTACTGATCGTTGATACGTTGATATAATGTAAAGCAACTATTCTGAATAATTTCTTAAATAAATTATCAATCGAGATAGTTTGTATTTTAAACTGTAGGAACTTACAATATATGTATTTATCTCGAATTGAAAATTGACTGTATTTCTTCACTGTCGTATAAATCTTTTATAGTTTCAAATCCGCCAATTAACTCTCCATTTTGATAAATTTGGGGATAAGTAGGCCAATCGGAATAAGCTTTTAATGCAACTCTCAATTCCTCGTCCATTAAAACATCAAAGGTTTCGTATTTAACTCTAAATAATAGAATAATATTTATAATTATATATATAATATTAATATAATATTATGAAAATTAAAAAGTACTTTATTGCTTCAAAGATTTCCATGAGTTGTTTGCTGTAAATGCATTTGGGATTGTCTGGAGTTCCTTTCATTACAATCACTACGGGTGCTTTATTGATTATCCTTTGAATTCTAAGATGAAACGAAATTAAAAAATTAAGCATTAATTTTTTAAATTCAGTGTTTAGAGAAGGAAATTTCTGGGGAGGTTTTCAAATTACTGAGATCAAAGATATTTATAGAGATTAATAATTTATTAAACTACTGATGGGAAAACTCAGTAAATAAACGGAGGTTTACAATTATCAATTAATTAAATTTGAGGTCTTAAAAAAATAGAAGAGCTGGGTAGTCCTTTTTATCTGTAAAAAAAAAAGTAAATATGCTTCAGTGTTTCTGAAACAGCTACACGTATCGAAAAAGAAATAGTAGAGAATTAAGATCCTACATGTCCAAAATTTTCATTGTAAAGAAACTCGATTTCTCACCTATCTTCAACGCTAGGTTTCTTGGGTAGCATTTCTTCTAAAGCTCCAGACTCGCTCATTTCCTTGACAATATCCAAACCGCCGATGAGTTCTCCATTAATATAGATTTGTGGGTAAGTGGGCCAGTCGCTAAATTTCTTAAGCCCTTCCCTTACGGCGTTATCCTCCAAGATATCGAAAGTTTGATAATCAGCCTTGTAACTATCAAGAAGTGAGACTATTGTTCTTGAAAATCCACAGCGAGGATTAGCCGGGTTTCCTTTCATGAACAACATGCAGGGATGTTGATTGATGAGTTTTTTCAGTCTAGCTTCAAGATTTTCAGCTGGCTTATCTTTCACTCCAAGTGAATCAGAAGATAATTGCTTCCTAGCTTTTTCTACTAGGGCCACTGGATTCACACCATCTATTCGGTCGACTATTTTCCCATTTTTGTAAAGAATTATGGTCGGCACTGCCGAGACACCGTCTTTCACGGAAATTTGAGGAAAATCTTCCGCTGGGATTTTTGCGAATTTGACTTGTTTGAAGTCGTCCAACTTCAGCATTTCTTCAATCGCGTCACACATTTGGCTGCATTGTTGAGACCAGGGCGTAAAGAAGTGGATGATGGTCAAGTCTTTGGACCTGGAATGAGAAGATGATAAGTGATAAGGGAACTTTAGTTGTAATGTAGAAGATAAGAGGGGAGAATAGGTCGTGTAAAAATTGCTAAATCAAGAAAACAGTGATAAGCTATGCAGCGAGGTTTACAAACTGATATTTAAAAATTAAAAAGAGATTACATAAATTATTTGAACGATTAATAAATATGTTTCGTCTTTAGTATTTAAAACAGAAATTTCATAGAAAATAAAAGAGAATAAATTATTTTCAAAAGATAATTTTCAGAAAAACGATTGAGAGACAAAAAAAATAGAAGGATGAGTTAAAATCGAAATTTTACAATTTTTTATTTAAATAGTTTCAGAATATAAAACCAATATATATAAAACGTATAAAACTATGAAAACTAGCTTATATATGAAATCAATTATATATAAAATCTTCGAGTCTTTCGAGTGCATCACGGAAATGACAAAATCCTAACCTTTAAATTGAGGACATGTTCCATAAAATCATGCCGGTACTTACTCGATTAGTTGCTTGTAGGTTTTTTCCTCCTCGATTGAAACGTATCTCGGATTAGATGATTTTTCCGTCATATTGGATTCTTCTAACAACTTCCTAATTGACAAATAAATCAAAACACTTTAAAAACGTTCTAAATGCGAAAAACAGCACACGAACTAAATATATATCACACATATATATATATATACATGTGAGAAATCAGCTGTTAATTGTCTGCGCCTGCGCATGAGGGGCATGTATTTTTTTACCATATGAGCAAAACCCGGGAAAAAATCCGGGTTTTTTCCCACAATTTCTATTTTTCCAAACAAAAATAATAGTTTACAGGCGTAAAGAACGTGAACACAGACATCTCCGTACTAAAGAAAAGTATTTTTATCATTTTAAACTGCGCGCGAGAAGTAACCAATTAGACGTCATGCGCTACGCATGCGCAATACCGCGTGGAGCCCCCGTTAGGAACACGATTGATACGGCCCTAACTTTTAACCACATGTCGATTCTGAAATCGATTCACAGCAACTTCATAGCATGCCCGAAAAAGCCGTAGAATCGAGGTTTTGGTGTATATTTATAATTTTGATCCGCTTTATTTATATGTAACATATATATTTATATTTATTTATATATATATTTGTTTATATGTAACAAATATTTAAAAAATGAAAAATTGTAATACACACTCAAAAAAGGGTGATTGCGATGTGACTACGTGACTGGTTCTCGTATTTACCAACCCACTCCCCCACTTTTAAATATGTGTGTGTATTGTGTATGTATATGTTCGGAAGAAAATGGTGACTTATGCATCACTTGTCATAATAATAAAAAAAAGGCTTATTGTCGTCTTTTGAAAATGGAGGGGGGTTCAGTCAGGAATCTCTAAAGAGTAAAGACACACCAGGTGTTGTTCGGATTTCGGAACTGTACGGGTACTACTTCGGTACTACATAATAGAAATTTTACAAAGTTTCTGAATTATGAACATCCCAGAGTGAAAAGTTAAAGTATAAAGGCTAAAGCAAATCTTTGCATAAAGTGGTGTAAATCTTAAGTAGTAAGTGATAGAGGGGAAGAGTAAAAGAACAAGGAACAACTGTCACACCTCGCCCACAAAAAGTACGCTTAACACATGCAACTTGCAAGCACATGAGCACTGACACGCGCGACGCTTTTTTAACATCGTGTTGAAAACGATGTCCAAATTGTCGCGTCATGATGCACTTGAGGACATTTCAACTTGGAGTACGAATGACGTGGAGATCTTGCTCAGAAAGGTGTGTAAACTGTCAAGGACTATCTCTTTTTATTTGTTATGTGATTATAAATAGTTTTATTTTTATATAAGTTGAAGTTCATTCACTTCTCAGTTTTCTTTCCGTTGAGTTTGTTTGCTTGGGAGATTGGAGTGTCGTTGTGAAAAAATATCGATGCTTTTTTTAGTTTTTGATTGTAAATGTTATTGCTGATTTACTTTTGTGGATTACAGGTACTTTTTATGGAGGGTGATTATATATTTTTAGACTCAGATCGTTATTATTCCGCATCAAAGGAATCATTGCGGAGAAAACGAAAATTATTTGCGAAAATATTATTGTAGAACATTTTTATAAAATAGAAACCTAGACTAAAAATACAGTAGACTTTACGTAAACTAGTGGTATTTTAAAAACTGGTCTGTCCATTCTGCTTGGTTTTAAGAAAATATTTTATTATATTGACATCAATATTGTAATATTATTACAAATTGGTATTCGAGCATCTTCAAAAACTATAAACGACTTATTTAGAGATTGCGTAGAAACTGGTATTCAGTCTTTACTTTCAAGGTTCTCGCATAATTAAATACCTATTCAAGAACGATTTCTTTTCTCTATCACGTACCCTAGCCAGAGCCCTAGCTTTTAAACATCAAAGCGAATATCGTAATTTTTCAGATGTCGAAAGTTTCGCGATAGGAATGCACACAAATATTGCAAGTGCACACATTATAAAAAAGGAAAATGCTTACGAAAGTAACATGAAAATTTATTCGAAAGAGAATCGATATAGAATCTCGCTCTATAAATAAACCAATTAGAAAGAATTTGATTTAAGAATTAAATTGGTTTTATTTTTACAATAATTACTTTTAATTAATTATCCTAATCAAATACAAATTTTAGTCAACATACGATGATGTAGGCGCGTTAATTAATAGATAATTAACAATTTCCTTTGACCCGTTTTCTTAATGTATGCAGAGAGAGCAGCAGAAGCAAGTAATACAAATTAATACGAGAGACAATTTGTAAAACCATTTCAGAAAATCTGATCAAATTTAACTCTACAAGAATTAATTACAAAAAGTATTTGTAATTTGTAATTGTTACTTGAAAATATTTTTTTCTACCTTTCACACGTAGTTTTTATTGAGTAAAATTTAATTTTATCACAGTATTGTTGATTAAAATGGGATTTCCATTTTTACAGAATGGACTGCAAGAAGAATGCTGCAAGGCAGTCGCAAAACGAAACATTGGCGGCGACGAACTTCTTGTGAGCAGAATTGTATTATTTATTCTATAAAATTAGTACCTATTGATCTGTCCTTTATTTCTTTCTACTTTTTATCTCTTCTTCGTTAGTAATATATTATTGCTCGTCAGTATCACTGATTGTCACGTAAGCATGCTATCATGCTAATGCTGCACATCGTGCTATCTTTCAAATTGATTCATTGACACATCAAAATTAAACACAAGTGCATTTCATTTAAAATCAGAGATACAATCTTTCTTCCAATGTATTCGAATCGCATAATATACTGAATAATCTTCCTCACAGAAGAGAAGTTGAAAATTAAAAGAACAATATTTAAATCCAAAAAGTCTAAGTTTTAAATCGAAATTGAATAATTAAATGTTTAATAATCCTTATATACATTTGAAGATTTCAAAAATTGTTTAATTATGTTAATCTGAGAAAATTGATTAGAAAATTGAAATACATATGTTTATAGGATTTTAAGTCTGACGTAGAATCTTTCCCTATTTATTTGCTCCTTGACTAATTCATCTTAATTTATTATTCCAGCACTTGACAGAGGGGAAGCTCGCGCTGTGGAAAAGCGACTTGACTCGACCACTAATATGGTAAGAAGAAATTATTCTTCTTTAAATTAAACCTGACATTCAATACTTGTCTGCATCTTTCAATGAAAGAAAAAGAAAGCTACTCTCATTTAAACGCAGCTATCTGGCGAATTAACAATATCGTAAATCGCAAGGATGCTAAAGTGTAGTTTCAGTTTCATTTAAAATATTGTATTCAAATAATAAAATATCTGCAAATCTTTATATTAAAAATTACTGAATTTATTCAAAAAAAAATATTTTATAATGTTTTTATAGGCATATTAAAATTAATAATATTTTTTATTTGTTTTTAAGGAGCCTCTGGGCCTTTGTGGAAGAGTTGAGGAAGTGTCCTGAGAAGTATGTCGAGGAGAAGAGACAGCAGACTGAAAATGAATTCGAAGACCCTATCAGTGATACGGACTCCTGGGGGACTGATTTCGAAGACGAGATAGAGGA
The DNA here is from genome assembly GCA_904066005.1 of Synergus itoensis. NCBI lineage: Eukaryota > Metazoa > Arthropoda > Insecta > Hymenoptera > Cynipidae > Synergus > Synergus itoensis. Next base: position 2,166,572 of record CAJFCP010000089.1, read on the forward strand.
AAGTGTAGATGAAAAAGTGGAAGCGAAGCCAGTAGAGATAAGGGCTGTGGTTGTGCCGAGTAGTGCAGAGTTCCGGAATAGTTTGAAAGTTTTCCAAGAAAATGATAAAGCAGCAATGAAGGAACAGGAAAATAAAACAACAAATGTGTAAGTTAAGCGATTCAAATTAAGTTTGCTTAATTTAATGAAATTGTAAAATAAGTTGATCGTGAATAATAACTGAATAATTCCTCATCTAGGAACAATCAGCTGAACAACAACAGAGCAGATATAGACGGCAAGACCTACGCCAATTATGAAATGGGTACAGAGACAGAAACGACATACGCCAATTGCGAAGTGACAGACGTCGAGGTGATAAAGTTACAAAAAAATGAGTCCAAGCTTCATTGTATTGGTAAAATGAGCTTAACAGAACAACTTCGAGAACAACTATTGCTAATAGACGCTCAAAAACCTGCTCTTGTACCTAAACCGGAAATCATTTCTACGAATCAGGAAAATTCTAGAAAGCGACTACCGCAGACTTCGTTTCTTCATACCAAAACCTCAAAGAAGCAGAATGGCGGAAATGACGTTAAAAGTTCGGAATTTGCAAAAACAAAAAAGTTTTATAGTCAGAAATTATTGTACTGTTATCAGAAAATTTTTATTTGAATTTTGATAGATAATAACCGTGTTTTAATTTACATTTTTTCAGAAAGAATGTCTGTTCCGCCACCAGCTGAGCCGAAAAAAGTTTTTACAATTTCTCAAATTAGTGACAGCATGAATAAGGAGTTACCAAAGCCTCCTGGTTTGATAAGGAGCTTTGATTTGGTTGCAAACTTGCCTACAAGAACAGAGGAAAGTGAAGACGAGTACGAAGCATTTGATGAGCAAATTATTGAGCAACATCAGAGAAGGGAGTCAATGGCTAGAGTCGATAGCAAACAATCTCTCACAAGTGGCCATCAGAGTTCGGTTGAAAGCGTTTATCAACCCTCGAGTATTACGAGCCACGAAGAGGAGGAAGTGTATGAAATTTATGAGTCTATTACTGAAACGGTGAATAATTAATAAATTATGATTCATTCAGTAAAATAAACAACATAAATATTTATTGACCAAGTGCGTTAATTTGTTTTTTAAAGCCGGAGGAAAATGATACAGAAGGAAGGCTGACGACAAATTCAAAAAGTTTAGAAAACCCACCACCCTTGCCTGCGAAACTCCCTAACACTAAACCTGATAATATAGGTAAGTTTAAAAATTTGAACTATAATTTATTGTTTCATTTCTTTCCAGATTTCTAGTCGATTTTTGAATTTTTGCCTAGTACAAATGTTACTTTTTGTACTTCAGAATAAAATTGCATTCAAGCTTTTTTTTAACTAATTTTTATATAGAGATAAAACTAGGCTATTTATATATCTATATTATACTGAAGTGGATCTTAAGCGGAGAGGCATGTGCTTCTATTTCTATTTGAATCTCGGCATGTTCGTGGGAGATGTGGAAATATTAGTTGTAGTTGGTGAAACTTCAAGCTTTAGTTTATACTTAATTAGATGGTAAATCGATACTTTTGATCAAAATTGATTACTTAATTATTTATTATTGAAATATCTGTTCTTGAAATTTCTTATACGATGTCATATCACAATTTTCTAACATGTTTTTTAATAAAAAAAAAACGATGCATTCAAACTTCTAATTTTATTAGAAATTTTAGCATAAATAATTTAAATTATGCTACTTACTTGGGTTCATCGTCATTGAAAAGACTTTGCAATGAATTGAGGAGGTAATTCATAATTTTGAGAGCCATTTTCTGTCACTTATCTGACGAAATTCTAATGCCTATCCTACATTTGCACAGATTCTTCAATTAAAAGAACTTTATTCTTATCTTTGATTTTATTTTTGCATATTTTTTATAAGGTGAGAACTACATTACACTAGAATTTTGAGATTTATCCAATAGTGGGGTTATTTTTGATATTTTTTGAAAAGATGTCACTGCCCCATACCGAGAGACCAACGCATTGTTGCGTGCCGTGATTCTTTTTTTATCCGGTGCATTTAGACGCGGCTCCAAATTACTTTTCGGGACTGCCGCTTCTCAGGTTCAGTTCTAGTTTAGATTTCCGAGTGGAAACATCTTCTATATCACCTTCTCTTAATTTCAATTTCCTCTTTCGAGTTTAAGAATAAAAGTTAAAATTCGGAAAGGAATACATTTTTCAAGATTCAAGTTTTGTTTCTCCAAGATTTTTAATTATTATTTAATTAAATTATCAAAGTATATTCATAATTTCGACCAAGTTTAATGAATTGTTTAAAAAATAAATTTAAGAATTTATAAAAAGTTTGAATAGAAGTTTACAACTTTTTTTTTAAAGGAAATCAGAAGTGTCAAATAAAAGTGAATTGTGATTAAACAATATAAAGGAAAGAGAAATAAAGCGCAAATAATAAAAATGACAACATTGATGGGAAATGCAAAGAGATCTGTATCTATGAACACAACTATTCGTCGACAGGCGAGTCTTTCCGAATGTTTAACTCAAGAAACTTTGGCTCAAGCCCGACTTAACTTGACAAGTTAGTATTTTATAGTGTTCAATATTATTTTCATTATTCAAGTAAGAAAGTTGTTCAATTAACAAATTTTTGATAATTAAAAAGACTTTCAAGTAAAATATAGCAAAAAAATTGTAGAACAACTGTTTATTTGAATCACCAAAGCAGTTAGACTTTATCTTTAGTAACTCTTTTGCTTTCCACGTGTAATTTACGAAGGTGTTCAAAAAAAGGTCGCAGGCTTAGGTCATTTTTCGGAAATAGAATACAAGCCCGTTTCGTTTCAATATTATGGAGCAGGACCTGACGTACATGGTTCAGTAAAAAATTATCCCGGTAATAATTTATTGAATTTAATTCTGTATTTTAGAATTAGTATTTTAATCCTATATCATTAACTTTTATACAATGTGAAGTTAATTATAAGTTATGAAAGTTTATTGATTGAAAATTTAATATATTTTCTGAGAGCGATGATTCGATAAGATTATTTTGGTTATTATTAATAAATATTTGATTGTTACAGAGCGTTCCCTGGATAAGAAATTTGCTACTTTGCCACATTCAGGAAGCAATACATCTTTATCTGCAGAAAGAGCAACTAGACCATTACCACCTCCTCCTGATAAACAATCTTACATGGATAAGCCATGGTTTCATAATGTTACGAGGGAACAAGCCATGATATTAATCAGAGGACGTTAGTTTTTATTTAATTTTTAAAGATATTTTTTCAACTTACCGATAAGAATAATATTTTGTTTCAAGTATTTAATTGTATAGGGGTTTGCACGATATTTTAATATAATGAATATTTTTTTTACAATTTCAGAAAGTACTTATGGTAATAATCCACAAGATGGTTATTTCCTAATCAGACCGTCCACATCGAATCCTAGCAATCCATTAACTCTGGTACTTTGGTTCAAAGACAGAGTTTACAATGTTCCAGTTCGAAAAAGAACCGATAACAGGTGAATAATTTAAGATATTATTTGTCCTTTCTTTAATCTATCCGTATAATTTTTGGTACCCGGATAGTTTTAAGTATAAAGAAAATTATTCTAAATTGAACTTCAGAACATTATTTCTAAGGACTGAAGACATTTTTTGGAATTGAAAACCCAATACTTTGGGCTTTAAGTTCATATTTATAACATCTAAGTTAATCTAGAAAAAAATTCAACTTTTCAAAATTTAATTATAATCATTTTTACGCGTACTATAGGTTTGCGTTGGGATCAGCAAAGGTAAAGGAGCAATCATTTGCAAGTATAGAAGAAATAGTGCCTTATTATTCAACGGAGGAATTATTCCTAAACACTGATGGAGTACTAATGGGTAGTACCAAATTGACAGACACTCCACCGAAATAATAAATTGAAAAATTTAAAAAAAAAGGTATACAAATACAAATACGTCACCTTATACAATTTTTTATATAAATTTAAATGTACATAAATGTTTATATGTACTGAAAAAGATTTTATATATCTATTAAATTTAATATTAGGGGTTTTTGAATAGCCAATCTCACATTTTAATAAGACTGTTATAAGATTTCGATGACACTGATGTATTTCCTCAAATGAGACGAATGCATTCATTTCTATCACAATTATTGACTGTGCCTTTTCATCTCGTGTTTAATTATTTGAAGATTGTTATACACTTGCAACACACTAAACAAATTTTCTCTATAATGCATTTACTTGTTTTACATACTTAGAAAACTTGGTAATATCCGTGTAAGCGATTTTAAAATGCTTTAGAATTTAAAGAATACTATTTCGTAATAATTTCATAAAGAGCAATTTTCCTTTCATCCTTCAGATTGATATATTTGAAAGATATATATTTTAAGATTGTTAAGTTCGTAAATTAAAATAGAAAATATATTTTAGTTGAAATGTTTGTAAAAACATTGTTAGATTATTAGAAAATCGCATTTACGTTATTTATAATTAATTATATGTACGTCATATAATTTGTATCTCGCAATAATTATTCTAATGTACATATTTATTAACAAGTTATATGTAATCGAAATTGTGATGTTTGAAGAAATGACGTTTAATTGTAAGAGATATCTTTTTGAATATTTAAATAAATTTTTCTAGAATTGAAATTTATCCTTTTTATTCCAATCTTGTAGTTATAAATGCTAAATGGAGATTTTTAAGCTTTGAAAACATAATATACTACAAATTCAGGTGCAATAATCATTAATAAATCTGATAAAAAAGATTGGCTTATCTTCAAGCGAACTTCACAACACGAAGACGATTTGATAGGAGGACGATAAATAAAATTTTTTAGAAGAAATAATTTACGTATTTTCGTTTAAAAACTAATTAATTGAGTATTTTTATTTAGAATTACTTGTTTATGTATTTAAACAATCTTTGATTTAAATTTGCTATCAGTGCAGCCAACGATTAGTTTCTAAAACAAGCTGCCACTTTTTCCCCCCACCAGTGGCCCCAACTCGAGCCCCATACTTTATTGCGCATGCGTCGCACTCAATACCTGATTGGTTGCTATTCGCGCGCAATTTGAAATGTTAAAAAATATTATGCATTTCAAATTACGCGCGAATAGCAACCAATCAGATACCGAGTGCAACGCATGCGCAGCAGAGTACAACTGCCACCCACATCTAAAAATATTGAAAATCACTAGCAGAGATGTCACTAGAATTTCCTAACCGTCCTAACCTAACCAGACCTGACTAGACCTAACTCACAAGAGAAAGAGATGCCAAACATGTCAAAACTCAAAAGTGAAAAGCAGTCAAAAGCGAATTCATGCATGTACGAGAACTTATTTGGTATATACAATATGCATACATAAAAGGGATTCGCAAGGTGACTACACTACAGTTGTGGGTGGAAGAAAATTGCGAATATACAACGGAAAATGTGTTAGTTTTCCTGTAGATTCGAGATGTCAATCTATACAAAGAAAAGGAAATACATAACGACATATTTGTCGTTCGTTCAAGGCATCAAGGTATTCAGGACTGTGGACTGCTAAGTGAATAAGTGTTGATAATAAGTGACTGTCAATTTAACTCTTCGTTCAAGTTCTCAAGTTGTGACAGTAACTTTTCAAGTGAGGAGTTGCTTCCAAGTTTAAGTTTTTTGATAACAATATCGAAACAATTCTGGGACATTGCTTCCAATTGTTTCACAAGTTGTTGACATGAATCACCCTCGCCATCCTCTGCTATCAATAAACATTCCTATTATAGTGGATAAATTCGAGTACTTGGGAAGTGATATCATGTAAATAAAGTGGCTAATCATAATGAAAACTCATCTAGAAGAAATGGACGATGAACATCCGGCCAGAGAAGCCAACAAGATTTGCGGAGTTTGTGGTGACAGAGCTCTAGGGTACAACTTTAACGCCGTGTCCTGCGAGAGTTGCAAAGCCTTTTTCAGAAGAAACGCTCTTAAAAAGAAGGTTTGTTCTCATGTCTTCGTAAATAAAAACAAACAAAATTCAGTCTATTTATATAAAAATTCTTTATTCTTCTTGCAAGATTGACCTCTATTTTGGTTTCGATTCTTTTTGATAATTTCAGAATTTTTAGATACATTTTTTTAATATCTAAGCTTTATTTATTTTTAAGAGCAACATAAAGAAAGTTAAATAATACTTTGCTATACCTCTTTATATATTTTGATTGGTTAATTCGTTTCTTAAAAATAATTAATCTGATGTATTTTATTCGTACTTCTATTTATGTCTTGTTTTATTTTATGTTTCCAATATCTGTATCCTTAGAACGAATATAATAATTTAGGCTTGTTCTGTTTTTGTTATCTACTCTACATATATTTCGGACAATATCTTATCTAATTTATAGGTGAAAATAAGTTTCTTAGTTAGCGGGTTCGAAACATAAAACTAGGGTATCTAAATTTGTAACAAAATGTAAAATATAGTGTACATTTTGATTTATGTTCTGCATAAATCAATAAATTTTCTTAATGAGGAAGCACTACTAATAACATTTTTTTTTTTCAGGATTTCCGCTGTCCCTTTACGGAAAACTGCAACATCAATCCTGTAACTCGCCGCTTTTGTCAGAAATGTAGACTCGACAAGTGCTTCATCATAGGAATGCGAAAAGAGTACATAATGTCAGAAGAAGACAAAGTTCTAAAGCGTCAAAAAATAGAGCAAAATCGTGCCAAAAAGAGACCGAATCCTGGCGATTCAAAAGTAACAAAAATGAAAAGAGAATCGGTTGAAGAATCGAATTTTGACAACGACACTTCAGTTTCCATAGCTTCAGTAGTTTCAACAGCTTCTACAATATCGGAAACCTATTTCTGGGAGTCTGACAGAAAATACACAGATCTAGATGCAAATAGGCAGACTGTGATTGACAATATGAGTCCCGTGACAGCAGCCAGTGTTCCCAGTCCTTCGAGTCCCCCAGAAAGTTCGGACATAGCCGGTTCGAAAACCCTCGAGATGTTAAAAGATTCGCACAGTTCAGTCTCGAATTTTCCCAAATTCAATCATCATGTGGTGAGATATCCCGACGAGATCAATATGGAGAGAGATTCTCCACCTAATCAAACGATTTATGAAAATTCTCCGGATATCATACCTCTTGAAAATAAAACCTTGATTGCGAGGAACATAACAGAGGAGGAAAGTGGACCTTCGAATTTTGAAAGCCTAAAACACAGATTAACTATACATGAAAACTTCGCCGAGAAGAATTCTTTACCTTATTCGCGGATCGAGCAAAATTTCGTGAGTCAGAGAACTCCTTACGAGGAAAGTGTTTTAAGAGGAAGATTAGTTTCGGAGACATGTTATAATTCTGGATCACTAACAACTTTAGAGGAGAACACTGTTTGTTTAAAACCAAAGGAAACTTGTCCTAAAAGTTCGAACCTTGCTATGAAAATAGCTCAGGATCCTACATTGGTTGCTAAGATGATTAACAATCCGCTTTTACTAGCAAGAATATTCGAAAATCAGGAGATTTTGATGAAAATTATGATGGATCCGCAAACAATCTCTAAATTGACTGCAGATCCGTCTATTTCCCAGTTTTTTGAACAGAATGTTGATGCTGATGATAGAAATGAAAGAAGCGAAAGGAATTCCAAAGAACGGGTTGAGAATAATTTAAAAAGTGATAGAGGTTCGGATAATTTAAATAGGCATGTTTTGGAGACGCAACATAGTCAGGTTGAGAATCCAATATTGACGAATTTGATTACAAATCCGGCCTCTGATGAAGGAAAGCTGCAGTCTATGGAACCGAGTACTAGTGATTGGAACAAAACTACTGACGATGTTACGAGGGACGTTCTTCAAGATGTTCAAAGGTAGGATACTATTTGGCTTTTACTAAAACTATTTCAGGCAAAAAACTAATATAAAAATCAACAGTTATTATTTGCATTATTTACAATGATCACTCTGCCTCGCATTTGGCCATACTCCACTCTCCCCTACAATAATTAATTTTTAAATTTCCATTAACTTATAATTTAGTTACGCTCCTGAATTCTCTGAATAACATGTGTCAGAGCTGTCAGAGTAAGTGAGAGAGATCCCGAGAGAGAGAGACAGGAAATGTTTCGGGCTTCGGAAGTTCGGAGTTCGGGTGGTTCCGCCATTATTGTGTCTCAACCTGTGCTGTCAGCTGTGTAGTTTCTTATCAAGTCTCACTTTCTAAATTCAAAATTGTCTATATTTTACAGACAGTTGTTTAGACATGAACATCTTTCAGTATTTTCAGATCCTACAGTGAATTCGTGCCTATAATGAAATAAGTATTAACTCAGAAATTACTCAAAGCGAATTTGAACACAACAACAGGATCAACTATGAGTGCACGTACAACAGATACAATGATATCTAAACGTAAACGAAAAACCAGTGATCCCAGTGAATCGACAGAGTCGGATTCAACAATGAGTGGTCCATCGACTTGCAAAAAACCGGAACTCAATGCTGCAGCAAAAACCACCCAAGAATCTCTAAAATACGGATTCAGAATTATCAACGGTCAAGCTCAATGTCTTATTTGCTACAATAACATTTTTAATCAAACTTTTACAGGTATGGCTCAGCATTTGAAACTCAGTCATCCAACTTTACAGAAAGACCCTGAAAGTACTTTTCTTCAACTATTACACATGCTTCAAGGCATGACAGAAGCAGAAATTACCAAAAGCAAGGCTTCCTGGATTCGTTACACCTTCCAGCGTAAACTCTTCCAAGAGGAAAACAACTCCTACATCAAGTACGGTATCAGGACTGTAAGCAACGGATATAAACAATGTCTTTTATGTTTAAAAGTTTTCTTCGCGGACTTAAATCATCCGAAGAAATTTCAACAACACCTTAGATGCTACCATCTAGAGCATCGAGAGCAGACGATAGATTTTTTCGTAGACAAGCTGATTGAAGTGACGAAAATACAAGGTGTCGAGTTGACTTATCCGGAAGTCACTAATGAGCTTTTCATTCACGAGAAGGAACTCGAGTTTATTAAATTTGGATTCAGGCTTCTTCAAAAAGGTCAAGTTTGTATTCTTTGCACTAAACTTTTATCTAACGAGCACAATAGAGCCTCAAAAATGAAAAATCATTTGGACGGAAAGCACCCAGGGGTCAAGGACCAACCCCCAGAATTTTTTCTGAAGAAGATTTTTGAGACTGAAGATAAACCCGAGTTCGAGGAACTTATCTACTACCCGATGGGAGATGAGGACTTGATAAAGTATGGATTCCGAATGTTTAATGGAAGAGTGCAGTGTGTTCTCTGTGCCGTGTGTTTGAGAACGGATAATCAGTGCAGTCCCTTGGGTCTTAAGAGTCATATGTTGACCTATCATCCTTCATCCTCGAACTTTTCCCTGGAGTATTTTCAGAAAAAGAAGCAGAAATTGGAAAAGCAAACTAAGTCTGAGAATGAAGATTTGTTTTTGAAGTGTGGATGCAGAATTGTTGAGGATGAGAAACTCCAGTGTATTTTCTGTCTCGAATTCATAACCTTGGCCGACCTGAATAAGCTTGACGAAATTATATTACATTTGAATAAGAAGCATCCTTTAATGATTAACGAGCCTATCAAGTATTTCAAGGAAAGGTTAGCGCAATTAGAAGGTGAGAGTAGTGAAAGTCAATACCCCATTGAACCTGAATATCATCAAATGGAGGATTGTATTAAATACGGGTTTAGGATTTTTCAAGGTCATTACCAGTGTTTAAAATGTCTCAAAGGACTGTCCAGTACATCTTCGAGGCACCAGTTCATCAAGCATTTCAAGTCACATTCTGAGATAGAATCACCTACAGGTCCTACAGAAGAATTAGCAAAAAATAATCATACAGATTTGTTTGTGAATTATAGGGACGATGAATGTGATATTCTTGTTCATGAAAATAATGAACAGGATGTTATTAATAGTAGAGAGTCTGAAGACGTTTTTTCCGGTGAGACTGAAAATGTGACTCAGGATGACAATATAATTATTCCAGCTTCCAATATTTCGACTCAGGAAACTCTAGTCGGTGTTCTCCAATCTGAAATCGAAACTCAGGATATTAAAATCGAGATCAATCCCCCAGAGAATTCCCAAGAAATTTTAATGAAAAACGATCCACTTTCTCTTACTCCTGTTGCTCTTTCGGAAGAACATATTCAATTGAAGGAAAGATTAAAAAACCATCAGATTTTTGCTCTACAAATTGATGTACCAATTTTTGAAAATGTTTTTTACCTTCTAGTCTATGTGCGATTTGTAACAGAAAATGATATTGAGGAAAAGTTACTTTTTTGCAAACCTCTGACTGACAATAATATTCTTTTGACGTTTTTGACTGCTGTACAGGCTTATGAATTCGATTGGGACAATTGCGTTGGTATTTACACTGACTGTTCTAAACCGGAATTAAATAAAAACTCGATGTTTGTAGAACGAGTCAAAGGAATAGCAACAAAAGCAAAATGGTATCATTCTTTGATTGACCTTCACTCTTTCATCACGAATAATATTTCTAAGAATTTAATGGTGGTTCTGGAAGATGCTGTGAATATTATTAATTTAATTAAGTCCTCCTCGAGTCGACTTTCTTCTGTTCTAAATGAAAAGTCTGGGGTTTTTAGGCAAATGTTGCTCCACCATACGAGATATTTATCAAGAGGTAAAGTTTTTAATTTACTGGTGGAATTAAAAAGGGAAGTTGCCATTTTCTTAACGAACGAGAATTTCTACTTGGCCAGTGTTTTTTGGGACCCACAGTGGGTAATTAGATTAGCCTATTTATCAGATATTTTTTCCCATATGAATGATCTCGTTGTCTCGATGGAAGGAAAGGACAAAAATGTCATCATTCAACAAAAAACGATTCAAGCTTTTATAAAGAAATTGACTGTTTGGATTTCAAGAATGAAGAGGGGTTATTTTGATTTTTTTCCTGCTTTGTGGAATCTTGTTGAAGTCGAGCATTATGAGGATTATTTTAAAACAACGAAACAATTGTTCGTGGACCATCTAATTGAAATTAAAAGTGAATTGAAGGAGAATTTTCTACCTGTGTCACCAAATGACTGTTCATGGATTTTGGATCCGTTTTCGGTAGATCTTGGGAAAAAATTGACTTTGACAATTGAAACAGAGAAAGAACTCAGGAAACTTTCATCTGACAATTCTTTGAAAATAATTTTTAGGAAAAAGACAATCACTCAGTTTTGGCTCTCGTTAAAAAAAGAGTATCCGAATTTGGTAGCATTGGCTGTTGAGAAGCTAGTTCCTTTTTCTAATAGTTGTCTGTGCGAGTTGGGATTTTCGTCCTTGATGGAATTAAAAAGTGAGGGCGGGAACGGAATGAATCTTGAACGTGAACTCATGTTGAATATGAACTCGTCAATTGTACAGATGTTATAGACATAGAAGTTTCGAAACGAATTTTATAGTATGGACAAATTAGACTGATTTTTTTACTTCTTGGCTTTGTAAATTTATCATTTGAATTGCCAAATATATTAATTTTTTATCAAATAAATAAAAAGTTTTATATATATACATACGAATTGTTTTCTTTAAAACTGCCTGAAAACACGCTTTCTCAATAATTTAAGAGATTATTTTTAATTTTTAATTTAAGTAATGTTCATTAAATTAAGAAGGGAATAATTTAATCAAGAACGAAAGAAAAGGTACATCGTCAATTTTAAGTAACGCTAATGGTATTTCTACTAAATTAATAAATTAACGAGACTTTATGTTTTCAGATTACCAATCACTCCTAATTCAATCGAATCGATCCTTTGCGAGGCGATAAAATTGGAATTTTCAGCATTTTCATCTCTGGGTAACAATCTAAATAGCAGAGAGTTAAATGATTCTGAAAGGGCAAAATTAAACGAATTAATAGTAGCCAACAAAGCTCTGCACGCTCCTTTGGACGACGACATTACAAATTTAATTGGTGACGAGTGTAGATTCAAGGTACATAATAAATAATATTTGCCAATTTACTACAATTCGATAAATTAAGAAATGCAGTTCAATAAGTTGAAAGATATTATACAGATCAGTAATTCTTTTAATATTTATGCAATTTACTTTTTTTCAGGGAAGTGGAATTCAATCCGATCCAATGTTGCTTGATGTCATAAACTTGACAGCAATAGCAATTAGACGACTAATAAAAATGTCAAAGAAGATAAACGCTTTTAAAAATATGTGTCAGGAGGATCAACTTGCCTTGTTGAAAGGTGGATGCACCGAAATGATGATCCTGAGGTCGGCAATTAATTATGATCCTGATAAGCACGTCTGGAAAATTCCCCATACTCAGGAGAGGATGTCGAACATTAAAGTTGATGTTCTTAAGGAAGCGAAAGGAAATTTGTATGCTGAGCATGCAAAGTTTGTGAGGACTTTTGATCCAAGATGGAGAGATGAGAACATTATTTTGATCCTCAGTGCCATCGCCCTCTTCACGCCTGACAGACCCAAAGTCGTTCATTCTGATGTTATCAAGTTGGAACAGGTAAGGATAAAATTTTTGTTAAGAAACTTATTACTTTAAGATGATTTGTGTCAGCAATGATTCTTTTCTCAAGTTAAAAGTATTCAGCATTTAATGTTTTCATATAAATCTTATATTTTAGAATTCCTATTACTATCTTCTAAGACGCTATTTGGAAAGCATGTATTCAGGATGCGAAGCAAAGTCGACATTTTTGAAATTGATCCAGAAGATCTCTGAACTTCACAGATTAAACGAAGAAGTCGTGGGTGTATACTTGAATGTCAACCCGTCCAGTGTAGAACCTTTGTTAATAGAAATATTCGATCTAAAACATTAATTTTACAATTTCATTTGTGTTTACAAGCAATTCAGTCACTTACTTCTTACTGTAAATCCAAGCCTAAAGCTAACTTTACAGTAGAGATTGAATATGTACAGTAATTCGAATTCATATCAAAATGATTGTTGACCTGAGGAAAATATCATGAAACAATATTTAAAGAAAGATATTTAATTCCTAAGAACAAGAGAAACTGATGCAAAGCGGAAGTTTCACGTATTTTATAGTAAATCCAAATGTTTTAGTATTTTTTAAATGGAATTTTTAGTTAATTGACAGATTACGTGACTTTTGGTATTCACATTTTGGCATTGTTAAATTATGTTTATTTTCATATTACCTTTGAATAGTTTAATAGATTTAAGGAATTAAGCTTCAGCTAAGCTGATCATTGTTAAAGTTTTATGGGAAAATTTCGCGAAAAAAATTATTTTCTTTGACGGTTTCTAATGGACTGTTTTTCGTCAAAGAAAATAACTATTATAGATATTTTAACAAAATGTTATTGTATCAACATTTATTTATTTAGATGGAAAGGTATATCCTACTAGTATACCATATGTTTTTATTGTCTATTATTAATGTGATTATTTTTGAATTTGAGAAATGTTTTTTTTTTATTTTATTCTGTTATAAACTTAAAATTTATAGACGTATTTTTATGAATTTTTTCTTATCAAAATATAAGTTAACTGTTCATTAAAGACAAATTCCATTGAAAGACCTAAAGCCACAGATAATTAGTCTGCAAATGTGTGTAAAAATCGTTAAAGAATGATTGAGATTGTGTTACAATTATTATCTTGTACAGAAAAATCTATGTAATTTGTTAATAACCCGTTGTACACGAAAAATGTGATATGGTGATAATATATTTTTTTCAAAATATACTTGTAATCGGCTTGTGAAATTATTTAAGAAATTAAATTTTAGATATTCTTTTATTTTGTCTCTATTTTCAATTCTTAAATTACAGTGTAGAAAATCAGGGATATTGTTAAAAATTTTTATATAGAAAAATTTGTATTGAAATTTGAAAAGTCATAAATTTAAAACTTGTTCTAAGTTCTATTTTGTCTTGTAATAAAAATGTTCATTGACAATTGTTCTAATATTTGATAAATGTAAAGCTAGGGACACCCGCAATTATTGCGTTTGTAATGATAGATAATTTCGGTATTGTCTTTATATATTTTGTTCACAGAAGAACAATTGACTTTTTCTGCGGCGAGATAACAGGCACCCCAAGCTGAAGATGTTGTTAGTAGAAGAAGAGTTAATTCATCCACGATTTGTCCTCTGATAATTTGTTCCGAGAAACCTTTTTTCATGAAGTTCCAGGATTTCCAGACAGATCCCACACAAACTACTTTCAATCCGCCTTCGGACAATTTCAGATCCTGAACATATATATAATATACATATATGTAAGAAAATGGTAAGTTTTGAGTAACATAATACAATTTTAAAAATTTAACTATGTAACATACTTATTATTCCTTTTCCAGAAACGTCAGAAGATTTATCAATTTTATAAAAGTACTTACGTTGTGTGCCTTTTTGGAAACAGCTTCAACATGTTTGGCTAAAACTTTGCCAGCGTCTTCTAAGAGAAGTAGACAGAGAGGATCTCCCTTTTCGCAGCCAGTAACGATTTCCTTGGTAAATAAAGCAAATTGATTCTTCTTAAATTCAGCATACAAGTGACTCAACATCTGATGTCTTTCTGATACTTTGAAAAAATTCTTCATTGCTGACCAAATGTAATCTACCGAATGAGGGGCTTTCACCAATCCATCGATTTCGTCAAAGTAATATTTGCAGGCTCTATGAGCTATCCAGAAAGCTGTAAATATTTTGCAAAATACTTTTCAATATTTAAAATTGGGACGATAAAAAGAACTGGAGGCAGCACAAGTGGAATTAATCGTAAATTTAAATTGAGGCTTTAATTGGCGATTGTCAATTGTCAATTGCGAGTTATTATCGAAAAGGTTAATTCATGGGCCTTCAATAATGTGGTACAAAAATAGTCACCTCCTCCTTCATCTCCCATCATATGTCCCCAACCTCCACAGCCGTGTGTCGAGCCGTCAGGGTTAATCAAAAGTGCATTGCTTCCTGTTCCGGCAATCAGTACCACACCACCATCTGATAAGCCAGTTTTGATACTGCCCAATGTATCAGAACCTACGAAATAAGCCCTTGAGGTGTTTGGATATTCCTTTAGCAAAATATCAGTTAAGGCTTTATTAGTCAATTCTTCCTCGCAACCGCTTAGGGTCAAACCCTAAAAGTAGAAATTAAATTTGATTTCATACCTAAAACAAAATCTATATATATTATTTTTTATTTCAAAAAATTACCACACAATCCAGGGGGTCCGATTCTGATAAATGGAGTTCTTCTTTCGCTTTCGAGATCATGCCACTGATTCTAGCAGCCGTTTCTTGCAACCCAAGTTGCTAATAAGAAAATTGAAAAGGTATTAAAGGAGTGCGGAATAGAGTCTGCAGAATCAAAGCAACAAGTCTGATTGAATTGAAGACAATTTTACGACCCTTTATGCAATCAGCGTCATAAATCTGATAAGCGACTTGCTCTAATTTTGAAAACTAATTCTTCAAAAGTTTTCTCGATTTCTAAAAAGATATCAGACTACATTATATTTATAAACAAAATTAATTCAAACTATCTAGCCAATTCCTTTAATTTATTGGCCTATAATATGTACATATAGGCTTACATATCTCATATTTCAAATCAAATTTAACGTAAGCTCATTGCTAATTTAAACGTTTGATCACAAATTATATTGATAAATCGAAGATAAGATTGTAAGACAGAATGTCCAAAAACTTAACAATAATCTAGTCAATACATAATTCATGACATAAAGAAATTTTATTATAAATTTTATCTTCATTCATTTCAATATTCAATTAATACTGCATTTGGAAGATCCTTGAGGTCAAAATAATAAGAGAAGAGATAATGAGATAAATTAAAAAGTTAGGCTACATTATTATACATACTTACCCAATGATTTGTACCAGGTCCCGTAATTTCCGTCAATTTATTACCCTTTCCATCAATCACGATAAGTGTTGAATGAGTTGCTCCACTGTATTTTAAAATAAGAATTTTTAAAGTAAATTCATTTTATAATCATAGACACGGAAAAAACTTTTATGGATGTGGCAATTTCAGAAATAGTAAAATGTGGTACAACTACAATTTATGGTTTCCACAACCACAACTATTTTGTAATAGTTGCCACATAGCTGTGGTCGTTGTCACACAATATTTGTAGTTGTGGTAAATGCAAATTAATAGTTTTGCCATATTTTACTATTTCTGTGGTTGTCACAATCGTAGTTTTTTTCGGTGTGAATAGTAAATTATAATTTAACTTACCCCTCTATACCACCTAATCGAATTTCTTCTACAGGTTTTGAGGATATATCCACAGCCTCAATCGGAGGAACGTTGATATTATCATCTCCAGATTTTTCTTTTGCATTTCCTTGATTTCTCAACTCCTTTCTTAATTGATTTTCATCAATTTGTGTTTTCTTCACCTCTTTTCCTCCTTTTTTGCTTTTACCAGGCATTTTTATTTCCCTAGGATCATTTCAAAGAATCAAGTTTAGAATTTACTTAAACCTGCACTGTTATTGAATTTTTTATAATTAAGGATGTTGGAGCCAAGTTCTACTCTAAAAATTCGATTTCTTCATTTTACTCAACAAATATTGAATTTTGAAGTTAAATTTTGAATTCTTCGTTTTATGCAAAAAGTATTGAAATTAAATATTTTTTCGCTCTGTATGCAGTCTTATATTTGAAAAAAGATTAGCGCTACAGAGCGAAAAAATATTTATCTATAATTTTTGTTGAGTAAAATGGAGAATGGAATTTTGAGCTTAACACTTGGGTCCAACGCCTTCAACTTTGATTGAAATTGATACTGTTGATTATGTATTTTATTAAAAAGAATAAAAATACGAGTTATTTATAGGCTCTTTAAATCTAAAAAGACTAAATTATTGATTTTGTAATTTACAGCTTTTCTGAAATTGTAAAATGGATTAGTTTATTGACTGTAGCATTTTATTATCTAATCTTGATAAATTGCACTGGAAAAATTTTAATGTATGACACATTCCTAAAGAAATATGAAAAATAATATTAAGCAACATTTATTGATCCTTTTGGACTTTTTTAATGTTAAATTTTTAAGTAAATTTTCTCTCTTACAAGTAAATAATTTCCAATGAATATGAAAACACAAACTTACAAACGAGACAATTTTATTTATGTAAAATAATAACATTATCTTTTTTATGTAGGCAATATTTAAAAAACTGATGTCTGTTTTTCTCTAAGTATTGTTTTTATTTTTTCAGCGTTTCAATCTGAGGTATTCTTTGTAATGATGGAGAATAAAGAAGAAGAAGAAGTGGAAAAATGAAGTCTTTTTAGAAGAATATTCGTCTCAAATAAACTAGTGAAAAGAAATTGTAAAATGTTTATAGAAATTAGCACGAAAAAGAAGTTTACTTGAACGATACCGTACCAGCTACGTCCAGTTTCGTTAACAACTCCAGTCTGACAACATTTGTGTTCTAGATATGTAACGTGTTGAGATTCAACAGTCGAAAGAGTGGGATACTTTTAGTGACGTATATTGCTGTTATTCAACGGTATATCATAACAGTATGTAGACCGATTAACTTGTCGGTCAAGTTCAAAAAATTAAAAAATTGAAAAGAATCAATTCGAGATTATGAAAAATTAATTAATAGAAAAATAAATTTTTGAATACTCAAAAAAGGGTGTTGGAGCCAAATTCTAATCTAAAAATTCGATTTCCTCATTTTACTCAACAAATATTAAATTTAGAACTTTTTCCCTTTGTAAAATTAATCAATTTTTAACTAGAATTATGCGTCCAGAGCCAGAAAATATTTAATTCAAATATTTTTTAAGTAAAATGAAAATATCCAATTTTAAAGTTAGATTTTGAATTCTTCATTTTATGCAAAAAGTATCGAAATTAAATATTTTTTCGCTCTGTATGCAGTCTTATATTTAAAAAAAGATTAGCGCTACAGAGCGACAAAATATTTATCTATAATTTTTGTTGAGTAAAATGGAGAATGGAATTTTGAGCTTGATACTCTTGGGTCCAACGCCCTTAATGAATTATTTTCTTGACTAAAATCTTGCTATTTATGTAAAGACATTGTCAATAAAATAAAATCGTTCAGAGCTATTTTTTAATGCTGGATTTTTTTTAAAAAACGAGATCAAAACGAGACTTGTCCAAAACACTTTCGTTTTGTCTGTAAAAACGAGATTATCGTTTTCTATATTACCATCAAGTTTTTACTCACCCGATCATGTTTCAAGCAAATTAATTTTTATCTCGTATTTTCTCATTATGCATCACTACTTTTAGTACTTGTTGATTGTAAATTCAGATAACCCAAAGTCGCATTATTTCCAGGGGCGTAGCGAGGTGTGGGTGTGACACCCCCCCACCAAATAGTCGTGCCGAGTTGGCATTTTCGAGTAATTTGACTATAAAGTCAGCTACTCGGCAAAAAATGTTAACTAGTCGGCAAATTCTACTTATGGTGCATTTACACCTCTGCCTGCCCGACTCTCAAATGAATATTTCAGATTTCAAACGCTATATCATTTACAGATGAGTGTTGCGAAGAGTTTTTTTTAATCAAAGAAAGTTTGTGAGTAAATATTATCTCCTCTTTATTATTATCCCCGAAGGGATTGTCGTCGTCCAATCCAGACATTTTGTGTTAAAATGGAGCTTATTAACACAAGTTCTTGTAACCAGCGGTTACAAATCTTTAAAACCAGCGGTTTTAAAGCCGACTATCCATCGTTCTTGTATGAAATATTTTTTATTTGTCATTTCGAGGGGGAAGCAGTGCCCCTTGATGCTCCCCCAGGCTACTTTTCGACGGCCCTGAGAGTGCTCACTGACTTTCCGTAGGAGAAATTCTGCCATTGGCTGAAATTTGAATCGCGCGCCAAATCTTGACCAATGGAAGCACACATTGGCTTTTCGCTAGAGAAATACTGCCATTGGTCAAAATTTGGCGCGCGATTCAAATTTCAGCCAATGGCAGAATTTCTCAAACGGAAAGTCAGTGAGCACTCTCAGGGCCGTCGAAAAGTAGCCTGAGGGGGCATCAAGGGGCACTGCTCCCCCCTCGAAATGATAAATAAAAAATATTTCATACAAGAACGATGGATAAATTGAGTTTCAAGATAATTAAGTCTTCTTAAGGACCATGATTCTGAAATAAATGCCCAAGCAAAAGGCGCTAATGAAGAAAGGACTCCACAATCAGTGGCGCTCCCTGCATTCGATCAGTTTGCCCCACGCTAGAGCCAGAGCTGGCCAGAGCAAACGGAGCAAACCTCCTTTAGGAGTACTTTCGGCTTTCGGTCTTTCGTGTATGACAGTTCAATCCCGGCCTGGTGGCCGCACTCTCGCACAACGAGGTGTTTGCGAGAGTCGTTTTACGTCGCCATCGGCCATTGTCTTTTGACATGGAAGCCTATCAAAATGGCAGAAGTGATGCAGATGTTTTTGTTCCTATATAAGTCTAAGTACCGTCGAAAAGGTTCGTGTCGCCAATTTAATCGGGACAGTGTTTTACCCTGCGCGTTTTTCCTAGTGATTGTTTGGGCAGCGGTGTTACAAAGTGCCGCAAATCCTACCTTGACGTCAGATTCGCCCTGCGACCTCGAAAATGGCAGCTTAATAAATGGCAGCTGCATCTGTCACGCGGGATGGCAGGGACCGGCCTGCCAATTTTGTGGTGGCAAAGTCAGGTACAAAAAAAAAACAAGAAAACACCTAGAGAAACTGGTTTTGACCCAAATAACAATACACTTCTTACTCACCAATTTTCCACATTTTCCTGATAAAGATCCTGTTTTTGGTAACTGTCGATTTTGGAAAGTTGCTCTGAAAGGTCCAAGTCGACGATCGGGAAGGTAAAGATTGGCTGTCCACGAATTAAAACCGAAATCCCGTTTTATACAGTCACTGACAAAAAATCTGCAAAAAATGGTTACCTACCATAACCTCGTTATCGGGAATGCATCATCAAATGGAATTCTTGATTCGCGATACATACATATACTATTGATTCAAATTTTTACTCGGGATCGAAGATTGGCTTTCAATGTTAATTATGGTTAAA
This sequence comes from Synergus itoensis, assembly GCA_904066005.1. Taxonomy (NCBI): domain Eukaryota; kingdom Metazoa; phylum Arthropoda; class Insecta; order Hymenoptera; family Cynipidae; genus Synergus; species Synergus itoensis. The sequence continues at coordinate 2,186,747 of CAJFCP010000089.1, forward strand.
AGTCCAATAAAACTAACGATGTAATCCTTAGGCTTGAAAGTTAAAAGGCACATCGGATTTAGAAATTTGGAGTCTGTCACTATTTATGGGAGGCTCCGAAATTTTATTATTTTCATTTTCGTCTAATTGTATTTACGATCTACATTTTTTTTATCAGACTTTAAGGAAGAAAGTGGTTTCACTTTTTTTAGAATAATTTAAGCTTAGAGGATAAGGTTTTTAAGATCTCTTTGAAGTAGGGCAAGTTTTGGATTAAATATAGAAATTAGTGACAGGGCACCAAAGGGAATTAAAATAGTTTGTTCATTTTCTTCGTTCATTTACACTGCTCCTGCAAAAATTTTAAAAACAAAGTCACGTGCTATTTTTGATAGATAATTATTAATTGCAAGTAAACGTCTTCGTAAAGTAAAGTATTCGGCAGTAATTATTTACGAGTCTCCTAAATATTCTCTTTAGATTTTCATCGGTAGAATAAAAAATGAATAACAATGCTTGTTCGATTTTTATTATTCATAAATTATTATTCATAAATGTTGAACTTGAAGTCTCAGTTATTAGCCTTTCACTATAAAAACATCCACTATTATGGAAATAATTAGCTTCATGTCAAGAGGGCATTGTTTTTTTTAATAACGCAGACCCAATCGTTTCACGCAGAATTTTAATCGATATGCACTTTCATTCTCGGTTTTATATTGCATATTGTACTTCTTCTTTTCAATATTTCTTAGACAATTTTTACGACGTTTGATTAAGTACAAATCATTATTTCATTCTTCCTTTATTTTTCTCTTTTATATCACAGAGTCCAAGACTAAATTGAGTCTTAATTGGATTTAGAAATCAATTTGAATTGGACTGAAAAAAATGTAAGCCTAATATAATTAAAGTTGATCTAATTCACTTTGGATAAAATTAATTTGCAACTTGTAAATTGTCATCATAAAAGTAACCTTTTCTCTTAACAATAATATTGAAATTATTGGCATGTTTCAATAATAAATTTATAATGCATTTCGTGTCTCGTAGGTCTCGTATAAAATTCAATGAGGTCTCTTTTGTTTTTAGGTCGTCGTACGATGAACATAGCATGAACGCCTTTAAAGACAATGAGATTGGTTCTTCGCGTCGAATGTTTTTTTAATTATTTACAAGCTTAAATCGCTCAGCGTGAACTTACTATCACGACAGATTTGGCTTTAATTCAACATTCTCACTGCATGAGTGAGACCTTATCAGAGTGTAGACGAAAGACCAGATTAGTGGATAGGTCAGTTATTGAAACCAAAGTTAGATACAAGTCTGATGGAAATTTCTGAACAAAGAATCTTTTGAATCTTCTTGATTTTTTCATCCTAGATGTGGTCCTAATTTAACAGCATCCAGAGAAATTAAACTAAAAATTAAAAACACTAGAGATGCAAGTAAATAATTAAATTAATTAAGATTACTTATTATTCTTATTTATTATTATTATTTATTTTATTTGGAGATACTGTGAAAATTGAATTGAATTAAATTCTGACGCTTGAATAGTCTGAACATTTTTCATGTAACTTTATACTTTCGGAATGTTTTGCTACACATGAAACGTCCGCATTTTTAACGCGAATCACTTTCAAATTGAATTGGTTTTGTTTTTTTAGATGATTTTTGTATTTCATAAATTTTTCAATAAACTCCTCAGCAATATCAAATTTGATTAAATCCACTTTTATAACTTCATAATAAACAAACATTTAAACAAAATGAAATTCATACAATAAAAAAATGGTGCTATTTCTTAATCGAAATTTAACTAATTTCTGTACTTAGGGAACTAACTTTTCTATTTTATTTACTTTATATTTTATCCAAACTTTAAGTTAGATGATTAAGGGCAAATTTTGCTGGAAAAGAAACCTTTGAAAGATGAATTACGATAATTCCGATTTCAACTTTACGCGTATACGTCTTTAGCAAGAAACTATGTGAGACTTGAACTTGAGAGCAATTACGACACGGTAATTACTCGTACCTACCTACAGTTCTTTAATCAAAATGCTTGATTGGAACTTTTCATCTTCAGATCCAAACTTTTAGTCTATAGATGGCAAACGGACTATTTTTTATGGCTTTCTATATTTTCGTCGTCTTGCCCTTGCAAACACATTGCGTGTCGTTCAATATAAAAAAAGCCCAAAGCTCGCTTAATACGAAAAAAGTTTACGGCATTATAAAAATTCGACAAGATAACGGGAATTTGATTTCTAAAATTAAATGGCTTAGTAACTCAATAAAAACCGAAATCCAATTTCAATTTCATAGCTTATATGAAATAATTAAAACGCAAAACAAAAGAATTCTGAGAATATTTAATTAATTTAAAGAGCCTTAAGGGCGTTGGGCCCAAGTGTTAAGCTCAAAATTCCATTCTCCATTTTACTCAACGAAAATTATAGATTATTTTTTCATAATAATTATTATAATTATAATTATTTCATTATAATTATTTTTTCACTCTGTAGCGCTCTTCTTTTTTCAAATATAAGACTTCATACAAAGCGAAAAGATATTCAGTTTCGATATTTTTTGCATAAAACGAAGAATTCAAAATTCATTATTTTCATTTTACTTAAAAAATATTTGAATTAGATATTTTCTCGCTCTGTACGCATAATTCTAGTTAAAAATTGATTAATTATACAGAGGGAAAAAATTCCAAATTTAATATTTGTGGAGTAAAATGAAGAAATCGAATTTTTAGATTAGAACTTGGCTCCAACACCCTTAAAACATTAAAGAAAGAAAGAAACTTTTTCACCCCTCTAAAAGATAAAGAGACCATAAATAGAATTAAACGCTTTTGCAAGAGTACACATTTCTCTACAGCATTTCGCAATTTCTGTTCATGTTAATATCAGATTATGTGCTTAAAACACGATTGAAACACCACCATTGTTAAGGCTTAACTTTCTAGTGAGCATAATATCAGTATACAACAAAAAGGCCTTTTCAAAATAAAATTGTGGGAAGTTTTTCATTAATAGAATATATAATTTATAAATAACTATTCCACAGTTTAAATTAGTTTAATGTAAATACAGTTTAAAAAGCTCAAGTTATTAAATACTATAATTATTCCTTTTTTACGATGGTCGTAAATTGTTATCTAATCTCAGAATACTTAGTCTGCTTTTCACAGACAGAGCTTGAAATCTCTAGCCGATATTGTATGCATACATTTTTTTCCGGAACGCAAATGACTTTACATATCTCGATGTTGAATTTATATTAATTAAGTCACTTTCTGCGTGCAGCAACCCTGGAGAGCCACGCCAGGAATTTCTCATTCTTGGCGCCTTATTTATTGCAATTAAATTTCTCGTATGTGAATCATCCTTTACCACCTCTTATAATATTTCATATTGTGCAAAACTTTCAGAATTGTTGGGATACTATATATCTATATAGGAATAAAATTTAAAGATAGTTGACAACATATTTTAAGGCCAATTTCTAATCTAAAATTCGATTTCTTCATTTTACTCAACAAATATTAAATTTGGAATTTTTTTCCTTCTGTATGATTAATCAATTTTTAACTAGAATTATACAAGAATTATAGAATTATACAAGAATTATAGAATTATACAAGAATTATAGAATTATTGCGTACAGAGCAAGAAAATATTTAATTCAAATATTTTTCAAATAAAATTAAAATATTTAATTTTGAAGTTAGATTTTGTATTCTTCGTTTTATGCAAAAAGTATCGAAATTAAATATTTTATCGCTCTGTATGCAGTCTTATATTTGAAAAAAGGTTAGCGCTACAAAGCCAAAAAATATGTATTTATAATTTTCGTTGAGTAAAATGGAGAATGGAATTTTTAACTTAACACTTGGGTCCAATGCCCTTAAACACTGATTCGTGAACATTTAAAAAAAAAATCATTCATACAACTTTTAGGTGTTCATATGCAAATTTTAATCCAATGATAACGCTTCAGGTGCTTGATTTTGTTGTGCAAACATCAGAAGTTAAAGTTCCTCCCATTGGGAATCAAATATTGTCTCCTTATTTGCATGTGTTGAGTACATTTAATTTTATAACGATTTTAGACGCTTGCAGTTTGAAAGCTACAGAAATTCTCAATTCAATTTGTATATGAATTAGAAGACTTTCGAAACAAAAATAAAAATACTAAGAAAATGTAAACTTGCATTCAAGTGAATAATACTAGTGCAGTTTCTACTTCAGAAATATAATGCATCACAGTTGATATACATTCTAAAGGTAGGAAGTTCGCTAGAGTTAGCGTATAACGGGTGAACTTGAAACCATAAAAATGAACTGCCCCCATTGTCTTGAAAACTACTTCTTTTGTCATGCTCGCAGAACAATTCATATTTTAAAAATATATCATTTTCTCACCTGAAGTGATAAAATTTTTCACTAATTCATTGCGAGAGGAATTTCCGAAGAATAGAAAATCTCAAAGTAGTAAATTGAAATAATAATTTGCTATTTAAAATAGATAAGATTCGAAAGCGTGGATTATAATAAATAATAATTATATCATTATGCAGATTTTTATCAGAAGAAAAATATCGTTTGTGGATTAATTAAATTACAGGGGGTAGCCTATCATTGACGCTAAAAAGCAACAGACTTATACCATAGCTAATGTGCGAATCCCATTTCCCGTTAGAACAGACGGAGCATCATCGTCGTCATTAACCGGTTTTCCTTGTTCATACAAATTTATTTAGGTCATTACTATCAAGTTTGACGAAGCTCTAAACATGGTACAGTCTCCACATCAGTTTGCATCAAATTTGAAAGTAATTCGGATTTTAATTATTTAAGGGTGTTGGAGCCAAGTTCTAATCTAAAAATTCGATTTCTTTACTTTACTCAACAAATATTAAATTTGAAATTTTTTCCCTCTGTAGAATTAATCAATTTTTAACTAAAATTATGCGCACAGAGTGAGAAAATATCTAATTCAAATATTTTTTAAGTAAAATGAAAATATTGAATTTTGAAGTTAGATTTTGAATTCTTCGTTTTATGCAAAAATATTTATCTATAAATTTCGTTGAGTAAAATGGAGAATGGAATTTTGAGCTTAATACTTAGGTGCAATGCCCTTAAGGAACCCAAATGTTGAACCCAAATTCTCACCTAAAAATTAAATCTCCCCATTTTACTCTAAATTATCAAAATTTTATATCTTTTCACTCTGTAAATCTACTCGTATAACATAAAAATCAATTCGTTTCCTTTTTCTTAATCTAATTAAATTTTCTCAGTTATAGGTATTATTTCTTCCTTACCGAGGAGGAAACTCTGACCACTAATTTCTTCGTTCTTTCATTGGGGTTTGCAGGATTTACGAGATGTTTCCTACTTTTTTATTCTAAGAATGTCAGACGAACATTGCTTTATAATCAGAGTTTGCAATGATGTATTTTTAAAGCTTTTGATCCAATAAAACGAACGTGACATGGAGATTAAAAAAGTTCGGTTTCCATCCAAGTGCCTAGTGATTCAAGAACGATCACAAATCTCAAGTAATAACATTATATAAAATATAATTCCTCTTGTAATTCAATGATAGGATCAGAAGGATTAAAATCGGCCCCCTCAAGCGGTTTTCTCTGAAAGAACTCTAAGACTCGAGTTGAGAGAATAACTAAAATATAATTTGTGAAATGAGAAAAGTTGTGTGATGGGATTTTTATTCTAAGAGGGAAAATTAAATTACAGATAGGATTGGAGAATTAAAAAGTAGTTAAAATAGTAATTTCTTAAATGCATCGTAAATTACGTTTAATTTGAAAAATAAGATTCATTAGCAGGCCAAAAATATATTTGACGTTATTAAAAATAGACTTAATATTATTTTTAATAGACAAGTTATTTTTTAATTAAGTGAAAAATTTATTATAAACTGAATAAAATTTACTTAATGTACTTTCTCTTTCTCTCTCTCTCTTTCTCTCTGGATTGATTAATGTCATCGGTAATTAAATTTACTGGAGGGAATGAAGAGCCGAGTGGATTTCGCGGATATTCGATTAATTATGGTTGAGTTTCATCTGCTGAGGATACGTTACATTTTATAAGCTTTTAATACTCTCATTAAAATGAGTTATTATTGAACCGGAATTTAGTTTTGATGACAAACTTTAATTTAAAAAATTTTATAAATACCTAATATGCTTAATATTATAAGCAATCTTATATAATTTAAATAAAACGTGGAGTTTTTTAAAATAAAAATTTGTTAACAATAAGTGAAATTTTTTTTATTCAGAATCGAGACTCGTTTCATGAGAATCATTCCTTAACTTCCTGTGCCTCCCTCATGAACACTTGATACATAAGGCATACATAAGGCATGAGCAGATAATCTCTATGCGTGTATTGCATATTTCATATGTTTCACGTGCTGAGATCTTTGTGATCGGTCGATTTATTACGACGTACATGGGTATTTTATAAATTATAACTTTGTAAAAATACTCTAAATGCTACGATAAATTATGAGTAATCTTTTATTCGATTTGATATAATTTATTTAATTATTTTTAATTAAATAAATTAATTTTATTAATTCATGCTCGTCAGAAGAAAGAATATTGTCGACGACAGAGAGAAGTTTGTTACCCTTCATTGTCCACGATTTTATTTTCTTTCTGTGTCGAAACTCATGGCTCATAAAGCAACACCTGCATATGGCTATCGATTTCACAAATTTTATCAGTGAAGGCCTTCTTCAACAATTCATTAGGTATTTCATTGTGAAACCTGCCAATCACCTTGGAATGTTTTAAAATTGTTTTTCAAATTATTTTAAAGGATTATTTACCACTTGAGATACTATTATTTCTATTTACAAAAAGTCAATTGGGTGGAAGAAAATATATCAAATTTTAATCAGATTTTCCTCTCTTTTTATACATCTTTTTTCGATTTCAGATAAAAAGTACGAAACTAGTAAAATAAAGTCTTTGTATCGATCGAATTCTTACGACCCAATTCCTTTTACAATACTCTGAGACAATTTTAGTTCCAGTTAAATCCAGCAATAATAATTTTACGAGAAGTGTACTTATTTTCAGTTTAAGAAGTCCGAGAGCTAAGATTTCACGCAAAGAAATAAAAAATAAATAAAAAACCTTGTTAACGGAAAAGCGTATAACTTAATGTCTACCAATTTTACTTTCTTTTATCTTCAAAATTATTTTTATAGTAATTACAATTTTAACTCTAAAGTGTAGTTTTAAATGCGGCATTTAATCTTAATTAAATTTCTTTTACTCTATTCGATTTAAAATTGTTTTCTAAATACTCAGAAAGAAGTTTTTCTTTGGCTGCTTTGAAATTTATAAGAGCTACATTTGAATTGCTTACAAATTCTGTCTTTCAAATATCTTGAAATTTGCGAAAATAGCAGATTCATCGGTTGCAAAATTTGCAGCCTTTCTCTCTAATATAAACTAGCATTTTAGCAAAGATTTATTGCGTGACATTTCCGGGAGAGGGTTAGACATTCAGCGAGTGACATTTCTGATTGATATTCAGCAGAAATGTTTTCTCAACATATAACTAAGTAACTATAAGATATAGGAAACATTATTGGGTTTTGTCACCTAAGAAAAAAAATAAGAAAAGAAAAACAATTAATTTCAAATTTTTAAAAAATTCGAATTCTATTTATTTAAGGGTGTTGGAGTCAAATTCCAATCTAAAAACTCGATTTCTTCATTTTACTTAACAAATATTAAAATTGGAATTTTTTCCCTATGTAGAATTAATCAATTTTTAACTAGAATTATGCGCACAGAGCGAGAAAATATCTAATTCAAATATTTTTGAAAGAAAATGAAAATATTAAATTTTGAAGTCAGGTTTTAAATTCTTCATTTTATGCAAAAAGTATTAAAATTAAGTATTTTTTCGCTCTGTACGCAATCTTATATTTGAAAAAAGATTAGTGCTACAGAGCGAAAAAATATTTATTTATAATTTTCGTTGAGTAAAATGGAGAATGGAATTTTGAGCTTAACTTTTGGGTCCAACGCCCTTAATTTAATATTAATTATTTTTATTTTTTTTTTATTTTATTTTTTATTAATCCAAAATAAATTTAATGAATTCCAGATTTCAATTTTGGTGGAAAAATGTGATTTTAAATTAATTTGTTGTATATTTTGTCTTACAGATTGACTGAACCATCGGGAAGTATCCAAGACGGAATTGGAAATTACACAACGGATGTAAAGTGTTCGTGGCTGATTGAGAGTAATCCAAATTCCACGATACGAATGCACATCGAGGAATTCGCGACGGAATGTGGTTGGGACCACCTATACATCTTCGACGGGGACAGTGTGGAAGCTCCATTGCTGGGAGTCTTCACCGGATTGATGCACAAGGATGGCTACCACATCCGACGAGTACCGGAAGTCATCGCTCGATCCGGAAATGCTCTCCTCCACTTCTATTCGGACGTTGCCTATAATATGAGCGGCTTCAATATTACCTATAAGATCAATGCCTGCCCTAGTAGGTGAGTCGACCAGACCAAAGTCCTCCGGGTACCAAATAAATTTCTAAAAAAAATCCAAAGTCAATCACGATTTTTTTTTATAGAATGCAAATTATAATCTTGATTATAATCTTAAGTGTAATCGTAAGGGCATTGGACCCAAGTGTTAAGCTCAAAATTCCATTCTCCATTTTATTCAACGAATATTATAGATAAATATTTTTTCGCTCTGTAGCACTAATCTTCTTTTAAATATAAGACTGCGTACAAAGCGAAAAGATATTTAATTTCGATACTTTTTGCATAAAACGAAGAATTCAAAATCTAACAGAAGAGTAATCAATTCGCTAATTAAATAACCAACGAATTATCAATTCTTTCTTTGAATTTTTTTATTCAAACCGGTAATTAAACTTAATTTGCAACTGGTCATTTTTCAAACTCGGAGGAAATTAAAGCGGAAAATTTTTCTGTAAGGGACACTGGATTAACTACAACAATGACTATTAGCTTCATCGGTAGAAAGATACGCAATCAACTTTACAAAATGCATATTGCGTAATAGAAATTTACCTAATCGACTTTGTTATTTATCATTCAGAATTACTGCTTAATTTTTATGCTTACATAATAACAGTACAAACGAGGTGCAATCAGGATTATATTTAATTTTATTTCGAGGAAAAATTTTGTTGGGACCACAAATAAAGTAATTTAACTATTCAAAAGATAAATATATAAATAATATAGTGAAAGCTTGTCGCTTGCACTTAGCTCTTTAATAAGCATGTTTACGTCTCGAGCAAAATTTCAATTATCGATGGCGGTATGAAACTCATGTTTCCCCTTGTTCGCGTTCGCCTTCTGCATAACACAGTTTCTTATATTAGAGCGATATTCACTTCACCATCGACGTTAAAAAAAATCTGTATTTTATTTAATTATTTTAATACTTTGTCCTCGAAAAAAGTTCCTTTGTTTCAATTTTTTCACTTATGTACCAAAAATCGCTATTATACTATTTTTAAAGAGAATTTGAGTGGTTTCGTAACAACCAATCGACTTTTAAAGGGCTTCTTGAAGTTTTTGAAGATAACCCTCGTTATTTATGTCCTCGAACGTGACTTTTGAGTCTCATTAAATTCAAATGAAAAGCGTCGTACTTGTTCACCCTTTTTACATTTTCATTTTATTTAAGGGCATTGGACCCAAGTGTTAAACTCAAAATTCCATTTTCCATTTTACTCAACGAAAATTATAAATAAATATTTTTTCGCTCTGTAGCACTAATCTTTTTTCAAATATAAGATTGCGTACAGAGCGAAAAAATATTTAGTTTCGATACTTTTTGTATAAAAAGAAGAATTCAAAATCTGACTTCAAAATTCAATATTTTCATTTTACTTAAAAAATATTTGAATTAGATATTTTCTCGCTCTGTGCGCATAATTCTAGTTAAAAATTGATTAATTCTACATAGGGAAAAAATTCCAATTTTAATATTTGTTAAGTAAAATGAAGAAAT